>CM035421.1:139809157-140051657 GCA_020310875.1 Ceratopteris richardii
AAGCTTTGCTCCATATAGTTTGGCACTCTATCATGTTGAAATGGAGTGAACAAGATAAAAATTAGAAGAATTATATCATAGAGACAATTTATCAGGAGTTTCGACTAGCCGATGGGCAGCCTCTTATCAGTTCAGAGTGGATTCTGCACACCGCATGTGAAGTTATATCCCACTGACGATCCGAGGCTCTTGATGCTTTGAGAGCAGGCTTATGAGAGCATGTATGGTTAGATGCTGAGGAGTGGGATATGATTCGCGACGAGCAGTAGCAGACTCCTGACCGATATCGCCAGTAGCGAGATGCCGTAGCCACACATTTAGATACGGTTGGACCGTCACATTGGGGTAGTGACGGATATGACACAATGCATCATGAGTTTGTAAGTACCATTTCGTTTGTTGAATTTGTTTGTGTTAAGCTTCTCATGTATGTTCCTCTAATATTTTGTATATTTGTTGATGGAGCTTCCAATGGATCGTCCTGCAACACAAACAGAGGATGCTTATGGATATGGTCATGGATTGACTGCACTATTGGAGGACTTGGAGGGACGCAGTGCGGTCGTTTCATGGGAGCGTTTACGATGAGGTGATGAATTTATAAACTTGGTTTTTACTTGTTGTTTGTAAATCTCATGTGAATTTATCTCATTTCATGAATTTTCTTTGTTGGAGGACTGTTGATATGGAACGTTCTTTGCATGTGTATGGAAGTGGCACACCAAAATTTTGATTTTTATATGGCAATGCAATGCCTTGCCACATTTTGTAAAAGCCTCATATATGATAGTGGTTTGCCACACTCTTGTACATGCTTCATTTATGAAATATATAACTCTTTTTGTACATGGTTCATGGTTCATTCTGATTATCTTTTATGTGTACAATAATATTCTATTTTATGAAATCATATTTCAGTTGACATTAGAGTACACATCACATGTACTCGGTTTTTTTTTGGGCAGAGTGTATTGTCTTTTGCTAAGCAACATCATGGTAATGTTGCTGTAGCAAACGACAAGACACCCTGCCCAAAAAGAAATTTGCAGATATGTTCATCCGTATAAGCGACAGTACTTCCAGTAATATTGCCATCAGAATAAGTGTCGCTACACCCAGGGGGCATCGGTATACGCGACGGTGTGCCCAGTAGAGAGGTCAGTATAATCGTCGGTATTACTGACACTTATACTGATGCTCATACCAAGGATTATACTGACGCCTATATCGGCGCTTTAATTCAGACAAACATGCCGACACCTACACCGATGTTGGGGCAAAAATGCACCCATTCAATTCCCTCAGTAAAAGTCTCAGTATACAGCCGATCTGTTGTAGTGTAAGGTCTATTTGAGTCTCCATAAGCTCAAGGGCTGGTCTTGTACCAGTTTGCTAGACCAAACTTGATCCCTTTGCAACTCACTTTTCTACCTCCTACAAACTTCTCCAAGTTCTTTCAAGGAGAACATAAACAAAAAAGTGACCATACAAAATAATAAAAATATGAACAATCAGAAGGGTGCAAGATAAAGGAAAAGAAAAACCAAAGTCACTTGGGAAACATTATGTGCAAAATGATGTTGCTCCATCGAAATGACAACACATGGATTTGTAGAAACTAAGGTTAAAAAAGAATTTAAACCAATGAGACATGCAAAGTTACCATGGCGACATTAATGTGGTGTCTGGGATCCAAAATGGCCATTATTTAGAACTGTTGTTTGGAGTAGACAACAATGACCGAAAAGAGTTTAGAACTTGAATGTGGCTCGACCAAGTTTCACCAAATTCTAGTATGGGCCAATGTACCAAATTGTGAATTTTTTGGGCTTTCAATTTGACTTTGAACTGAAAAACAACACTAAATCTCCAAGACAAAAGGATAGAAATCGCAAAACGCAGTCACGAGTATCAGCTTCCATAATTGCGTTTCCTATAACAAAAAGCTTGTAAAACCATCTTCACCCAGCTCGTGTTATGTATCCATTTGGGAAGAAAGGAATCTTCAAGTAGTAATTTGTTCTCCAAAGCCACTTGAAGACTCGGTACTACATATTCTATCAAGGCAACAACCTCAGCACCATAGGTCAATTTAAATAGAGTAAATCATATAGAAATGTTATTATAAGTAGTGCAATATGCCCACAAAATAGATGGAAGCACTTGATCCCAATGCTCAGGAGACTCGAGAACTTTATTTCTACTTTATCCCAAAATGTTTCCCGATGGATGATAGGGAGTGCTAACTTTGCTAGAATTGCATACTGCTCCATGAGCACCCTAATTATCTAGTTTAAAAAGTGTATTCCCTAATTGAAAACAATTTCTAATAGCAGTATATAAGTCAAAATTTTGGTGAGAACTACAATGGCGTAAGACTTTATAGCCCATGATTTGGCCCATGTGGTAGCATAATCCATACAAGTCAGGATGTATCCGTGATTAGTGGAGATCTCCAAAGGAGAGATTGGACTCACAAAATCTAATCCCAACTTTAGGAAAGGCTCTAAAAGGCATACCTCGGTGGATGGGAAAACTCTTCATCGACAAAGGTCACCCAATACGTTGGCAAGGATCACAAGTGCATGGCAATTGCCATCCATCTTTGTGCAAAGTAGGCCACATAGTCTAGATTGTAAAAATTTATGCACTATGACAACCTTGCCAGAAGTGCAAGAAAACTTCCATCCATCTTTGTACAAAGTAAACCACATAGTCTAGATTGTAAAAATTTATGCACTATGACAACTCTAGACAATTGTCCATCTCTAGGATGGGTATATGCCACATGTAACACCAAAGGAATCTCATGGGCCGGCACACAACAAAGGAAAGCTCGTGAAATATCACAACAATAAAGCTATCTTAGAATACCAATAAATTGATGACTATATTCAACACATTTTCTATGGCAAGCGCTAGATAATGGCCTAGGGGAATGGCTATTTTCAAAAAATCGAGCAATATCTCATAGTCTTAGGGCGCTGGATACCAGTAACCATAAGGATCCTCAATAGTAGTTTAAAAAAAAAAGAGTAGTGTCCGAAAGGCATCCTCCCTATAATGCTATAAAGATAAAGAATTAGAAATTTCTTGAGAAGAATTGAGTCCATGGATGACTTTGTAATCACATTCTTGCCATAGGATCACTCAATGAGATAGGTGATCGACTAGATTTTGGTGCTTACCCAAATAAATTAATGTTGAATGTTACTCGTGAAATGTGAATTTATGGTGAAGTAACTAATGTTAGAACTCTTGATGGAGTAAATTAGACCTAAACATTAAGAGTTAGCAACTGAATATTTACACTCTATAGGAGCTCAATGAGAGTTGACATAATACATTGATCAGTACCATTTGTTTTGCTACTACATTAACACATTACCAACTGCAATGCTCATAGCATCCACACATAGATGAGGGGGTTTGGACCAGTTAGGAGCTTGAAATCGCGGTTCATGATCCATGAGAGCTTCCAATCGTGTAAACCAAAGTTTCTAGTCAAAAGTCCACTTAAACTTGTGAAGTGGTACAGTAGCCAATTTATTAATGAGAATGCCTAAGTGCGACAACAATCTTGGATGCCTTCCATGACACTGGAAATAAGAAAATTCAAAACCTCTTAGGAGTTCTAGGAGGAAAGGCTTCAAGGATCACTTAAACCTTATCAAGGTCCACTTGAATACCATACCTAGATATAATATGTCCCAATAGCTTCCCATAAGAGACTACAATTATTGATTTAGAAAAGTTCAAATAGACTCCGAACTTTCTTCATCTTTTGAAGCACAATTAAAGATTTCCTAAGTCGGAGACCGAGACTATATATTGAAAACTCATCTAGGAAGACTTACATAAATATATTCAAGTATGTGAAGAAAACCTCCTACATACATTGTTAGAAGGTACCTGATGCATTTTTGCTAGAAAAGCCATCACAATCGCTACCCATGTTCACTTTTCCATCTATTCTGACCATTCTCCATCAACATTGATGCACCTATCCCTTGAACCATGTGTGAAAAAACTATGCTACACTTTGCATCTAATGTCTCTTTAATCCATCTCCTCTAGCATCCATTGCAAATATGAGTGAACGTTCCTTTTAGATTTTCTCATACTTGCTTTATCAAGATGAAGATTTTATGACTAAGACTCCGATCTCTGTCCATTCTATTTGAGATATCCCCTACACAAACACTCTATTGTTTGAAAACTAGTGTATTTAGCTCCAATCCTTCTCAGCATGTCCTATTTGAGGGGAGAAAGGAATGAGGTAGAGATGCCTTTTAGACCTAAGAAAGAGCAATAATTAGGCGTGCATGTCCATGAGAGAGTCTAAGGATAGCATAAAGATTGAGGCTTAGTCATGGGAAAGACGATATCATATTTCTTCACCATTCTAGTCCCAAGAATGTGTGCATATGCATAAAAATCACACAAATCTACCTCTTTTTACCCAATCTTTCCGAAATTCTTGGTATTCACCTCCTCTTGTCATAAAAATCTTAAATGAAACAAAAGTTTAGAGTTTTTGTTGATGACTACTAGAAAAAACTTATTCACACATGATAAGGAAAAAATCTAACTACTAATAACATAATGTGCAAGAAAAGAAACACCTAGTTTACTTGTTGTTTTTATTCATTATTGTGCTCTAGATTGATCACTACAAAAAATGAGCAATCACCCAAAAGAGGATTTTCATCAAGCCAAAATTAGATCATACCAACAAGTTCTTGACATTCTTCCAAGTCAATAATGCTAATAAGATCATAATGAATCTTGAAAACAAGCTAAAGCCTAAGAAAAAACTCATGAATCAAGCATTTCTTCCACATCAAACCATCACACATATGAGAAGACAATATCCTTGACAATGGTGTCAGAATGTGTATTGTAGCATTGCATACACGTAAATGATCAAACCGGTGATCTAACTTGTGAGACGCAAATGTGGGTAGAACATATGCATATGCAATGGAGATTCAACTTGAAGCATGACACATATCCACACAAAAGATCAAGGAAAGCACTCACAAAGCAAGCACACTCAACTTCAATCAACACATGTAGACATGCAAGCCATACATGAAGAAGGTCACAAGCTTAGATTAAGAAAGAAGAAGATGCAAATCCATGAGCCTCAAAAGTCGTAAGCATGTACTCTTCAAAAGAGTACCATCTTATTATGAATCAAGAATGGACCTCCTCTAAACTTCATAACGACCTCCTTATATAAACTTTAGCCATTTCTCCCTCTATGTATGATTACCTGTGCGCAATGGAGATTAATTTTAAAGAAGTGAAAAAATTGTGGCACTCTCGCACTACTATATATGAGTTCTTACAAGTAATGACCAATCCAAGCTAACCTCGATTAGAAAAATGATAAAAAATATTAGGATCATTTTTTTCTTGCAACAACCTTATATGTGGCTCAACACACTCTTGTAAAGAAAGCTTATAAGTTTCTATAGATTTTATCTTCTCCCACCACAAATAAGTTATCTCCAAGTAACTTGTAATGACATTAGGATGTCTATAAAACAACATCAAATCTGAAGTATGAAAAATAAATGATAAGTTGGGAAAACAACAAATGTGTGTATGTATGCACCTCCATGTATGTGCATAAATGCAAGTATGCCTATGTTTGTTTGTGTATGTATTCATGAATGTTAAGTGTGTGTGGTTGGGAGAGAGAAATGAAGACATAGACTTCCAAGAAAGGATTGAAAGAGAGAAATAGAATAATAAGAGAACGAGGGATATATATATATATATATATATATATATATATATATATATATATATATATAGAGAGAGAGAGAGAGAGAGAGAGAGAGTTGGATTGTATGTGAAAGCATAACAGAATATAAAATAGAATATTTTTCAGGGCGTATCCCACAAGATCGGGGTAACCAGCTTAGGTCTTACTGAGAATAAGGAATGTTATGTGTATCTTTTTTATGTTCTGTATTTTGGCTTAGGATCGGATTTGAACTTGAGACCTCTTAGGATGGAATCAAGAAATGTTTTCAAGAATTTGTCATGCTAAGCAAAGTGGTGATAAAAATGGTCACTATGAAGATGTACCGTATGAAGGCTATGATCAGTGTTGTTCCTTTTTATACTCATTTTGAGTCTTTATAATTATTTGCATAACTTCCAATACATTGAATGTCCAAGGTTCAAAACTGCAAGATCGGCTTGACAATAGACCTTGTTAGTGGGGAATAAAGGGGTTTTTTGCGTGCATCAGCTATTCTTTCAAATTTCCAGCTCAATGGAAAGAAGAGTAGGTGGACGACAGGACTTCAAGACAAAAATAAATGTGTCCCACTTTTTTTTCTTTGAGGTGTCGAAATAATCACGGTTCGATTTCGAGCGACTGCAACGATATGCTTGCAGGTATCTTCAGATCCTTGCGCTTACACAAAGTTCGTGCATGTGATCTGCGAGGATTACCTTTTTATCGTGGACGGGCCAGAAAGGAGTGGAACATTCCTTTTCTCCCTTTTCCTGTTGCATGACGACGACGGAGAATGGCGAGTGCTTTGCGACGAATGAAAGAATGATTCACTGCGGAATCGCTCGATGGTGTGATATTATTTTCACGTTCGTTGACGACAGAGAGAGTTTCTCCATAAATTATAAGAAGTGCAAATCATCCTCAACTCGTCCTTGCTGTTGAATTCCGAAACAATGTTTATCGATGATAGATTATGCAATTTCCGCAGGTATATGTTTCCTTCTCGGTGTCCCCTTCGATTCATTTTGTACTTATAGCGCGAATACTTGCATACGCGAGTTTGCTTAGCATGTGCAGGCGTATGTTTTCGATGCACAAGCGAGTACGCTAACCGTGTGCAGGTGCATGTTTTCTAATGTTTAGATTCTCTCCTTTAATTTTTTTTTTCTTTCCAATTGTGGTGTCGTATTTTTCTGTCTATGATTTCTTTCTCTGTTCTTAGAAAAAAAAAAAAGAGTCATTCACGGTTTGCGTCTACGCTGTGCGCTGTCCACACTCCAGGGATCGGTGAAGGCATCTGAATGATCGCCAGGTATGTCATAAGCGACACAGACATTTTCATGCACAAAGCGAGAGTTTCGATGTGCTTCTTAAGCTACAAATGGACATATGAAGATGCAAATTACAAACATTTCTGAATATAGAACTTGAATAAATTATGGACATCAGCTCTTCAGGCATCACTCCATTGTTGTCTGAGTTGAAGTTTTTTTTTTTTTCAATAAAAGGAAGTTCGGCCTTAGCCTATTCTCCCGGACTTTAATTAAAGTAAAGAAGAAAAGTTACAGTTGAGTGGGATTAGTGCCCATGGGACCCCCCAAATCCCACAATGCAGGGGACGAGTGTGGCAAGCTAGAGGGCATTACAAATGAGGTGGATAAATCTATCATCACCCTCATGTGGGACCCATTTGGGTATTAACTTGTTGTTTTCGAGGAGATAAATACAGTGATGTCTAAACGGTGGAGATCTCTTATCTCGGGAGATTCTTTTACCTAGAAGAAACAATGATTTCTCGATCGACCATTCCTTAGGAGTTTGGTCAAAATTGATAGCACATCGCTCCCTCCAAATCTTCCAAAGAGTCTCACCCCTGATGGCATTCCACAGCCTCGATGAACAACCGACCGCCTCACCCAACAACACCTGTTGCCAATTGATTTGGTTTGTGAGTCTCAAAACCCATGTCACGTGATGCCAGACAATACGGGACTTGGGGCAATCAAAGAAAAGGTGAGCTAAATCTTCGATGCATCGATGGCAACGTTTGCACCATGGTGGCACACCACATATTTTATTCGCCCTTGAATTGGACCAGATTCCCTTATGCAAGATCTACCACATGAGAACAGACTTTTTGGTCTCAATTAGGGGGTGCCAAATAGACATGAACTTTAGTTCCCATCGAAGTTTGGTCCAAGAAAGGCACCACCTCTTATTGAGGGTGTGATGAACATCTAAGTTCTCTTTGAAGTTGGGTATTCTGGATATTCTCTTACCATTGCTCCATTTGAGGTCCTCAAGCCAAGGAAGATCCTGTCCGGAGAGAAGGCGAGAAGTTGAGCGGTCCCATGCCAAACACCTGCCTTGAAGAAGAGTCCATTCCTCGAGGATAACTCTATGTCTCGGGTCTAAGTCTTCGAACCTAATCCACTGGTTGGTCTCTTGTTTCCAGAGCTGTTTCCACTGTTTGAACCCCTTGTTCCATAACCGCTTTGCTGTTTGGAGGTTCCAAGGCTCCACTCCTCTAATGCCACTGATCGGGAACCAGATAGAGTCATTTTGTCTTATCCCAGCCGCCCACTTCCACTCATCACTGATTCTGATGAATTGTTTAGCCTTGTTCCAACTCTTCCAAAAAGAACACACGAGGCTAGAGCCTTTAGGGGACACCGGAAGGGGGGAGAACAAAAGCGTGAGAATCCCTAATTCCTTCCAACCAGGATGGCCAACAAAGGTAAGGTCTTTCAAGTTTCTGAATATCAATTTAGCCCAAGAGGACTCACTATTGCTCCAAGCCTTGATAAGCCACTTAACTGCTAGCTTGTCAGCCAAAGCCACGATATCCAAAATACCCAAGCCCCCTGAGTCTTTCGAGCTAGTGCAAGTTTTCCAATTGATTTTGGGGATCCCCCTCCTGTTGGGGTCCCTAGTCCACAGGAAGTTTCTGCAGATTCTTTCCACTTTGGCCAACTCTTTCTCCTTCGGCCTCCAACACGAGATAAAGTAAATAGTCGTTGAAAGCATAAATGTGTTAACAACCATAGCGTGTCCTGCCAAGTTGATTTGCATACCTTTCCAATGATTTAGTTTGCTATCCAGCTTGGCCAACACCGAGTTCCATCGTTGGTCCATTGTGATGTCGAAGCCCATCGGGATGCCGAGGAGACGGAAGACTTGACCTCTGGGGATAACTTGACACCCCTGATCTAACAACAATTGGGGTGGGGGATCGCGGATTGCTCTGAAAGCAGTTTTCGCATGGTTGAT
Organism: Ceratopteris richardii; assembly: GCA_020310875.1. NCBI lineage: Eukaryota > Viridiplantae > Streptophyta > Polypodiopsida > Polypodiales > Pteridaceae > Ceratopteris > Ceratopteris richardii. The sequence goes on from CM035421.1 coordinate 139,818,186, forward strand.
TTTTGAGCCTGACGCCACACAAAAGGTGTCAAGGCAACTCCAGAACACCTCAATGTTGTTCATATCGTTATGCACAAAGGCATTCATATCATCGGCAAAGAGTCTAGCAATCATTTGGCCATGATTTAGAGGTAGGGAAAGACCCATGAGATTGCCAGAGTCGATGTGATGCTTTAATAGGCGACTGAGGCCGTTCGAGGCAATAGCGAAGAGTAGAGGAGCCAGAGGGCAGCCTTGCCTCATAGATCTTTTTAAACGTATGGGCTCAGAGAGCTTACCATTGATATTTATTCTAGTTGAAGCGTTTCCGAGAAGAGTAGAAACCATTTTTGTGAACTTTTGGCTGCATCCAAGGTCTTTCAGTGATTGGAGAATAAAGTCCCATTCCAATCTGTCGTATGCTTTGTCAAAGTCGATCTTAATGAATACCAGATCTTGTGCAGACTCCTCAGCAAATGTAAGGCCTTCCCAAATGTCGACAATTGCTTCAAGTATAGATCTACCTTTGACAAAACCTTTTTGGTCCTCACAAAGCCATGACTTTAAATGACAAGAGATTCTGTTGGCAATAACTTTGGCAATTATCTTGTATCCAGTTTGGAGCCTTCTGAGCGTCTCAGTTGAAGTTTCTTAGAAGTGCTTAGAATCCATGAAGCGATACGATCTTTTGCTCTATGCCACGTCATTTTCCTCTGAGTTATGAAATATCCAGCTACCTTTTTCTCTGATGACATCTAGAAGATACATTCTTTGAACGAATCTCGGCAAAACAAGTATTCTTGTATTGTAGCCGCTTGTCGACATTTTTGCTGAAAACCTGTGTGGCCCCATAGAGGAAGAGAAACAGAAGTTAGACTTTGACTGCATATCTCGAAAAAGAAGAACGACGTTGATTATCCCTTTCTACGTTTGTCACTCTCCACACTGTAGGGACATAATTGTAAGTCAAGTTCTGTGTGTCTTCCTTGAGCAGAAACGAGTGAATGATGGTGCGCATTCAAATGGTCCACCATTATGCCTGCAAAATTATCAGTATTGAAAAGATACCGAAGCTACAAACTTATTTGCCTTGGGCGTTTGCTGGCAATGGTTTTTGCCCGAAATATAGAAAAAAATGATAGTATGAGCTCATGAATAAGGATATCTTGTACAGTTTTCTGAAGGGCCTCAATCATTTCCACAGTGAATGATTAGATGGATATCGGACGGAGAAACATTGGCCATAAAAGCTCACGCACTGCAAGAGAATTCGTCCATTTTACGCGTTTGCGACCATTTTCTCCTCATCAATGAATAGCTTTAAAGCAACCGCACAGCATTCGCAGATCCCTTCTCGTTTCTCATCGATTGGAAATTGAACTGATAGATCCGTGTGTTCTGTGTGTGGCGAACAAGAAAGAAACTCCATTGTGATGCGGACGAACGAACAACGTCACGTCAACATAAGATGGCGGACAAGAAGGCACCACCTCAGTGGTCAGGTCTACCTTCATAAAGCTCCATCAAGAAGATCTAGAATCTACAGTCATTCGTATTGATAGGGAAACAAAACTGCAGGTCCCGCAGCCCGCTGCGGGGTCACGTGAATCGTTCAATATCGTGGTTCGTGGCCAGAAGCCACAGATCTCTCCGAGTCTCCGCTTCATAGAAAAAGGCAGCATCATGCTGGCGTATGACATCACCAGAAACATGTCCAGAGTGGATGTGACTTGGTCTTTGATGTGACTTGGTCTTTGACAAGTATTTCCAAAAGAGAAGCCCATATCTTCCCTCGGGAATAATAATAATAATAATAAAAGGAAAAGAAAAAAAAACAAAGCCTTTCACCATAACCAAAGCCTACTCTTTCTTCTGTCGCAAACTCTTTTGTTTTTCTTTTTTAATTATAAAACTCAAGCACAATAGACAAGTAGTGTTCAAGGCCGCTTAGTCTAATGGTTGAAACCTTAAAATTGTGGGAGAAAGTTCTGAGTCCAAGTCTTGGTTACCATGTTCATGAGTTTCTCATAATGGTGTCTCTAGCTTACATGATTGGGTGTGTACTCTCAAAAAAAAACAATAGACAAATAGTCTTTACAGCACAAAGAAGAAAGCTACAATTTTCTTCATAGTATCACCGCGTCTAGTATGACTCTTGAAGGCATGTCTCATCGTATTGATCCCTTGAGTTTTAAATGTCAATAGCTATCTCAATACGTGGGGTCTTCACTATCTCAGTTCTACAAGCTAAACTAAACTATTGGAGTATTATAACCAATCTACAAGCTAAACTAAACTATTAGAGTATTATGACCAATCGTAACAGATCACACATTGAGTGTAGTACGCCATATATAAGAGCTTTTAACCACATATACATGCCTACCATATTAAATTCAAGTAATCACTCTCTAGAGCTCTCTTTTAATCAAATAGATCTCCGTACAAAATTATCTTTGGTGCTCTCAGGAGTGACCGGAGGAGTCCTGATTCGGCCTCATGAGATGGTAAGCGAAAGCATTTTAAATGAGTTGAGGCCATTTTGAGAATATGTGGAATTGTCACGATATATTAGGATTGATCCACAGTCCATCTTGAGAAATGTTTGAGATGCCGAATGAAAGCCATTCAAAAACATAACCCCCATGTGAGCAGCTTAATCCATCATTTCCCATCATTTTGGGTCAGAGGTCCCATCCTCCTAGAGAGGAGACCATATTGCAAAGAGGTTGCAGAAGCATTCTCGTTACTTGCCATCTCCTTGACTTGAGGAGCCGACATCGAATTCAAGGAAAGATGACTCAACACATATGCTTCATAGTGCATCGTCATGAGGGGTCATGGGGACTCACCTGCATGTCCAAGACATGGGAGAAGCTCAGTATCGGGATTTGGAAGACGTTCCTCCATTTTGGTCTTCACCCTTGAGAGGTGTGCACTAGTGGAGCACAACATTCACCCTTGATGTGAGAATTTGCATTCTCGCGAACCAAACTTTGGTGGATGTTAGCTTAGATGTCTATCTTTAATGTTCATGCCTAGGAAAGAACACTAAATGCATAGTTAAGTAAAGGGAAATGAACTCTATATCCCTTAGAACTCTCCACTTGAAGAGCTTGGTGGGCCTAGATCCTTGGACATGAGTCATTGTTCTTGAGAAACAATAGTGTGACCTCCACCACCGAAGAGCTAATATCCTTGTAGCTCACATAGTGACCCCTAACTAGATGAGAATCCATTGTGTAGCATGTTGGATTGCATAAGCCTTCTATCAAAAAAAGCCACTTCAATACATTGTGAGGAACTAAATCAAGAAGAGTCCCCATTAATACAAGTCATTCCACCCTTTGCTTCCTGCATAAAGTTGATTCTAGGTTTGCACCAAAAGTCTCTAATTGACACAACTTGCGAAGGTATGAGCCATCTGAACATGTAAGTGAAAAGATCACACATTTCCATAGACCCAAAAGCCAAATTCCACTTGACCAACAAGCCTTTACTTTGGCTCTCTACATGGAGGATATCTTTCTCTTGACAGCTCGACTTGAAAGAGGATTTCTTGCCTAGAATTGGGTGTTTTGCTCTTTGTGTTCAACTCACAGCAAAAAGTTACTTTGTCAATAAGGTGAGAAGTGCTCTCCAAGAAGAGTCGATGTAACATCAGATGCTCATAGTGAAGTTCTTCACAACTGCCACTTGCAAGGTTTCACTTTGTTGCCTAGAAGGTCTCCATGTGAGATTGATTTTGGAATAGTGCTCATGAAGGGAAGAATGGCCTAAACCGATAGTTTGAGGCCTTTTGCCTTAATAGAAGAGGAAATGTGAGGTTTGCATCCCAATCACAAGATGACCATAAGGTGTCACAATCCATTCCTTTATAACACCTAGATTTGCTATTGTATGAGATGGTCTCAATTCCCCAATACACATGGGTGAAGGGACAAGCCTAAAGATTTCGATATCAAAGATAAACACACTCAAGGTTTGCATCCACATTTTGGATCTCTCAGAAACAGCACAACCAAAGGTGGAAAAGATGCTCACATAACATCATGATGACCCACAAAAGGGGGTTGTGACTCAAGGCATTGATCACATCAAGATGGCCACTAGGTCCAAGTAATAAGGGCCATCCAAAGGAGGACATGAGAGCAAGATGGCTGCGGGGAGGTAGGTTCATCCCAAGGCCCATGTGATACGATCATGATGACTTATCCTCATGTCGAAGACATGAGAGAAGCTCAAGATCAGGTTTTACAAGACCTTCCTTTGTTCTCGTTGTCACCCTCGAGAGGTCCTCACTAGCGGAGCGCAATACTGTTTGGGTTTCCAGTGAATCCATTAGAGTGCAAACATGGACAAGATACACATATTCATAGTGCATGTGTGTATTAAATCCACATTCGCATTCTCTCTCTCTCTCTCTCTGTGTGTGTGTGTGTGTGTCTTGCAGTCTTATAGAAAACACTCTCTGTGTTGAGCTACTCTCCTCTCACTCCCCTACCCTTTGGGGATTGGATGGTGTTACACGAAGCTCAATGCGATGGTTATCTCATTCAAATAATGGCATGATCTTTTATCCAAAGATGAGATATCAAGAGTTGGTGGTGCTATTGGTATTAGTCTTTCCCTTTCCCACTGTATTAAAGACTCTTTGGTTAGCAACTCCAGTCAATGGTGTTCCATGCTTTTAAGTGATCCCTTCAATGTGCACATTGATGGTCCCCATCCAAAGAGCAGTTAAATGAGGTTATCTCTATGACTAGAAGGTTCCTTTGGGGAGGAATGTCTATAAAACTAAAGTGACTAAAGTGGCTTGGTCCACTTGTTGCCTATCTAAGTCTCAAGGTGGCCTTGGCATACTTTGTCCTAGGAAAATGGCAGACAATCTAGCTAGCAAATGGATATTTAGAAGTTTGATCAGCAATGATGTTTGGGCTGCCCTCCTTAAATGGAATATTAAGAAAATCTTTCTTTCTAACTACAAGGCTTGGTATAATTTGGATTTGTGGGACATTATTGTCTCCCCTCAATCATTCTCCCCCATTGGTAGTACTCTTGTTTGCAGGTTTTGGAATGCTTGGCAAAAAGTCAAAGACTCTTTTTTCCCCTACCCAATTCACTAACTTATCTGATTTTTCCATGCAGGAATCTCCTTGGCTAGGATGGCTTGCACATTGGAGTAAATGAAATATTTCTATCAAATAGCACAAATGTCATAAGGCTGGTTTTAAATCATGGTCCAATTTCATGGAAAATGACAAGGTAATGTCTGACCCATCTATTTGCTTAATCACGGATGTTAATTCTTCTTATCTCGAGGTGATTTGGGCTCAAAAAAGGCTGTTGGTTAATAAGCTAGATGCTTCTCAGCACAAGTTGTTGAAGATTGAAGATGTTGCTAAATACATGTTGAAGAATTTCAAAAAAAGTAGAGGATACATCACTAGCATTATTGGGAAACTCAATTGCAGTTGGAATTTAAACTGGTCTGCTAGTCAATGGGTCTAGAGATTTAAAGCTCTTTGGGCCTTTCCGAACTCCTACAATCACTCTATTTTTTTTGTACTCTACCAAAAGGCTCTCTATGGTTAACTCCTTGTAATTTTGGGTGGGCTCTTGTGTGCAACATATTTTGTACTACCGTTGTTAATATAATCTTTGTGTTTTATTCAAAAAAATAAAGATTTCTCTAGTTTGCTTCAAGGTGAATCCTCGAAATCATTTTTTGAGCTTGTGCTCTTTGCACTTGCTCTCTGTTCCCCACACCCAATGGCATGGAGAGTCCAACTGATAATATCTATAGCTCTTCTATGCACTGCAAGAAGGTTAGAATCTCTAGCATGGTAAGTCGGATTCATAGTAATTTTGTTTCTACTTTGTATTTCAAAGATAAAGGTAAACTATTGATGATGACACGCATAGATTAGAACTAGATATGATTAACCAATTTCCTAAAGAATGCAACTCTAGTCATTTAAAGATCTAGACATGAGTCCTAGTAGAACCTAATCTCACAAAGAGTTGTAGTAGGACTTTGCCATGGGCTTCCCATGTCCAAAAGGTGTTAAAGAGGTGGATTAGATCTAATTGGGAAGGACATGGAGTCTTTGCCCATAAAGGATACACACTTTTCACTATTTTCGCTTAAATTAAGACCAATTTTAGAAGACATAAGAAGATAATGAAAGTTAGATGGAGAAGAACCATACACATATGCATTCATCCTAAAGCGCATCAATCCGTACAAAAGAATGGTTTCCATGCACGAGAACAAAGATGTTTTCTAGCACATAGTACATTTCTCTTTCAATTGCAAAGGTATAATTGCACAAAAGCATGTGCATTAGTATATTTGATACATACAAGAGGAAGAGAAAGTAGCATGTTAAGTGCAAGAAGTGCATGGATGTTTGAAGCAAAGTATGTTTTGAATTATTTATGACATGCAAGAACATGCGCATAAATACATACACATGCACTTATTTTTAGCAGATGCATCTAATAAGTTGAAATTGATATTATTTCCTTAATTAATGAAAATCATTAGATAAATGGAGCTTTTTAGAAGGTAGTTTACTTTTTCAAAGCAAGACATTCAAAGAGAAGAAACACTAGATATTTGCAAGTTCATGTTAACTAGATTTTGCAAAGAACATGTATAGAAAGTATTTCCAAGGTGTTACTTGGGTATCAAATACTTAGTACAAAGATTACGTTAAGTAATAACATATATCTTGACTAGTCAAAAGTAAGAAAATTAAAGGAAACAACCTAGGAAGTTTCAATCAAAGATTTATGTGTCCTTATCATATCAATAGCAAAGAAATAATGTATACATGTAGCAATATATAACCCGAAATATACAATAAATACACTTCAAAAAAAACCACCTATCCCGTAATATACAAGAAATACACTTAAAAAAAAAACACCTATTCTAAGTTCTTTCATGACTTAGAATAGCTGTTTGAAAATATGTTTTGCATCAAATCTTTTTAAGGTATATATATACATTGGTAGCGAGAATGTACCACATTCAATTTTTTCTCCAAGTATACGTAGTATTCAAAAACTTTTTATCCATTATTCTTAAACAAATAGATTTCTAGGGGGAATCCCTGCAATTGCTTTGAAAGGAATTTCATTTCCATCTACAAGTATGGTGTGTAATTTTCAAAGGAATCATGAACGTTTGAGCATACCTTCTTCTTACAACATTTGTAGCGATAAATTATGGTTTGATACCTTCAAGAGATTTTCATGCTAAGATGGAAGCCTGGAAAATTTGACTCTAGGAGCTATAAGAACCCATGAAGTTTTCAAGGTTCGAATCCAAAATGAAATATTCCAATTTACCTATTTGATGTTTGCGGTAAATCATAATTTCTACATAGTTCTAATCTTATTCTAGCAAAATCCTTGAGTTAAATCACTTCCCATAAAAAGAATGAATTTATACTTTTGGAATATATGGTCATAAGTTTGGATCTTAACTGATCCCCTCAGTTTTTCCATGTACAAGAAGTTTCCTATTTTGATAGGGTTTGACTACCATAATTGAAGAAAGCAATATTCCTAGTATCTTGAAGCTCAAATGTGAATAGTGTACTTGATTTCTTTCATCTTCCTATCCTCTTGAATCCTTGGTGTGGATCTTCAAAAAATGCTCCATTCTTTGTGAATCTGACCTGCAATCCTTTTTCAACAATATGACCTACACTAATGAGATTTTTGGTGATAGTTGGAACATACAATGCCTTTCTCAATAGTTCATGTTACCATATGATGTTATCACATTGTTTATCTTCTCCACTAGATGCCTTGTGTTATCTCTTGTTTGGACTTCATGTCTATTTCTTGGATCCTCCAAGTCTAAGAGTAGAGCTACATTCCCTCCTACATGATTTGAGCAACCATAGTCTATATAGACTACATGTTCATCTGCTTTACCTTGCGTCATGGCCATGTTCATTAGAAGTAATGAATATTCTTGAGTTTGATCATCTACATAGTTATTGTAGTCTCTCCTTCCTCTATATCCTCCTTGAAAATTATTGTTATTGTATGAGTTGTTGTTGTAACCAATGTTGTTGTTGAATCTACCTCTTGAGTTTCCATAACCTCCTCTATTGTAACCTCTTTCTCTTTGATTTCTAGGATTTTTGAAACAATTCTCAGTAATGTGATTATTCAAGCCACATATGGAACATGGAGAGGAGGTTTGAGATCTCCCCCTACCTTGTCTTCCTCCTCTGCCTCTTCCTCTTGAGCCTCTACCTCTACCTGCAAAGTTTTCTTGAGAGGTGTTGCCCTCATCATAAAACTTTTTATCTTTGCCTTTGCTATCTTTACTCTTGTTTTTATCTGTAAAGAGAAGAGAGGATTCATTACCTTTTGAGTTGTCTCCCATCTTCATAATCTTTGCCTCATGTGTGAACAATTATCCCATGAGGGTGTTAAAGTTATGAATCCACATGTCCATGTAGAGGATCAAGGATATGATGAAAGCTTCCCATTTGTAATCTACCTTAATTCATTTGATCACTTGCTTTACTATCTACGCTTCATCTATGATCTCTCCAATACTTCCAAGTTGATCTGCTAGATCCTTCTTTTGGTGAAAAAATCAATCACACTTTGCTTGGGCATCTTCTTGAGTGTGGTGAACTCCATCCATAGTTGATTCTTTTTTGCCTTGGTACTTGATGAGAGGAATGCTTCTAGATCATTCCAAGTCTCTTGTGCAATCTTGCAACTTTGGGATGTGTGGAAGTAAAAAATCAGAGATTGAGTTAAGAATATATGACCTTGCTAGAGCATCCTTTGACCACCATGTTGTTAACCTCTCTTGTTCTTCTTGAGTTGGTTGTCCTTTACTTCTGAGAATTGGCATCATCTCATCTCTAGATATGTATCCATAGAGGTTTCTCCCTTCAAGATAATCTTCCATTCTAAGTGACCAAGCTGAGTAGTTACCTCGATCCAATTTGGATATGGATGAAGGAAATCCATCTCCCATGTTGATTTGTTGTTGCTCTAATACCACTATGAGGAGATGGATAAATAGGTTCCAGAGATGAGCTGATGTTGCACAAAACCTGTTCTAAACTTGCCAAGTTACATATAAGGGTGCTTACTAGACTCCTTTAGCTTCAGATTATTGCAGTTGGAACCACAAAGTGCTTTAGAACATCATTACCAAAAGTTTGCATCAAAAAAGATAACTTCCATATACTAGAAATATGAACCTTCTATTTTGGGAATAAAAGTATTCAGAGTTTTGCTTAGAGCTCACAACTTGGTATGAATTGTCCAGAGAGCTTTTGCACACATCTAATTTGAGTGTAGAAATAAGTAAAGCAAGTTTATTTCATCAATTTAGCTACACCATACACTTAGAAATTGTTGATATACTTAGGTAGTGATGTGTGTGAACACACTAGGACCGTTTGTGTAATAAAGTAAGTCTATGATCCAAGGGTCTGGCTGGTTCAGACAGATCTGAAATCGGACACCGTTTGGTCATCCATGAGTATGACCAAAGATCTCGAGTTTAGACTTATTAAGAGGTCTTGTGCTCTTGTGAACAAGTGATCCACTTAGCTTAGTGGTTAAGTCTCAAGGATGTGAAGGAGAGGTCTTGGGTTCAATCCCCATGGGAGACATGGGGAGAGTATTTTGCCCAAAGAGATCTAGAGCCTTCTAGAAGCATCCACTTGAGTTAACTCGAGTTAACTGGGACACTTGGCGCACATGTAGTTACATGGCTGACACATGGATGGTTAGTATCCACCTGCCCAAGAAGGCAGTCCCCTGGAGAGAGCTATATATAGAGGCATTTGGTTGGGAGGAGAGTGATCTCTCTAGCATGTGGTGGTCGTAATCCTTGTTCTCTTGCATTGGTATCAGAGCTTCCATGGTGACCTTGGAGTGAGCTTCATCATGCTTATCTCTAGTAGCTTCCTTCATTGATCATCATTGTAGCTTATAGATTCATTCTTGTTTTCACAAATTCAGCCGCCCGTTAGTGGGTCTGCTGCTCGCGGGTGAGCAAACGCTCTCGAATCCATTTGATGGGTCTATATGAAGGAGGCTACACAAAAACATCTACTTTGAGTAGCAATCCATGGGAGTCGAACTCCCAACCTGCTGGTCTACAGATCATCGTTGTACACAAGTCGCCAAGGCGCTGTCGTGTTCAAGTCTTCTGCAGATTAACATATAACGGAGCATTGGCGGCTCAAAACTTCTTCAGCAGACGAAAAAGAACAGTAGCCAGAGCGGGGCTCGATCTAGAGACCTGGTAGTATGGAGAGAATGGTTGCAGAGAAATAATTGATATCTTAGTTTTAGTGCAGCAGTTCCTCAAAACCGTACTACTGTATGGCCGAAGTGACGCCGACGTTTGGGTTTGAACTCACGCCTGCGTCAAGCTTCCTGCATACCGAGCTGTGCTACAATAATTTGTTTGTTATTGTATGAGATTATTTTTTACCCCGTTTTTGCCAATTTTGTGCCGCTCTCAAGCATCTGAGGCTGGCGCAGGAGTATTTGAAAACCGATGCTTAATGGATTAACTCCATGGAGTGCTAGAGTCGGAAACTGAACCCGTTATCTTCTGCACACGTGAAGACACAACCCGCTTGTGTGCTCCTTCTACTGCAAAGACCATCTTAATCTCATTTCTGGCTGCTGGCATTTCGCACAGAGAGTCGAGGAGCTTGTGAGAGAGCATATTCTGCTCAGAAAGGCTGTGAGGAAAGCGATTGAAGAGGTAGATTCGCACAAACAGTATTGTGCCGAGCTTGATGATAAACTGGAAGGTCTCTGGAGACTTTTATCTACATCATTTTGCTTGTAAGCTCTTGTTTAGATGCGTCGAAATTGCATTGCTGTCGCACTTCGTCATCTCTGTCGAAATTGCGTTGTTGTAACACTTCTTCATCCTTATGGAAATACTCCTCGCCGTATGCAGTCATTGCTATTGGTTAGATTAGCGCAAAAGGATTATGCGCACTATTTGTAGTTCACAGGATTCGATCTCACCACCTATTAGTATCCATGGACGGGTCTTATCCATTGCAGTAACCGGCGCCACCTATTAGTATCCATGGATGGGTCTTATCCATTGCAGTAACCGGCACACTTGACAGCTGTTTCTTAGAGAAACTATTATGTTCTGTTACCGCATGCGCTGAGCAACGATGCTACCAGGACTGAGAAGAATGGTTCGGCTCTGCATGGAAGGTTAGATCTTGCTTCCTTCGCTGTATCGAAAGTGCCCAACCACATACGCGCAGCCTTTTTTGGAGTCCCTAATCTCAGCCGCCCACTTACTCCACGGCCTCTGTCGGACTCCCTGGAAACGCCTTTTTCTTGGCCGGCGGCTCTGGTGAGGAAAATGATGCTGCAGCAGAGCAATAACTTTCTCTCTCGAAGCGAGATCCATACAAGCATGAAAAGATGCTTGGACGAGGATCAAGAGGATGAATTACTCTTCCAAAGGATCAAGGGAAGGACGTAGCTCTATGTGGAGCTAAGTATTTTCCAAATTATGTTTTCATTTTGATATTTGTTTGCTCAAATGCTTTCATTTAGGATGCATTAATTAGGACTAAATGCGTAGTCCAATTATGGTTATCTCAATATGACAGCTAATTAGAGAACTAAACAATATTGAAATGACACAAGTATGTAAAGTACTTTTCAGTTTTAGGTATGCAATTGAAATTTCTATTTCCATTCATGAAAAGATTATTTGTGCATAAAAGAATGTTTTGTGCACATCAAGTTCGCACTTGCTTGGGAAAGGTAGCTAAATCTCCAGTTCACGCACTTGAATAAATACCTTTTGCCAGAATAGCAAGCAGGTTGTTTTTGCATGGATGCTTGTTTGCATACCTAATAAGCTCAAGGTTTGCTTAAGTTCATTACACTTGCATGAACTCACATGCATTTGCACCCAAGAATGGGCTTTTGCATACATGAACATGCATTTGCATGCAAGTAGATGCATGAGCATACGCATGATCTTTTGGTAAGTAGCTAAACACGTATACTTTCATTCCTTTCTTTTTCTAACTTGACTTAGCTATGTGGGAAAAATAGAAAATTACCTAGTTGCAAGGATCTTGATCATCATGCAACTAAGTATCTAGTCTATTTTTTCCCAGTAGATGTCTTTTTTTTAGGAAAAGAAAGCATGTTGAAAGTAAATAGAGCTACTTTCCAATGTGCATGCTCAGTCTAAGTTTGGGAAGAAACCTAGATATTCTTAGCAACTATCGAGGAGTTAGTTGTTTTTGGATGTTCATGTTCATGCATCCAAGTAAGGAAGTTTCTGTTGAATCTTGTAAGTTCCAAAATATTTTTAGGAGATTTAATACTTTATTATTCATCAAATATTGATGAAAATAAGTAGAAGTATTGAACTTCTAGAATCCCTGGAACTCTAGTGTTCATAGATGTTAGTTTCTAGAAATGCATCTCAAGGCATGATGCAAGATCTTCAATTAACGCGAAAACTTTTGAAGGAAACTTGCTTGATTCTATTTGAGCTAACTCAAGGCTTAAAAAAGAAATCAAGACAAATATTAGTTGATCTTTAGGAATCAAGTAATTTCCTAAAGTCATGACAATTAATGAAATGATTCAAAATTATTTTCATTTTTTGAAACATATATCTTAGGAAATCCTGATATTTCCTAAAGACAATTTAGGAAACAAGCCAACTCGCATTATGTATCCATTTGGGGAAAAAAAAGGAAATGTAAAGGTAGTCACTTGTTCTCGAGGGCCACCTGAAGACTGGGTAGTGCAAAATCTATCAAGGAAATAGCCTGAGTACAATAGGACAATTCAAATAGAGTGAATCCTGTAAACACTATTTATACGAAGTGCAATATGCCCTCAAAAGAGATGACAAAAACCGATCCCAATGCTCATAAAACTTGAGAATAAGTTTTTGTAACATGCTTAACAGAAATTTATTTGTACTTTCTCCCTAACTATTTCTCGATGGATAATAGGGAGTGATAACTTTTGTAGAATTGCATACTCCTCCAATGAGCACCCTAACTAGCTAGTTAAAAAAGTGTGTTCCCTAATTGAAACAACTTCTAATGGCACTCTAAAGCATGGGAATATTTCATAAGCTAAAAGCTTGGTGATAACTCCAATGGTCAAAGACTCAACAGACCATGCTTTGGCCCACCTCGTAGCATAATCCATACAAGTCAAGATGTATTGGTGATTAGTAAAGATCTCTAGAGGAGAAGTTGCACCTAGAAAATCGGATCCCCATTTATGAAAGGATCTAAATGCATACAAAAGAGTCATCAATCCTAGTACAATCTTCCCCAAAATCCTCTCGAGATAAAAAATCAGCAATTGCATGAGAAGAATCGAGTCCATGGATGACTTTGTAATCAAATTCCTACAATAGGAACACTAAATGACTTAGGCGATTGATTAGATTTTTGTGCTTAACCAAATATTTGACATTGAATCATACACACTTAGCAACTGAATATTTACACTATGTAGAAGCTAAATGATAGTGGGCATAATACATTGACTAGTACCATTTGTTTCTATGTTGCATTAACACATTACCAACTGCAATGTTTGAAGCATCCACACGTAGATGAAAGGGTTGGGACCACTCATGAGCTTGCAATTGTGAGGCAAATCATTTTTTTACCCTTGATTGATCACTACAATTGGTCGAGAAATCATCCAAAAGAGGATTTGCATCAAACCAAAATCTGATCATCCCCACAAGTCCTTGATAACCTTGCAAGTCAATAATGCTAACAAGATCATAATGAATTTTGACACCAAGCTAAAGCGTACAAAAAACGCATCATTCAAGGACTTCCTCCACGTCAAACCATCACTCGTATGAGAAGAGAATATCCTCAACAACGGTGCCAAAATGTGTTGACATTGTAACATTGCATATACTTAAATAATCAAACTATTGATCTAACTCGTGAGACCCAAATGTGGGTAGAACCTACGCCTATACAATGAAGATTCAACTTCAAGCATGAAACATATCCACAGAAAAGATCAAGGGAAAGCACTCACAAAGCAACAACACTGAACTTCAATCAACACATGTAGAGATGCAAGCTACACATGATGAAGGTCACAAGCTTAGATTAACAAAGAAGAAGAAGAAAATATATGAGACTCAAAAGAGGTAAGTATGTACTCTTCAAAGTAGTATAATCTTATTATACATCAAGAATGGACCTCTTCTAAAATCAATAGTGACCTCCTTATATAAACCTTGGCCACTTTCCCCTCTACGTGTGATTATGTGTGCCCAATGGAGATTGATTCTAAAGAAGAGCAGAAGTGTGGCACGCACACACCACTATGAAAAAGGATAGGATCATGTTGTTATTCCAACAACCTTATATGCGGCTCAGCACACTCTTGTGAAGAAAGCTAACAAGTGTCTAGAAATTGTACTTTCTCCCCCCCACAACTGACATCTCTCCAAGAAACCTATAATGACATCAAGATGTCTAGAAAACAACATTAAATATATTGGGCAAGGACTATATATGAAGCACAAAAGACACCCTCCTTGAAGTTCTTGAACTTGTTCAAAGAAAAGTATGCAGAAAAAAACTTCATAATGGCTCCAAGGATCATGCGAAAAATTTCTTCAAACACGTTCCACAAGGCTGAAAAGAGACCTTTAAAGGATAAAAAGATGATAAAGGTAAGTTCAAGATTAGTATTTCTCCGTTTTCAATCACTACATATATCTAAGTGGCAAGAAATCATTAGGTAAATGAGCTTGGAGGAAAACAATACTAGGATCGATGGCCTCTCAAGAAGTCTTCCATCCCATAAACCTTGATCATTGTGGTGCTCATTCATGTGTATTGGTGCAAGAGAATCCAAGCCCACATACTTGGATGATTAGCATATTGCTCATGGAACCTAATATGATCAATCCCTTGGAAAATCAAGTACATTTACCTGTGTAAAAGTGGATTACTTGCACGTGAAGTTAGGAAGCATCAAGTCTCAATTCATTTGGTAGCTGATTGATGAGAGAATATATCCTATAGTTTAGGATTTACTTTTAGGTGGACTTTTTAAATTTGAATTCAAAAGATTGGCTCCAACCTCAACTATAAAAAGAGGATCAAATGACACCCATGATATCTCAACTCTTGGAGATCATTTGGAAGGGATACATTGTGAATTAAGAGTTCATTCTATAGCTCAATTACTTCCCTCCCATTGAGCAATAGATTATTTCCAATGACATTGTATTTGTTTATGATCTAATACATACATTCTCATTACACCTTTACTTCATTTCTATGTCATGACTACATCAATATACTGATCTTCTCAAAGCTTGTTCTCAGTGTATGATTGGTCATTTTTCATGATTTAAAGCATCATAGATTCAGCATACTATCTACTTTATAATTACGTAATCGGATTATCATTGCTTCTCTGAATTGTGAGATATTATCACTTCATTACTCTTTGGTTTGTTGACTGATGCATCCCAAAAATATCGAGGCACTTCTATAATTTACTAAACATCATACTCAACATGTAGTTCATCATTTTTGTTGAAATCACACATGATTGGTAGCTATTTAAGCTAAATAGACATCACCAAAAGGAATTAGGCTAGTTGCTACTATGCTCAGAGCACTCTTCAAATTACTGAACAGGTGTAGATACAAAAATAGCAAGTCTATGACCTTGGATCAAATTTCTACCTATCTGTTTTGATCAATTGATAAGTGGATCATATTTCAAACAACATACATGACTATTTATGATCATTAGATAGCTAATGAGGCCCACTACACTCTCTAGCAATTGCTCTTGGCTGGTGTGAAGCAGGTTTAAGCAACACCACTTCATCTCTAAAGACTATCCACCATCTCCTCCAACATTGGTATCAGAGCAACAACAAGCAAGATGGGAGATGGATTTCCATCATTCATTGACATATTGTGTAGAAGCAACTACTGAGCATGGTCACTACGGATGCAAGCCTACCTTCAAGGAGGAAATATATATGGATATATCTCAGGAGATGAAGAGATGCCAACATTCAGGAGCAAGCATCGACCCACAAGGGAAGAGCAAGAAAGGTTGACCACATGGTGTGCAAAGGATGCACTTGCCAGGTCTTATCTACTAAACTCAATATCTGATTTCTTATTACCTCACATTAGGAATCGCAAGACCTCCCAAGAGACTTGGGAAGTACTGTCATCATGTTTCTCATCAAATACAAGAGCTCGGAAGAACTTGCTATGGAAAGAGTTTACAACCCTAAAAAAGCAACCAAAGTGTGGCTGATTATGTGAACAAGATGAAGGATGTGGCTGACCAGCTTGCAAGCATTGGAGATGAGATAGAAGAGGAACACATAGTAAGGTAGATCATCAATGGCATCAAAGTTGATGATAAGTGAGAGTCCTTCACCACAACAATGGACCTTTATATGGATATGTAGATACCTGACCTCAATACCTTAATGGGGCAAGTCTTCACCCACGAGACAAAGCTCAACAAGAATCGTGACAACTCCAAAGGTAGCCAATATTCTACCCTTTATACAGATAAGAATAAAAGTAAGGATAAAGGTAAAAACAAGAAGAATGAAGAAGAGGCTAGTATCTCTCAAGCTAACTACATAGATAGAGGAAGAGGTACCAGAGGAAGGGGTAGAGGAGGAAAGCAAGGCAGGGGGAGATCCTATAGCACTCCACCTTGTAACAATTGTGGCCTTAGCAACCACACCACATAAGAATGCTTCAAAAACATAAGGAATCAAAGGGGAAGAGGCTTCCATAGAGGGAGCTATGGACAATCCAGAGGCAGATTCAAAAATGGAGGAAACAATTACAATCACAAGTACAACCAAGGCTATAACAACAACAATTATCAAGGTGGTTTTAGAGGAAGAAGAGATTATAACAACTACATAAACGACCAAGAAGATCTCTACTCATCATGAACATGACATCCAAGCAAGGTAAAGATGATGAGTATCTTTTCTATATTGATTTAGGTTGTTTCAATCATGTTGCTAGAAATGTAGCATTTTTATCTAATCTTGAAGAACCCAAAGGGAAGCATGAAGTGCAGAAAGGTGATGACACTAGACACTCTGTCAAGAAAATTGGAAATTTCAAAGCTTATGATGGTAACATGAACCTCTTAATAAGGTTTAATATGTGCCAATTATAACAAAAAATCTAATTAGTGTTGGAAAAATTGTTGAGAAAGGCTTACACGTTAGATTCACAAGGCATGGAGCATATGTGGAAGACCCTCAACAAGGCTTCGAGAGGATTGAAAAAGGTGAGAAATCTAGTAGATTATTTACATTTGAGATTGAAGACACCAAAAACATAGCACTCTTCAATTACAAAGATCAAACTCTATCTGAACTAGAGATATGGCATAAAAGGCTAGGTCATATAGGAGAAAGAACACTAAAGCAAATATGCATGGATCAGAGTGTGCTTGGCATCCCCAATGTTTCCAAGAAACACATGATATACAAATGTGGAGCATGCTAATTTGGCAAAGCTCATAGGCAACCATTCAACAGAAAGGGGTACATGTATGAAGACTACCTGGAGCTTGTACATACTGATGTGTGGGGTCCTGGCAAAGATCCATCAATCTCAAGTTCAAGGTGCTATGTTTCATTTAAATTGATTACAATAGATGGAAAATTCTCTCCTTTATGAAGCATAAGGATGAAGTATTTACATGTTTCAAAAAGTATTTGGCATTGGTTGTAGAAACTTGAAGAGGATCAGATTTGATGGATTTGGTGAGTATTTTTCACATGAATTTGATTTAATCTTACAGGAAAGAGGTATAAAGAGAGAAATCACAAAAAGATATACTCTTGAATTAAATATCAAGAAAAATTGAGATGGTTCTATAAACATATACAAGGCAAGGTTAGTTGCAAAAGGGTTTGCTCAAATTCATGGAGTGGACGATGAAGAAACCTTTTCACCTGTGGCTAAGATGACAAAAATTAGGGTTATGGTAAGTGTTACTTCTCCCAAGAATTCAAACCTATATTAGTTAGATTTTAAGAATGCATTCCTAAATGGATGGATCTCAGAAGAAGTGTATATGGCACAACCACCATGATATGAAGATAAGGATAAACCAACTTTTGTATGCAAGCTAAGGAAGGCACTCTATGGCATAAAGCAAGCTCCTAGAGCTTGGAATCATAGGCTTGTTACTTATTTGCAGGATCAAGGATTTGTGGCGAGCAAAGTAGATTCTTCTTTATTTATAAAAAAGACCGACTCAGAAGTTATCTACTTATGTGTCTATGTGGATGACATTATCATTCTAGGGAATGATGCTAATGGCATCAAGCAGGCTCAACTAATGGAAGAATTTAAAATTAGTGATCTTTGTTTGTTAACATATTTTCTTGGCCTAGAAATTGTGTATACAGATTCTGGTGTGTTTATCACTCAGAGAAAATATATCCATGATATGCTAGTAAAACTCAAGATGGAGAATACCAAAATTGCAGGTAAAACCATGGAACTCAACCATAAGCTTAGTTCTCATGAAGGAGAAGTTCTTGAGGATATTATAGGTTCCCAAAAACCCTAACAAGAGTGGACATTGCTCATGGATTATACATTAAGCTAGTTTATGCATGCACCAAGAAAGCCTCACATGGAATCTGCCAAGAGGGTGCTAAAATATTTAAAAGGTACCATAAATGAAGGGTTGTTTTACCCCTTCAATATAAAGATGTATTCTGATGCAGATTGGGCTGAAAAAGCAACCAATTGTGCCTTTGTCATCTATAGAGGCAGAATATAGAGGCTTAGCAAATGCAACTCAAGAGGCGATGTGGCTCAAACAACTCTATGTAGATATAGGATTACACTCTTATACTCCAATAATTTTTTAAGATAACACTAGCTCACTTCATTTGGCTGCTAATCCTCTATATCTTACAACGACTAAGCACATTGAAGTGCACTATCATTATGTAAGGGAGAAATTGCTTAGCAAGGACATTCAATTGTACTATGTATCAACTCACTTACAATTTGCAAAAAACTCACAAAACTTTAGATGGAACCAAGACGAACATGTTGAAATTGATGATGTGTTTGTAGGACATCAAGGAGGAATGAAGACCAAGCATGTTAGGCTTGAGGGGGAGCTATTGCTGCAAGAGAATCCAAGCCCACATACTTGGATGATTAGCATATTTCTCATGGAACCTTATATGATCAATCCCTTCTAAAATCAAGTACATTTACCTTTGCAAAAGTGGATTACTTGCACGTGAAGTTGGTAGCTGATTGATGAGAGAATATATCCTATAGTTTAGGATTTACTTTTAGGTGGACCTTTGAAATTCAAATTCAAAAGATTGGCTCTTGGAGATTTCATTTGGAGAGAATACATCTTATAGTTTAGGATTTACTTTTAGGTGGACCTTTGAAATTTGAATTCAAAAGATCGACTCTTGGAGATCATTTGGAAGGGATACATTGTGAATTGAGAGTTCACTCTATAGCTAAATTACTTTCCTCACATTGAGCAATAGATTATTGCCAATGACATTGTATTTGTATATGATCTAATACATACATTCTCATTACACCTTTACTTCACTTCTCTATCATGACTAAATCAGTATAGTGATCTTCTCATAGCTTGTTCTCAATGTATGATTAGTCATTTGTCATGATTTAAAGCATCATATATTTAATTATTGTCTACTTTATAACTACAAAATCTTATTATCATTGCTTTTGTGAATCATGAGATATTATCACTTCATTCTCTCTGGTTTGTTGACTGATGGATCCTGAAAATGTGGGGGCACATCTATAATTTGCTAAACATCATACTCAACGTGTAGCTCATCATTTTTGTTGAAAGCACTCATGATTGGTAGCTGTATAAGTTAGTTAAACATCACCAAAAGGAAATAGGCTAATTGCTATTGTGCTCAGAGCATTGTTCAAATTACTGAACATGTGTAAACCCAAAATAGCAAGTCTGTGACCTTGGATCAAATTTCTACCTATCTGTTTTGATCCATTGATTAGTGGATCATATTTCAAACAACATAAGTGATTATTTATGATCATTAGCTAGCTAAACAGGCCCACTAAAATCTCAAGCAATTGCTCTTGGTTGGTGTGAAGCAAGTTTAAGCAACACCACTTCATCGCTCAAGACTATTCACCATCTCCTCATACAATGTGTAGCCTATGGTGCCAAGATTTACTTTGGTGAGAAGGATGTAAAGTATGCCAAGGTATATGCCTTGGTTTCCATAGTTTTCATAATCCATGAAGTTACCAAGGTTGTAGACCTTGACCATCATATGTAGACTATTGATAACCTATGGGTTCGCATGTGAAACTATTTTGATACCATTGAAGGAGAGCTTTTTAAGTCCTTTTAGCCAAACTTAAATTTTTTATCGATGTCACAAATTCTCTTTGTACCTATGTGTGAAAACCTACTAAAAAAAGCATGGAACTAGAGAACAATCTCATTGCATGTAGCTTTCAAAATTTATGGTTGAGGGGGCCATTTTTATTAGAACATGCATGTACAAGAGTATACGATGATCATTTTCCCATTCACATATACACTAATTTTTAAAAAATAAAGAAGCAAGGTCGTATATATTTTGCGAAAAGGATTTTGTTCAAATAGAAGGAAAAAGTAAAAATGAAAAAGCAGAAGGTTATCTGCACCATGTAGATTTGGAAGCTAAAATACAAGGTTGATGTTACTTTGGAGAAGTACAAAGCTAGACTTGTTGCACAGGTCTATTCACAAGTAGAAGGCATTGACTTTGATGAATCTTTTGCCTTACTAGCAAGAATGAATATTATTTGTCTAGTACTAGCTATGGCTGCACATCAACAATGGGCAGTATTCCACGTGGATGTCAAATCAGCATTCTTGAATGGAGACCTCAAGGAGAAGGTATATGTGTATCATCCACCAGGGTTTCAGGCCCTTCATTTAGAGAACAAAGCATGTAAGCTGAAAAAGGCATTGTATGGGCTCAAACAAGCCCCGAGAGCATGGTATCAGTGAATAGATAAGTATCTTTTCGATATAGGATTCAAAATATGTGCTTCTGATGCTGATTTGTATGCTCTAAAGATAGGAGGGAAGACAATTGTGTTTGTACTCTATGTAGATGATCTTGTGATTACCGAAAATGATGATGCACTTCTTAAACACATGAGAGATGATCTCAGTTCAGAATTTGATATGACAGATTTGGGTTTCAATGCATTATTGCTTAGATCTTGAAGTCTAGCAGGAACCAGGGAAGATCTTTATTTTGCAACAAAAGCATGCGAGGCAGGTGTTGAAGGCATTTGAGATGGCAGATTGCAAGGAAATCTCTACTCCAATGGAGGTCAACACAAAATTATCAGTTGAAGATACTTCACCTCTGATGGATATTGGAAGATACAAGAGATTAGCTGGAACTCTCATCTACTTGTGTAATAGGAGATCAGATACCTCTTATGCTATTGGTGTAGTAAGCAGGTTCTCTAATAAGTTATGCCTAACTCATTGGAAGGCATGCACGCGGATACTCAAGTATGCCAAAAGAACCATTGAGTATGGTATTCTTTTAAGTGAAGGATCATCTCTAAGTAGGTACTATGACTCAAATTGGGCAGGAGATATCGACTCCAAAAAATCAATTTTTGGTTGTTGCTTCTCTTTAGGTTCAAGGATTGCTTCTTGGATCAGTAAGAAATGACTGACCGTAGCACTATCTTCTACTGAAGCTAAGTACAAAGCAGCATATGTCACTACATGTGAAATAATATGATTGAGAAGGATCCTATGGCATATAGGAATTCAAGGATAGGAGGCTACGAAGTTGAAATGTGACAATCAGAGTTGCATAGCTATTGCTAAGAACCCTATTTTTCATGCACGTACCAAGCACATGGAAATATAGTATCACTATGTGCCAGAGTTGATCGAAGACGGAGTTGTGGAACTGAGCTATTGTCAAACAAAAGAAAATGGAGTAGAAATTTTTACGAAGGCTCTCGGAAGAGAGCAATTGTATCGACATCTTTCGAAGCTTGGTATTGGACCAAGAAGGTAGTTCACCACAGGTGGACATTGAGGGGGGTGTTAGATATACTCAATACTCCACCCGCACCTAACAACGAATGATCCATGGTACTCTAAGTTGTGCGGCCCCCATTATGAGGAGAAGCCATTATGAGAGTCCGGACATTTGTGATGAGGTCTACATGACACCAAGAAAAGTGCTAAAGGATCTATGTGAGTCTAATCAAGAGACTAGACATGGTGCTTAAGTTAGTCACACCAAAATTATAGAGGTATGACAATTTGGTAGTCAACCAGTCCAGAATTCCAGTGGCCATATAGTCCAATGGTTCAGCCTAGTAGCCTGGTGTGTCAGTCCGATAGTCTTGTAGGTCAATTGAGTAGTTAGGAAGTCTAGTGGGATAGTCCAGTAATTCAGGAGTGTTCAAAATTATAGATGATCCGAGCAGGTATGCCTAGATTAATGTATCAAGCGAGCTAGATATCATTTCTGAATCATAGGATTAAGTGAGCTACTTATTCAGATGAAATCATGGCTATGTGCACTATAAAGCCCTTCATACACTGGGAGCGCACGAGTGGACAGTATCATCTTTGTACATTACTGTTGATCATTTGAGAAATTGAATTCTCTATCTCTCTTTCTATTTATATTTTTATCGGTATATTCTGCTTCTCACAGCTCTACCTATCGATCTTATTTTGTTACATCAAGTAAGTCAAAGATTCAAGTTCTATCAAATTTGTGTTGCAAAGAAATAGAAGAAGATACTTGTTATGTTGCAGAAGGTTATGAATCCTAAAATGCTTTCAGCAAGGTTTTTATGATAGATAAGCTAACCTTATTCTAGATTTTTTGGAAGCTGAGGAATGACAGGGAAAGCTATTGGCATGTGCACAATGCTAATAAAAGGGTTCAGATTATTTGTTTCAGACACAGGCATTAATGTTATGAAAAATCAGATTTATGAAGGAAGACGTTCCAGATTGTATGTTTTCAGGTTTAAGAAGACAAGAGATAGTAGGTTCAGAGTCACTACTTGCTAAATTTGTTGTCAAGCAAATGATTGCTTGATGAGTACACTATTGGATATCTAGTTTGCATATTTTCTCAAGTATTATGGTTCATATTGAGCAAGTTGACTTGTTTTGAAGATTGAAGAAAGTCAAATTCAGTGGTGAAGAAGACTTTTTGAAGAAAAGGTTTGAAGGTCAATTCGAGAGTACAAGTCTAAAGCTTATGGAGTTCGTAGATGAATGAAGTTATATATCCAGTCCGATTTGTACCATTGTGACATTGAAGGGGTGATTGTTGGAAAACAATGTCTCAATAGTCCATTTTTCTCAGAGTATAATAGGTTGTGTAGCTATACTTTATAGCTTGTCTACTAAAAGCGTCCAACACTATGGCTAAATCATTGTCCTCTCAAAGCCCCCACGAGGGTTCAAATCCCCCGTCGGCAGCGTAGCAATGTGGAAGGACTTTTTTTTTATCATGCTTTCAAAAAGCAATCAATGGCGGATGGCGACAAATCTGGTGAAGAGTTGTTTTTAGAGATCATCACATTTATTTTGAGGAGCTTTTCGTACACAGTTTGCTTGTGCTTTATGCTTTTGGAGTGCTTTATTTTATGGAGATTCAACTATATAAGAGCATGCTTGGCTCATTGTTCAAGCATCCTATACCTAGTTCAACACCAGGTTTGGTATCTCAATAGAGGTGGTGCTCTTAGCACATGGGGCAGCCATGGTGCTATCTTGGAGCATGTTGAGGAGCGGCTATGGAGCTCTTCTTAGAGAAGAGTGTGGTCACACTCTTGGAGAGGACTTACTCATCAGCAGCTTGGTGGTGTGGATCGGCCATTCACATGATGTATTTGAAGATTGTGTTCTACATGAAGATTTTGGGTTACTTCAAAGACATTGGATGGTGGTTAACATAAGATTTGCATCTTATGTTAATAATTTAGGTACATATTCTCTTTATGCACACAGGTACTACTTGGAGCTTATGGAGGTAGTGGCATCCATATCAGGAGGAGTCCTATTTGGCATAGGTACAAGAGAATCAGTACATGTATGCTTTATGCATATTAGGATGAGATGTTTGAGAAGGTATATTCATATGAGTTTGAGGATTTCTGACAACAAACTTATTAGCATTATTTGCTAATTTGGTAAGATGTGATCTTTCACACACATATCTGACTTAGGGTCTTTGATAGCCTAAGTTCAGATGAGGGTTTGCTGATTATCAGTTTTTGAATGATCCTTCCTCTTTCTGTTGCTCTTATTCACTCTTCTACAACCTATTAGGTGACACATCTCATATATATTCAGATTTCTGTCCATACATCTGAATATGTTTACTACATTTGTACATTCACTCATCCATCTATTTCTGTTCACATAGAGTGGTTGGAGTTTTGCTCCCATGTTGTTATTTGACATTTGTATATATGATAGTGTGAGTAAGCACTGGCTTACGTAACATTTTACACATGTTGTCTAATCTTCTCTATCTTTGTCTCAACATTTGTATGATTAAGTTTGGTATGTTCATTTTTTGTCAATATTGGAAGATTTCTGAAATTTATGTTGTAGATCCTGGACATATGGAACTTGGACCTGTGGTATTATTTATGGAACTACTTATTTACAACATTGTATGCCTCTTTTGAGATGTGAGATATGGTTCATTTGCATCATTATTTATGCATTCAATTCATGAAAGTTGATGGGGCAAGTGCTTTTTGTAAAAAAAAAGCATTGACACATTATTTTAATGTTTTTGCCTTGAAGATTGCAAACCTATCACCATGAGATGTTCGATGCTTGATTTATTTACGTGTAGCTTGGCTCATATTTAGTTTGTTGTATCTCAATTGAGGAATTTTATGCATTGCGGAGGTGTCAAGCATTGACTAGTAAGCAAATCTTTTGCTACTTGAGTGGTAACGAGTTACTTGGATTCTTTTATCCCAAGGGAGATCAATAGTTCCACATTTTATTACACTCAAGAAATCACTGGTCCAATGCTAAGAATCTTACAAACAAAGGATAGACATCTGACTCATAAATACTCAAGATCTTCATGATTATTCAAGATCTATCAAGATCTCTCTAACAAATTACCTGTGTAGAATCTGCTCTTGTCAAACCTTCATGACTAAATGTTTGATTTTCTACCTGAATGTCTCCAAGTGTCCATGCTTCTCACATAAACTTGTAAAAACTTTTCTTTAACCAAATCCTTCTAAAGAATGTGCAACTTCTATTTGAAACATAAGTGGACAAACTTCTCACCTTGAGAACTCCAAAAGCTGCAAGTTGATACTTCATATCTTCATATTCTACCTGGGTGAAATCTGCTTGACTTTCTTTTGGCTAACTACACTTCTCGATCAAGTGATAGGATCTCATGGAACACCTTTTTTTTAATACAAGCTTGTATCCAAAAATCAAGACAATCATAGAAAGTAGATTCTTCAAATGACTAGTACATCAAAAATCTGAATTTTCTGAAGTTTTCTAAAAATACTGAATAGGAGGTAACTTTTCCAAACATAAAACCTCTCTTCAAGTCTCCAACATCTTCTACAAATACTCTTTTACCTCAAGAGTTAGATAAAGAAGAAATATACTTCCCTGTAACTTGTCATATACCAAGTAGCTTTGTATTGGCACTCCAAGAATTCTTTGAGAGAATTTATAACTACCTGCTTAAAATCTTCAACTTATATATAACTCATACATATGAGTCAAAATATACAAGTTGTCTTCAAAATATGCTACTTTTCTTTCTCTCAATGCAATTCTTTGTTGAATCTACTAAATCATGACCAAGTATCATGCAAAAAAAAGAAATTGCTTCTTTGTTAAACTATCTTCACACAAGATGTTCTCGTAGACTTGTCTTTGGATGTAGAGGATAAAATAGGAAAAATATATGGAAAATAAGTGAGAAAAAGAAATCTTACTTTTCTTTTGGAAATATTGGACTTTCTTGTTCTGCATCTTTCTTCCATCTGATGATGTCAACATCTTCAAACTTCTCTTCCATACCTTTTGTTCTCTTCATCTTGAAGTAGCAAGTACTTTTGTCTTCTTCAAATGATTTTTTCTCTTCCTCTAGTGCTTAAGAGTAAGAGATAATACAAACATGGTATGCAAATGGAAGTGAATATAGAATCATGTTTAACCATCTCCTCATATCCTTGAATCAAAACTCTTCTTCAAATGACTGATATGACTAAATTCACCAACCTTTTGTCTGAATGATGAATTACCTTTCAAGAATTACCTCTCTAGATACAAAATGTGAGCAAAAACTTCCAACCAACTTACAACATAAGATTGGCACCTAAAAACAAAACTGATGCTCTCCACATTTGTCTTCTTAGATGAGCTTTCTTGCCATGAAAGAGATCTATCAAAACTGTCCAAAAAAGAACCTCTAGATACCTGTTTCGATGTAGCCTTTAACTTTAAAATAATGAAAGTGTATAAAAGCACTCCTTGAATCCTTCAAATCTCTTCATAACTGCTCTTCTAAGATATGACCTACAAATGATAATCTGATAGTAGAAACTGATACCTATAATTTGATGTTGATCTGGTTCCTTCATCTTCTCCAAACCATTGTTTTCCTTGAATTTGAACTAGCCTTCTCTTCATCAAGTCTCGGTCTCCAAACAATACTTCTGTAAAGTATTTGCATACTTCCTCCAAAAGTATTCGGCTGCTAACAAATCATCAACTTCATACTCCACATTGATAAACAAACATGTGATCGAATTGTCTAATTCTCAAATTTCTACCCATCTAGATTAAGTGTGTATGTCAAATGTCAAATGTTAGAAGATGCTCTTAACTCATATGTTGTAAACCTGCAAGTCTGGGAACCTGACAATCTGAGAGCCTGAATGCTCTAATACCAAAGCCCTAAAGCTCTGATACCAAATGTTGGAAATAAGTAGGTCCATAACTAATACCATAGGTCCAAGTTCCATATGTCCACGATCTACAACATAAATTTCAGGAATCTTCCAATACTGACAAAACATGAACATACCACACTTAATCATACAAATGATGAGACAAAGATAGGTAAAGATTAGACAACATGTGTAAAGTGTTACGTAAGCCAGTGTTTACTCACACTATCATATATACAAATGTCAAACTACAACATGGGAGCAAAACTCTTAACCACTCTATGTGAACAAAAATAGATGGATGAGTGAATGTACAAATGTAATAAACATATTCAGATGTATGGATAAAAATCCGAACCATCCAATGTCTTTGAAGTAACCCGAAATCTTCATGTAGAACACAATCTTCAAATACCTCATGTGAATGGTCGATCCACACCACCAAGCTACTGATGAGTAAGTCCTCTCCAAGAGTATGAGCACACTCTTCTCCAAGAAGAACTCCATAGCCGCTCCTCAACATGCTCCAAGATAGCACCATGGCTGCCCTACGAGCACCACCTCTATTGAGGTATCAAACCTGGCATTGAACTAGGTATAGGATGCTTGAAGAATGAGCCAAGCGTGTTCTTATATAGTTGAATCTCCATAAAATAAAGCACTCCAAAAGCATAAAGCACAAGCAAACTATATACGAAAAGCTCCTCAAAATAAACGTGATGATCTCTAAAAACAACTCTTCACCAGATTTGTCGCCGCCCACCACGGATTGCTTTTTAAAAGCATGATAAAAAAAATCCTTCCACGCTTCTGCGCTACCGACGACTGGATTTGAACCCTCGTGGGGGCTTTGAGAGGATGATGATATAGCCATGGTGCTGGGCGCTTTTAGTTGTAGACAAGCTATAAAGTATAGCTACACAACGTGTTGTACTCTAAGAAAAAATGGACTATCGAGACATTGTTTTCCAACATGCAAATAAGTCTTAAATTCTGCAATATGCTTCTAATTAGGACCAATGAAGAGCATATCATCAACATATACAACAATGATTAGAAGTATATCATATGCACACTTAACATATAAGGTTCTTTTGGACTCTTGTCAAAACCTGTTGGTGCAGATCAATCACCAATTGAAGGCTTGGAAGACCAAATGATGAAGGAAGAATCAATTCCTAAAGAGTGGAAGAAGATTACATTCAGAGGACAAGAGAAGTGTACACATATGTACATTAGCATAATCATAGATGACTTAGATCTTTTGTTCAGTAAGAATTATGTACAAATTATCTATAAATACCTTGAGAAAAGTCGGGGCATGTATGAGAGCATATGTGACAATAGTTAGAAGTCAAGAATGAGGGAGATAGAAATCATGAGATAGAGGAAAGTGAATTTGAGTTAGCTCTCATCACTCAGTTGTATTTTTCTGAGAAAATGAAAAGTTTTGCGCCCGATGTTTCTGCGTGTTCTCCTTCTACAGTAGATCAATTGTGAAATGCTTTTGTACAAGTCTAAGTTGAGAGTTGCTTGACCTCTGTGCAAAGTTTCAGCTTCCAATTGTAATCAGGCTGAGTGAATTGAGTGTAGGAACATTCATATGTGAAGTGTATTCACTGGTTTCTAAAACAGGCGCATATTTCGAAGTTAATGTTTTGGTCATTTCTCCTAGCACAGTTTAAAGTTTTGCATGAGTGAGGGCTTAATCTTTAAGTTGGAAGATAAGCTACTTATGTCTAGAAGCATTTTGTAAAACGGGTTCTATTCAAGGAGAACCAAGTCTTAAAAGTTACAGGTGTAAAGTCGACTGTTTTGGATGACAGTTTCTGACATAGGTAACTTGTGAAATCAATTTCTCAAGTTATACTTAACCTTTTGAAATGATTCAACTTGGAGTAGATGCGCAATCTCTAAGAGATGATTCGTACAAAGTTTCATCAAAAACTTTACAGATTTGATAGGTCAATGTGAATGAACAATGCAGCAGACTTTTCTGTGTATCATCTTCTTCACAGATTTGTTAATTTCTGATAAGTTAGCAATTGATTCTCTAAATTAGTGGAGTGTTTGACTTACTCTTGGTATAGAGGTGCTCTAATCACAAGAGTAAGTTGTTCTTTTGGAGATTAACATTCTCCATCAGTGGTATCAGAGCAGGAGACATCAATTTGAAGAAAGGAGGATCCCAACTGCTGCAGATTCAAGAAACCCAATACTTGAAGGGCTAAGAAGTGAAAGCTTTGAGTTAAAGCTCGAGGAGAAGACTATTTGACATCAAGAAAGGCAAAAGGAGTTCAATCCGAAGTAAAGGTACATACATTGTTTGTAAAGCTTGAAGTTTTCAATACACAGGTGGATACAAGATGGGAGAAAGCTTCCAGATTGATAAGCTAGATAGGGAGAACTATCCAGCATGGTCCATGAGGATGGAAGCACATCTCATGAGCAAAGACCTTATAGCATTTATTACAGGAGATGAAGAAAAACCTGAGTTTGCAGATCCAAGTATTCCTACTAGAGAAGAACTTGCAATGTTGAAGACTTGGATGAGAAAGGATGCTCAAGCAAGGAGTATCATTTACATGGCTGTAAATGATTACCTTCTACCTCACATCAGAGGTTTGGAAAGTGCCACAGATGTTTGGAATGCCTTGGAAGAGCATTTCCAAAATACAACTAAGTCAAGGAAATCCTCACTATGGGCTGAGTTCACAACCTTCAAGAAGAAGAGCTCACAATCAATTTCAGATTATGTGGCAAGGATGAAAGATATTGCAGATAGCTTGGGAGCAGTGGATGAAGATATTGAAGAGGAAAAGTTGGTAAGACAAATACTTACAGGTTTGAGAGGAGATGAGAAGTGGAAGCCTTTTATATTGTCCATAGAATTGTCACTTGATCACTTTACTCCTGATCTTAATCAATTGCTAGGACACATGCTAACCTTTGAGCAGGATCTTAAAGGAGACAATGATAGAAGTACAAGTCAAGCTATGTACTCCAAGGACAAGAAAAAGAATGGCAAGGGAAAGCAATCAAATGATGATGAAGGGAATTCAAATCAAGCTAACTTCACAAAAGGGAAGACAAATTTCAGAGGTAAAGGAAGAGGAGGTAAGAACAAAGATAATGCTAAAGCATGTTGGATTTGTGGCAGAACAAATCATTTGGCAAATGATTGTTGGTATAACAATCAAAGTGGAGGATACAACAATCAGAGTTATAATCAAAGAGGTAGAGGAGGCAGAAACCAAAGAGGCAATTTCAGAGGAAGAGGTGGTAGGACATCATATGGTAGAGGAGGTGGAAGAAACTTCCAATCTCAGTCCTACAACAACAATTATTACAATTATGCATCAGATCAGAAGGATGACATGACTCTTATCTTGAATGCAACTCATGAATCAATGGGAGAAGATCAAAGAGTGTTTTACATTGACTCAGGGTGCAGCAACCATCTGAGTGGGAATCTATCTTTGATGACTGATATGGAAGCAAGGGTGAATGGACATACAGTTCAAACAGGTGATAATACCAAACATAAAGTGGAGAGCATTGGATCAGTGAAGACAAAGAGTGGAAGTACACTTCTGAGCAAGGTACTTTATGTTCCTACTATTCCTAAAAATTTGATAAGTGTAGGGCAAATTGTGGAGAAAGGATATGAGGTAAGATTCACAAATGATGGTGTTTATGTACAAGATCCAAATCAGGGATATAGAAACATAATTGCAGGTAAAAAGGAAGGAAGATTGTTCACTCTCAAAGTTCAAGGTAATGTGGGACATGCATTGTTTACCTATGGAGGTCAAAAGGTGTCTGAATTAGACCTATGGCATAAAAGGCTAGGTCATTTCAATGAGAGAGCTATAAAGGAGATGTCAAAGAATCAGGTGGTGCTTGGATTGCCAAATATTGAAGGGCAACATATGGTGTACAAGTGTGAAGCTTGTCAATTAGGTAAAGCACATAAGAGTTCTTATAACAAATCAGGGTACAAGTATTCAAATATGCTTGAATTGGTTCATACAGATGTATGGGGTCCCTCAAGGGACTATAGCATAAATGGATCCAGATATTATGTGTTGTTTGTTGATGATGCAACCAGGTGGATTACTTTGTATGTAATCAAGGATAAATTAGAAGTTTTCAAGACATTCAAACATTTTCATGCTTATGCAGAAAGGATCACAGGACAAAAGCTAAAGAGGTTAAGATCAGATGGAGGGGGAGAGTATTTCTCAAAAGAGTTTGATGATTATTTGTGGAATGCAGGTATCAAAAGAGAAGTGACTTGCAGGTACTCTCCTCAACAGAATGGAGTAGCAGAAAGGAGGAATAGGACTCTTGTAGAGTTTGCAAGAGCCATGATGAAGGAAAAGAATTGTCCAAATTACTTATGGGCAGAGGCCATTAACACTGCAACATACCTTGTGAATAGGTTGCCTTGCAAAGCTTTGGATGGAGGAACCCCTTATGAAGCATGGTGGGGTAAGAAACCTAGTCTTGATCATTGTAAAGTATTTGGATGTATTGCATATGCTTATGTTCCTTCACAATTAAGACATAAGCTAGAACCAAAAGCAGAGAAGTATGTGTTTATTGGATATGATGATAGACAGATGGGTTATAGGTTGTGGAGTCCATCCACAAAGCAATTTCTTGTTACTAAAGATGTGACATTTGATGAGCAAAATGTGTGGTATTCAGGATCACCAAATGAGTATGCAGGTGTTGAAGAAATTCAAAGAAAAGGAAAGGCAAAGGTAAAAGTTTGTGAAGAGATTGTTGATGAAGTTGCCTCTAGATGTAGAGTGCAGGATCATGTAGAAGAAGGGCCAAGATTTGATCCAGAATCAAATGAGGCTGAAACTTCAAGAAGTGCAGAAATCAGGAGATCTACAAGAGAAAGGAAAGAGCCTATAAGGTATAGTTATGATACATCTTTTCTAACAACAAAAGATTATGCCTACATTGTGAAAACAGAAGAAGATCCAACCACTTATGAAGAAGCCAAAGGTAAACAGAATTGGGAGAAGGCAATGCAGGAAGAGTATGATGCTCTACTTGAAAATGAGACTTGGGAACTAGTACCAAGACCAAAGAATCAGAAGGTCATTGGATGTAAGTGGGTATATAAAACAAAGAGGTTTGCAGATGGTAAGGTGTCTAGATATAAGGCTAGACTTGTGGTCAAAGGTTATGCCCAAACTTATGGGGTAGATTATGATGAAACCTTTAGTCCTGTTGCTAAGATGTCTACAATTAGGACATTGATTGCTATTGCTACTTGCAAGGGATGGAAATTATCACAATTGGATGTGAAGAATGCATTTCTAAATGGATACATTGCAGATGAAGTATATATGGAGCAACCAGAAGGCTTCATGGAATCAAATGGATCAGATTATGTGTGTAAGCTCAAGAGAGCTTTATATGGGTTGAAGCAAGCCCCAAGAGCTTGGAATTACAGATTGGTCAAGTTCTTGAATGAATGTGGATTTCAAGCATCAAAGGCAGATAGTAGCTTGCTAGTGAAGGCAAGTGAAAATGGATACATTTACATGTGCATTTATGTTGATGATATTATTGTTACAGGAACAGATGCTCAAGGAATCAATGAACTCAAGAAGCAAATAGAGAAGGAGTTTAAGATAAGTGACTTGGGAAACCTATCTTATTTTCTAGGAATGCAGATTGTGTATACTCAACATGGAGTATATGTTTCACAAGAGAGATATTTGAAGAATCTTCTAGTCAAGTTTAACATGGAAGATTGCAGGACCTCAACCACACCATTGGAGGTAAATCATAAATTAAGCAGGTATGGAGGTGAAGAACTCAATGACATGAAGAAATATCAGAGTTTGGTAGGTAGTTTAATATATGCTACCTTGACAAGGCCAGATCTATCATATGCAGTAGGTGTGTTGTCACAATTCATGCATTGTCCAAAGAAGAATCATTGGATTGCAGCCCAAAGGGTACTCAGATATATCAAGGGAACTCTAAGTGAAGGTTTGTACTATGGTTTCACTTCTGACACAAGAATTAAAGTGTTTAGTGATGCAGATTGGGCAGGTGACTCAGATGATAGAAGATCTACTCATGGATATCTTTGTTATGTTGGAGATAAGTTAGTATCTTGGTGTTCAAAGAAGCAACACACAGTTGCTTTATCATCTACAGAAGCTGAGTATAAGGGAATGGTAGAAGCTGCAAAGGAAGTGATATGGTTGAAGACCTTGATGAAAAGTTTTGAGACTGATCATAGTACTCCAATAATTTTTGGAGACAATATGAGTTCTTTGTATTTGGCAGCTAACCCTGTTTTTCATGCCAGGACTAAGCATATAGAGATTCAGTATCATTTCTTGAGGGAAAAGGTACTTGATAAAGAGATTGAAGTGATGTACACTTCAACAAAAGAGCAAGTGGCAGATATGATGACAAAGAGTCTGGATGGACCTAAGTTACAAAGGTTCAAAGACATGGCAAGTATAAAGAAGACAGAGAAAACCTCAATTGATGATTGAGGGGGAGCTGTTGGTGCAGATCAATCACCAATTGAAGGCTTGGAAGACCAAATGATGAAGGAAGAATCAATTCCTAAAGAGTGGAAGAAGATTACATTCAGAGGACAAGAGAAGTGTACACATATGTACATTAGCATAATCATAGATGACTTAGATCTTTTGTTCAGTAAGAATTATGTACAAATTATCTATAAATACCTTGAGAAAAGTCGGGGCATGTATGAGAGCATATGTGACAATAGTTAGAATTCAAGAATGAGGGAGATAGAAATCATGAGATAGAGGAAAGTGAATTTGAGTTAGCTCTCATCACTCAGTTGTATTTTTCTGAGAAAATGAAAAGTTTTGCGCCCGATGTTTCTGCGTGTTCTCCTTCTACAGTAGATCAATTGTGAAATGCTTTTGTACAAGTCTAAGTTGAGAGTTGCTTGACCTCTGTGCAAAGTTTCAGCTTCCAATTGTAATCAGGCTGAGTGAATTGAGTGTAGGAACATTCATATGTGAAGTGTATTCACTGGTTTCTAAAACAGGCGCATATTTCGAAGTTAATGTTTTGGTCATTTCTCCTAGCACAGTTTAAAGTTTTGCATGAGTGAGGGCTTAATCTTTAAGTTGGAAGATAAGCTACTTATGTCTAGAAGCATTTTGTAAAACGGGTTCTATTCAAGGAGAACCAAGTCTTAAAAGTTACAGGTGTAAAGTCGACTGTTTTGGATGACAGTTTCTGACATAGGTAACTTGTGAAATCAATTTCTCAAGTTATACTTAACCTTTTGAAATGATTCAACTTGGAGTAGATGCGCAATCTCTAAGAGATGATTCGTACAAAGTTTCATCAAAAACTTTACAGATTTGATAGGTCAATGTGAATGAACAATGCAGCAGACTTTTCTGTGTATCATCTTCTTCATAGATTTGTTAATTTCTGATAAGTTAGCAATTGATTCTCTAAATTAGTGGAGTGTTTGACTTACTCTTGGTATAGAGGTGCTCTAATCACAAGAGTAAGTTGTTCTTTTGGAGATTAACATTCTCCATCAAAACCATGTGCTAGAAATTAGGCATTTATCTTCTCATACCAAGCACTTTACTTTATAATTCATGAGGACTCTTGTCACCTTGAGGGTCTGAGATGGCACAATGGCAATAGCATTGAGGAAATTGCACGATTGAAGAAGGATCTAATATTTCATTTCATGCTCAATAGGAAGTGGTTTCTAGATTGGTTAAGTTGGAGATGGGACTTTAAGTTCCAATCCCTTTGGCACCCCCTCATCGAGATTGAAAAGTTTATGCTTAAATGGAAAATCCTACACTGAGGAATCCGAAC
The DNA here is from genome assembly GCA_020310875.1 of Ceratopteris richardii. NCBI lineage: Eukaryota > Viridiplantae > Streptophyta > Polypodiopsida > Polypodiales > Pteridaceae > Ceratopteris > Ceratopteris richardii. The sequence goes on from CM035421.1 coordinate 139,853,117, forward strand.
CAATGTAAAATGTAACAAAATTTTCAGGGTCCCCTACGGTGCAAATGATGCCTTCATGACATGGAAGACTTGGGACACCTCATCTATTCGTGCCCCAAATTAATCTTGATCCGATAGACCCTTGAGAGAATCATGATGTTACAGGGACAAATCAACTAGAAGCAAGCTTTTTAGGATTGAGATATCGGATGTTCCTCAGCTCTGTGGAATGCTATAAGAGGGGAGAATCTATGGAAAATATGGAAAGAGAGGTGTGAAATCAACTTTGAAAACCCTCCTAAAGAATAGTCAATCAAAAAATCTCTTTTCCTTTTAGGAAAAAGAATTTCCAATTGTAAGAAGCCCCCATCCTTTAGACACCATAGAGTATTCTTCCTAGAGAGCAATAAGATCAAAACCAAGTGGGCACCACATGAGGGGGATGAGAGGGTTATTAAACTTCTTTATAAAATTATCTAATAATCGATAATTAGCCCCTGCTTTGTGGCATACGGGGGTCCCATGGGTGCTAGGCCCATTTGCTTGTACAACTATAATTTCTATTAATTAAAGTTTGGAAGAGTAGGCTCTGCTGAACTTCCTTTAAAAAAAACACTCTAAAGAGAAAACCCTATCACATTTGTGATAAGCAGCTTAGATGGCCCTTCTACCAAAGGTGTCGTACAATTCCATTGGTTTTTATGTATATGTTATAGTGGGGAACTTATAGTTTAATTGATGGGACCATTTTATAATATTTTGGGCTTTCTCCTTTTTTTGTTCTACATCTTTGGCTAGCTTTTTCTTCAAAAAGAAGAATGTTGGCAAGCTCATTCTACTTAGGGATAGAGTGAGTTCTATTCATAGTAGAATAATCCCTTCCTTGCATGGGGTCTATAAACATAAACATCAGTGTGACCAATGTAACATGTGTAGAAGCATCTTCATTGATTGAATGAATCTAGCGACGAGCGGGAAGTTTCTTTTCCCTCATACCGCCCATCTCGAATCAATATGAATAATATTTTATTTTCTTATATTCTTTTAAGCTTTCTCATGTACTTCAAATCTCTCTCTCTCTCTCTCTATTGTTATTCTATTTCTCTATTTCAATCCTTTCTTGAAGTCTATGTCTTCTTTTGTCTCTCCTCACCACACACACACACACCAACATTCATGAATACATATAGAAACAAACATAGACATACTTGCATATATGCACATACATGGAGGTGCATGCATACACACATTTGTTGTTTTCCCAAATTATCATTTATTTTTCATACATAAACTAAAAACGTAATAACTCACAAGGCATGAAGAATTTGACAAAAAATTTTAGACACATAAAGTGCAAGAAATAAGCTTTCCAAAAATTATTTAAACTCAAAAAATGAATACATACATTGAGAGATATGACTCTCGCAATCAAGGTATCTAGAAATGATGAGTGACTGGACATAGTCTATGAGACTATGGAAAATGAAATGTCTAAAACCAAATGAACTACCTACAGGGGGACTTCAACACCTTCTTCCTATATACTTGAGTGTCCTCCCTCGCCTCTTTTGTAGCCAAGTGACCAAGAGCTCTCATGATGACTTCGTAATCTCTTCTCCATAACTACTCCATTTCTTTGAGCAATCATTCTTCAGGTTTGCTTCAGTTTTTGGATTGATTCTTTTTTGGCATCCACTACTTGTTGAAGTGAATGCTTCTATTTTTCATTTTTGTATTTCCTTCTATTTTTCCACAATCCTTTTTGCAAAATATATATGACCTTGCTTCTTTATTTTTTAACACTCCCCATCAAGCTCACATGTGAGCTTGCACCTTCAGCATATCCTAAAAATTGATTTCATCCTTGAACCTCTTTAGTTTATAAGCATCTAAGGAGTTCGTAAACATGTCTACAACCTTGTCATTAGTTCTAATGAACTTTATATCCACATCCTTGCTCAAATTTTTTTCTCGAACATAATGATAATGCACTTCTATGTGATTACTTCGTGCATGAAACATTGGATTGTTTGTCAAGTGAATGCTTGACATGTTCTCACCATAAATTGGAATGCTCTCTACCTACATGTCAAGATCAGCCAAGAGCTTCTTAATCCACATAGCTTTACAAGTTGCAAAGGCTAATCCTCTATATTCCGTTCTGTAGATGATAGTGCAACACTGGGTTGCTTCTTCGAGCTCCATGTGATAGTTTTGATGTCTATCATGAATACATAACCTGAAGTGGATCTTCTGTCTTCCTTTGAAGAAGCCCAATCAGCATCACTAAAGCCCTTCACATGCAATTCTTCTTCATATCTATAAAACAAGGCATGATTGACTGTGTGCTTCATATATCTTAGCACTCGTTTGGCTGAATTTAAATGTTGAATTGGTGGAAATTGCATAAATTGAGAAAGAAATCCAATGATATAACACAAATCTATCTTGTGATCATAGCGTAGGTCAATGAACCTATAATACTCCTCTATGTAGTTGCATCATGTAACGTCTCTCCATCATTTGAGTATAGCTTTACATTTATGTCCAGAGGTTGAGTGAGTGGTTTGCATTTACTCATTCCAAATCTAAAAAGAACACCCAACAGGCACTTTCTTTGGATCAAGTATGTCATCTTTCCCATCGACTACCTCAATGCATGAAAAATATTTCAGCTCACAAAGATCTAAAATTTTAAACTCCTTACCGAGATTTCTTTTTATCTCTTGTATTCGTGTAACATTACTTCTTGTTATGATGAGATCATCAACATATATGTAGATGTATATCTGCTTGCCTTCTTCTTTCTTCATGTAGAAAGAGGTATTTACACTACTTATACTATACCCACACCTTGTGAGGTACTCAACCAATCTTTGGTTCCAACCACGTGGTGCTTGCTTCAACCCATACAAATCTTTCTTCAATCTGCAAAAAAAACCTAGATGCTTTTTATCTTCAAGTCCAACCGGTTGAATCATGTATACTTCTTCTTGAAGTTCGCCATTGAGAAAAGAATTTTTTATGTCAAGTTGGTACAATGGCCATGTCTTTGCTGCACTAACTGCAACCAAGGTTCTATTTGTTCCCATCTTTGCAACCAAGTTGAAAGTCTCTTCATAGTCGATGCCGTGAGTCTGCTTGAAACCTTGTGCTATTAGTCTAGCTGTATGCCTAGCTTGAGAACCATCAGCATTTCTCTTTATTTTAAACACCCATTTATTTGGAACAATCTTCATACCTTCAGCCTTTGGAACTAGCTTTCATGTGTGATTGTCCCTGAGTGCTTTTATCTCTTCTTGCATAGCTTGCTGCCATTCTTTTTGTGTACATATTTCTTCATATGCATCAGAGTCTTTGTCTTTGAGCACCTATGTCATATATGAAAAAATATTTGCAATAAAACTATCATAACTCATGCTTTGAATTGAATACCTTGCTCTTGAAGACCTCTTTTCATTTCCTTTTGAATATTGCTTCTTCAATTGGTTCAACTTTACCTTTGATGTAATCACCTCTTCATACTCTTCTTCACTTGCATTTGCATCTCTATTTTGGACAACACTTTCAGCTTCAAATCTTTCATAACTTGTTGGAGATGAGAAGTTACTCCTTAGTCTCCCCTTCCATGTTGAGCTTTCTACATGTGATGTAGAAGCTTTTGGGCCTGACATTTGAATGCTTGTTTGCTAAAATTCTTCTTGGACAACACCTCCATCATCTTCATAATCTTCTTCAAGAATCTTCTCTTTCCCTTTGTCTCCAAACCATGGTCTTAGCTCATCAAATACCACATCTCATGAGACTCTTCACTCCTTTGTCATCGGATTGTAGCACTTATATCCTTTTCACTCCGATGAATATCCAATGAAAATACATTTTTTTGACTTTGGCTCCATCTTTGTGCTTAGTTCTTGAGGAATGTGAACATAACACACACATCCAGAAGCTTTGAGATGTGTAAGGTGAGGTTTCTTACCAGAATAAACCTCCTTGAGAGTTAAATTGTGCACTCCAGCTATTGTCCACTTGTTCATCAAATAAACAACTGTACTAGCTACTTCAACCCAATAGTTTAGCGGAACCTTCATCTCCTTGAGCATGCATCTTGCAACTTCTATGATATATCTATTTTTCCTTTCAGCAATTCCATTTGGCTGCGGCATGTACCTACATGTAACTTGGCATTTGATGCCATTTTCATAAAGAAAATCTAAAAATTCTTTGGAGAAATATTCTCCTCCTCCATCAGACCTCAAGGTCTTTATGTAACATCTAGTTTCCTTTTCTACATGTGCTTTAAGTCTCTTGAACATAGAGAACACATTTGATTTTTGTTTTATGCAGAACATCCATACTTTTCTTGTTGCATCAAGTCAAGGACATTCCTTGCCACATAATTTCTCTTCTTGAATGGTTGTTGAGTTTGCTTTCCTAGTTGGCATGCTTCACAAAACTCATGTATTCTAGCATCATTGAATCTTGGAAAACCTCTTACCACTTCATAGTTGCTCATGTCCTCGAGCTTGGGAATGTTGATATGTCCAAACCTTTTGTGCCACAAATCGATTTCAACAATCCTCTTGTTTCCAAACTGAATATACATCATCTTTCCATGTGGTTTTTGAATGTCCAAAGTGAACATCCTACCTTCTTTCCTTCCTTGAGCAACGAACTTGAATCTTTCTTTTGGATTCTTTATAAAGCAACTTTTTTCATTGAAGATAACATGATATCCTTTCTTTACCATTTGTCCTACTGAAATCAAATTCTTTACAATAGTAGGAACATGAAGAACATCAGTCAATACCTTCTTGTCTCCAAGCTTGATTTCTCCAACATGCTCAATTATCTGTTGAGTTTCATCACCAGTCTGTACACATCCTTTCCACTTGAAGCTTGTAGATTTGTGAATAAATCTCCTTGACACTTCATATGATTGCTGCAACTTGAATCTATAAACCATTTTTTATCATCACGTCTTGGGTTGTACTCATGCTTCATGGCAAGCATGGTTTGCTTGTCTCCTTCATTTGATGTACTCGCATAGTTATTTTGGCTATTCAACTGATGCTAGCTGACCTCGAAGCTCCTTGATCTTTAATCAACAACCTGAAGCCATTCTTTAAACTTACCAAAAGCTTGAGCCTTGTCACGAAGAAAGTACACCCACATCTTCTTGTTGTAGTTGTTGATGAGTAACAAAAAATAGGAAGATCCACCGAAGGCTTGTGTAGGCATTTTTCCACACAAGTTAGCAAGAACCAACTCTAGAGGGCCACTTGCTCTATTCTTGCTTACTTGTGGAAATGCCTTCCTCTGCTTGCCCATCATGCCAGCTTCACATGGTTCTTTCATCTCTGCATCCAAAGGGAAGTGAGCAACATACCTTTCGGGTGCATCTCTTTCAGTACCGGGTACCCAATGTGGCTAAATCTCCCATGCCAAAGCTTACTTGTGCCCACACTTGTCATGGCTGTAAGAGTAGACAACTGGTATGGGTTGTTCCTCCTTATTCCAATCCCAACAATTTTGTTGTTTTGGTCCAAAATCTCAGCTCGTGTCTTGCTCAAAGACACCTGATGACCTTGATCAGTTATAGAAGCTATCGATAGTAGATTTTGTTTGATTTTTGGAACATAGAGCATGTTACTTTAATGTCCTTGTTATGGTTAATGAAAGACACCATACCTTTCCCCTTAGTAGGACATCTTGCATTGTTGCCTACCTTTACCATGATGGGTTCCTCTAGAGGCTATAGGGAACTATAAAGGTCTTTCTGCTCCTCATGTGACAAGAGGCACCACTCTCCAATACCCATGAGTCATCTATAACTGAATCTTCAGCTAAGAAAACATTTCCTCTATTGTAATGAACAACTCAAGCTCAATTTTGGGAGTATTGTCAAAATCTTTGCCCTTACCACTTTTTTAAGAGCCACTATTTTCCTCTGCCTTCTTCATGTGGCAGTCTTGGATTTTCTTGCCTTTCTTCTTGCAGCAGAAACACTCTTCTTGAACTTCTTCTTGTCTTTCAACTCAAACATGTCCTATTTCAACTCAAATTGATCTTACTGCAACAATAGTTGAGCAAAAAGTATCAGTTTTAACTCAAACTAATCATGTACTAGTGTTTACACCAAAAGGCAATCAAGAGCTTAAACAAATACTAGGTAAGTCAAAAAAATGAAAGAGGTTTGATCATGTGATAATGGAACCGAAATTTATTTAGATAGAAAGGGACCCTCCAAAGACTCAATGTGGCCTGACAGAGGAGGAGATACAGGAATTGAAACCTATTCACAAGGATTTACAACCTAGGGCTCTGATTCTGGAAGTTGAAGTATTTATGAATATCCGAAGTAAGCAGGCCTTTCCTGATAGTAATGCTTTTCTTCAATGGTGCCTTGAACATTTCAGTATCTAGATTTGGAGTGCCTATGATCTAGATGAGGTCAACAAATATATTGATACAATCTTCTCGAAGTTCAAGAGGAAATTTATGGATATTTGGGGGAGGGATCAATGTTTTTGGAGTTGTTCAATCCATTTCAAGAAACTGGCTCATTTCTGGGACAAGAATGTGGAGTATGGGCCTCACAATACATTGATAATTGATACTATTGCTTACAGGTTATTTTACAACATTAGAAGATGTTTTCTATGAATATCAATGAAAGACTTAACTATCTGTCAGGAACTCTTTGTGATCAACTTTGGAAATGGTTAATAGCCCCAAATCGTATTGAGTATGTAGATATTATTTCCAGATTAATTCCTCTTGATGAAGAGAGTTTGTTCATATATAATGGAATACATCGAGACCATAATTGATATTACAAACATAATTGAGATTACATACAAAAACACTGAGTAATGCCAACTCTAGGGTGGCTATGAATGGTTTTGTTTCTGAACCCTTCAATCTTTATAGATCTATCAGACAGGGTTGTCCCCTTGCTCCTCTTCTGTTTGCTATTTCTAGTGATGCTCTGGGATGGTTAGTCAAAGATGAAATTGAACAAGGAATTATTAGAGGTATTTCTATGCCCGGATGAAAGCTAAAGAGGGTTATACCTTAAATCCAGTGTTCGCTTCTAATTTCTAGTTTTTGTCACAGGACTCATTATGGACTCGACAGGTGAATGCTGAAGAAGCTTCTCCTTTGCCTGTTAAGATGAATAAGTGCAGGAAAAAGGCTTTAACTCATGGAAAGCCTTATGTATAGGCAGGATATTGTGGATCCTTTCTTCATTAATGACATTGCTGATTTATCTCTTGGTTGTAAATAGGTGTTTATGGATCAGAGGGAGCTGCTCCTAAAAGCCATGGAGAAGTGCAACCACTACAAAGAGCTTGAGCTACATACGATTCCTATGGATATGTTCCAGAATTTCAAGAAAAAAATAGGTTCCTTTCCCAAGTTGGTCAGGAGGTTGAATCAAAAGTGGAGTCTCCAGTGGACTGCTCATCAATGGTCCTACAGATTTCAAGTCATTTGGGCCCTTCCTCCTGTGAATAAGCACTCCATCTTCTTGTGGCTTATCATTCACCAGAGCCTATGGACAAGGAGTAAAGCTCGTAAATTAAATTTGGGGAATGGCAATTGTAACAGTTGTGGCAGGTTGGAGGATCTTTCTCGCCTGTTCATGGAATGTTTTCATGCTCAAAAAATCTGGTCCCCTCTTAATAATCTCTGCCTCACCCTTGGCAGACCAATAATGGGTTGTATCCCTTGCTTTGGCACACATGGAGACCACAAATATTATGGAACATCTGGGTTGGAAGAAATAAAAGATGCTTTGGAGATGGTAGTAGGAATCAAATTTACAATTGTTGGAAAGAAATGAAGTTTTCTGGACATGCCTACCTTTCTAGTATCTCTGATGCTCCTATGCATCCAGCCATGTATTCAAAAATCATATGTAATGTTAGATACCAACAGTGGATAGTCACTCTCTGTAAGATGTATTGTCCCAAGAGGGCCTGCCCCCTGCATAGTTGTACAATATTTCCTAAATTTAATTTAATCTTTGTTTTCCATTTAAAAAAAATAACTTTTAAGTCTATGGGTGGATTCAAACTATTCCGATGGTACATAGATGGCATTTCCTTCCAAAATCATGCTTCCACCTGCACATCAATTCATCTATTTCAGGGGTGTGTGTTTTGTTCTGAGGGGGGTAAGCTGCCATGCTTTTTTTTCCTTTGAAATGGAGGTTCATCCAAAGCCTACTCCCCCGGACTTTAATTTTGAAATTGCAAGTGTATAAGTGAACGGGCATAGTACGCATGGGACCCCCCGTATCCCACAAAGCAAGGGTTAAAGGAGTTACATAGTGTCTTGCCGTAGCCAGGGATTGAACCCCCGCCCCGCCTCAAGAGGCAAAGAGCCAATCCAACTGAACTGAGCCACACTCTTTTTTTTGAGAGAACAAAAAAAAATGAATATTAATATAGAAGAGTTACAAACTGTGCTAGGGGCAAACCATCACCAAATATAGATAAGCACTCCACCCTTTTTTTTTAAGACAAGAAGAAGATTAGATTAATGATGGTATGTGTAAGTGTACAGAGGATAGGATCCCACACAAGGGTCCCAGATTACAATAAATACTCAGCAAATACTGCTGGATCAGGGGACATACATCTGGGCAAGATACAAGTCAGAGAGATACAAAGGTTCTTGATACACAAGCTCATGTACATGGGAAAATCATGTCAAATCTTGGAACTAGAGTACAACTTAATTAATGAATCTCTCCACTAGTTGAGGGAGGTGTTATACAGATGTTTAGACAATTGAAAATCCTCAGGAGGGGTTGTCTTGATAGCAAGAAGACACCTCACTGCAATGTCTTTGAACCCTCTGCAACTCTTGAATTTTTGCAACATGTATCTAGCCACATCAGCAAGGTGAACATGCCTATGGGAAGTGCATTGAAGAAGCCTCTCCTGCAACACCTTTTTGTGTAGTAGCAATACCTAAAGACAAGCAAGAGATAAGTTAGTGATATCCATTATCGCAGAGTCATGAATGACCCCACCATTGACACTGAGGTCATTCTAGCTAGAGTATCCCTTCTTGCGACACTTGTGCTCTTTGATTCCCATTTTGCAATTGTTCCATAGAGATAGCCATCCAATCCAGATGCTTTCCTGAAGAAAAAATTCAGAATGAGTAAAGTACTTCTCATTAGGGCAACATGCCTTTTTAACCTCCATCCAAGCCTTCCATAATCTACAACAAAGGGAACCGCCTATAGGAACAAAAGAGTGAGGAGACACAATAATATCCCATAAAGAATGATCTTTCCAAGATTTATAGTTTTCTATATAAAACTGTTTAGTGTTTCTTTTTATGAGGTTCGCCCATATGTCAGAAGAATCCAGGGATCTAGCTATCCATTTAGCAGCTTTATTAGGGAGGCAATAGATGTTCCAATTGATTGAACTTCTCAGCACGTAAATGGTTATTGAAGAAACTAGTTTATAATTATCTAGTCAAATCGTGCACTACATAGTGCTAGACAAAAAAGTTGTCCAACATCACATGGGTATTACAAATTCCAAGGCATACTATTATAAACGGCCTCCTACACATCACCATTTATAGTAAACATGTCTATACAATCATGGACTGGTGACATGGGTATTTTAATGCATCTTACAAGATGGGAATACATATAAGCTAGTCGTCTTGTTTCTAACAAGCTCTAGACATTTTCTTCTAGTCTCTCATAAAATAAACCCACCACATAATATGTTTATGAAGCTATCAGGTTGTTCCATGCATCCATTACATTCTTCGGACTAAACTGTTTTTCTTGTGTGCACTTTAATAAATAGAAATTTGCACCTTCATCATTGTCCTCTTCTGCATTGACTGCAAAATTGTCATCCACTGCCAATGCATCTAATAGGTAGTTGACATCACCTTCAAATGTAAAATTGGAAAAGGATGAGTCTTCTACTTCATCTAACTCACTGATAGGAGTCAAAGTATGGGCGTATGTGGCATTTGTTGATGCATCTTTTCCACTGACCATGGATACAATGAAAGCAATAACATGTTAGTTCTCTGACACCAATGCAATGTCCACCTAACCTTGAATAGCCATGAATCGAATGCAAGGATCGAAGTTGCGATATCCCCTTACAATCCCAACACTTCGTCAATCTCCACTTCCCAGAAGACCCCTGTGACATCTTTCCCTTTTGACTCTGACAAATGTCCCCTAAGAAATTTCACAACATCTGCAGCACACTTCAGCATTGCACCTTCACGTTTAAGTTGTTCATGGGTTAGCGCCCTTATCACAACTGCACCTACACCATCAGGTTCTCCCTTCTCGTGCCCTGACTCAAAGAAGTTCCATATCATATTCATGCTTGTTAGCCCTGGATATCTTCCTATGAAGTAAAATGGGCATTTAGCTTTAAATTGAGAAGCTGCACCATCGGACAATACCCAATGTTGGCTTAGCTCAAGGTTTAGCTCTCTCGACCATTGCCAATGTAGTTGGAAACAATGTTGCACAAAAAGGGTGTCATTCTCTTGTCATCAGATATGAAAAAGTGGATTACTTTTTTAGGAATACCCTCCAAACAAAAATACGTGATATGCACAAAAATAGTTACCTATACAGACCATCAATGCATAGATTGTATTTCATTTTGCTCGCGGAATGTATAGTTTTCTGCAAAATCAACCATTGAAACCACAACATCGCCTGGGAATTCAGAGACACACATTTTAAACTGGATCTTAGCTTGTTACTAATCAGATATTTCTAAGTAGCTTGTTCTTGGTTAGCTCTTTCTAATAAGCTTGTTACTAATTAGCTATTAATAATTAGCTTGTTACTAGTTAGCTATTACTAATTAGCTTGTTACTAATTAACTATTACTAATTAGCTTGTTACTAATTAGCTTGTTACTAATTAGCTTGTCACTAATTAGCTTGTTACTAATTAGCTATTACTAATTACCTATTACTAATTAGCTTATTACTAATTATCTTATTACTAATTAGCTATTACTAATTAGCTATTACTAATTAGCTATTACTAATTATATTATTACTAATTAGCTTGTTAGTAATTAGCTTATTACTAATTAGCTTGTTACTAATTAGCTATTACTAATCAGATATTACTAATAGCTTATTACTAATTAGCTTTTTACTAATTAGCTATTACTAATTAGCTATTGCTAATTAGCTATTGCTAATTAGATTGTTACTAATTAGCTTGTTATTAATTAGCTTGTTACTAATTAGCTTGTTACTCATTAGCTTGTTACTAATTAGCTATTACTAATTAGCTTGTTAGTAATTAGTTATTACTAAGTAGCTTGTTCTTGGTTAGTTGTTTGTAATTAGCTATTACTAATTAGCCTATTACTAATTAGCTATTACTAATTAGCTTATTACTAATTAGCTTGTTACTAACTAGCTTGTTACTCATTAGCTTGTTACTAATTAGATTGTTACTAATTATCTTGTTACTAACTAGCTTGTTACTCATTAACTTGTTAATAACTAGCTATTACTAATTAGCTTGTTAGTAATTAGCTATTACTAAGTAGCTCGTTCTGTTGAGATATCAAGCTCAACATGTGATGATTGAGGATGACACATTCCCACTAGACTTTGATATGATGTGATGTCCTCTATGAGTTCACCTTCATGTGAGCTCAATTTGTGATTGACCTCCATTGGAGTACCTGCAATCTTACAATCTTGCATCTTGAATTTTGCAACAAAAACATGTCCTTAATGTACTTTCTTTGAGTGAGAAACAAACCATGATCTTTGTAGACAACTTCCAAGCCTAGGAAGTAGGTAAGTCAACCCAAATCACTTATCTTGAACTCTTCTCTCATCTTATCTTTGATCTTCTTCATACCATCTGCATCATTTCCTGTCAATATAATATCATCTACATATACACATAGGTAGATGATCTCAGAATTACTCTTTTTAATAAAGAGTGAAGGATCTTCCTTGCTTGGTTGAAAGCCTTTGTCCTGCAAGAATGAAACAAGTCTGAAATTCCAAGCTCTTGGGGCTTGCTTGAGACCATACAATGCTTTGTTAAGTTTACACACATAATCAGGATAAACTTGATTCTCAAAACCAGGTGGTTGTGCCATATATACCTCTTCTGTTATCCAACCATTCAAGAATGCATTCTTTACATCTAGTTGAAGTATCGTCCAATTCTTGGAAGAGGCAACACTAAGCAAAACCCTAATAGTAGGCATCTTTGCCACAGGAGAGAAGGTCTCCTCATAATCAATTCCCTGAGTTTGTGCAAAGCATTTTGCTACAAGCCTTGCCTTATACCTGTTAATGGAACCATCAGAATTCTTCCTAAGTTTATAGACCCATCTTGAGCCTATTACCTTCATGGATGAAGTCTTGGGCACCAAATCCCAAGTGTTGTTTTCCTCAAGTGCTTCAATCTCTTCCTTCATTGCATGCTTCCATTCCATTTTTGTTTTGGCCTCTTCAAATGATGATGGATCCTCTTGGTTTATATCCTGTGCTATGTAGATAGAATGTTTAGTTACTAATGAGGTGTCAAACCCATACCTTTCTGGTTTTTTCTTTTCCCTCATAAATCTTCTTAAGCCATGTTGTAATGATTCTGCCTCATGTCCAAGTTCTTGCAATTTTGCTTTACCTTTAGACTTCCATGCTTTGATTTTTTCCATCTGATTTTCTTCATCATCTTCTCAAGTATCTTGTTCTTCAATCTTTGGTTGATACTCTCTGCCAAGCTTTGGGAAATCTTCTTCAAGGTCATATGGCAATTTGACCTTCCTGCATGAATCTTCATACCATGAATTGTTTTCATCAAAAACTACATCTCTGCTTACCCTTTGTTGGTAGGGTTGTATAACCTACAGCCCTTTTGATTGTTGTCATATCCAATAAATACACACCTTTCTACCTTTGGATCCATCTTGCCTCTAACCTGTGAAGGAACATGAGCAAAAGCAATACATCCAAAAATCTTACAAATTCTAAGCTAGGTCTTCTTCCATTCCAAGCCTCATATGGAGTCATCCCATCAAGGGATTTTGAAGGCAACCTGTTAATCAAATAAGTGGCTGTAGATACAGCCTCAGCCCATAGATAATTAGGCAAATGCTTTTCATTTAACATGGACCTTGCAACTTCAACAATTGTCCTATTTCTCCTTTCTGCCACTCCATTTTGCTCAGGAGTGTACCTTGTAGTTACCTCTCTTTTGATTCCTCTTTCTTGAATAAAAGAATCAAACTCATGGGACAAGTATTCTCCCCCTCCATCTGACCTTAGCTTTTTTAGTGATTTACCTGTTTGATTCTCCACAAGAGCCAAATATCTTTTGAAACATGAAAGAACTTTATCTTTGTGTTTCATAAAGAATAGGATAGTCCATCTGCTACAATCATCAATAAAGGAGACATAATACCTTGATCCAGATATGGAAGCTTCCTTGTTAGGTCCCCATACATCTATATGAACCAACTCCAAGAGATCTCCATGCATATAACCTTTCTTCATGAATGGTAACCTGTGAGACTTTCCAAATTGACATGCACTACACTTATAAATCATATGTTGTTTTGACAAGTTAGAAAGTCCAAGTACACTTTGGTCCCTGCAAATTTGCTTTAATGACCTTTCACCAATATGTGCTAACCTTTTGTGCCATACTTCCAATTCTGTGAGTGTCTGACTACCATGATTAAAGAGAGCAATGTTTCTAGTGTCTTGAATTCAAATGTGAACAATCTACCTGTCTTTTCACCTTCTGCAATTCTTCTGAATCCTTGACTTGGATCTTCAACAAATGCTCCTGCTTTTGTGAACCTGACTTGCAACCCTTTCTCTACTATCTTCCCAACACTTATCAAATTCTTTGTAATGGTAGGGACATAGAGTACCTTACTGAGTAGGTTGATGTTTCCATCAGGTGCTTTGACATTTCCTATTTTCTCCACATGATGTCTTGTGTCATCTCCTATTTGTACGTCATGCTTATTCCTTGGATCTTCTAAATCTGATAGGAGTGCCACATTTCCTGCCACATGATTTGAATAACCTGAATGTATGTAGAAAACATGCTCATCATATTTACCTTCTGGCATAGCCATGTTCATGATCAATAATGAATCCTCTTTTTTTGAGTCTTTTGTGTAGTTATTGAAGTCTCTCCTTCCTTTGTAGCCTCCTTGATAGTTTGAATGATTGTAGTTGTTGTAGCTGCCATGATAATTGTTGAACCTTCCCCTTGAGTAGCCATAACTTCCTCTATTGTATCCTCTGCCTCTTTGATTCCTAGAATTCCTAAAGCAATTTTCAATTGTATGATTAGCTAATCCACAAATAGAACATGAGTTGGAGTCTTGGGATCTCCCCCTGCCTTGTCTACCTCCTCTTCCTCTACCTCTACCATGTCTTCCTCTACCTGCATAGTTAGCTTGATATGTACATGCTTCATCATCCACTTTCTTTGCCTTTCCTTTGTTATCTTTGGACTTGATTTTATCAGTGTATAAAGCTGAAGATTGATTACCTTTAGAGCTTTCTCCATTTTTGATAAGCTTTGCCTCTTGAGTAAGTAGTTGTACAAATCCATAGCTGTGGTGAATGCTTCCCACTTGTCATCTGCCTTCAAGCCATTGATGACCTGCCTTACAATTTGCTCTTCATCTATTACCTCTCCAATGCTTCCCAACTGATCTGCTATGTCCTTGAGCTTTGTGAAAAATCAGTCACATTTTGTTTGGGAGCCTTCTTGAGAGTTGTGAAATCGAGCCATAGTTGATGCTTCCTAGCTTTGGTACTTGAAGAGAAGAAGGCTTCAAGTGCATCCTACACTTCCTGAGATGTCTTACAACTTCTAATGTGAGGCAACAAAAAAGCTGAGATAGAGTTGAGGAGATAAGACCTTGCAAGTGCATCCTTGGAGCACCATGTTCTCAATTTTCTTGCTCTTCTTGTGTTGGTTGACTTTTGTTCATGAAACTTGGCATAACTTCATCTCCAGCCACATAACCATATACAATTCTACCTTGGAGATAAGCTTCCATTCTTAATGACCAAGCTGAGTAGTTACCTCTGTCCAATTTGTCAATTGATGAAGGAAATCCATCTGCCATGTTCTCCAACCTTGCTCTGATACCACTGTGAAGAGATGGATAGGTATGTGCTTGAAGATGAAGAGGTGTTGCAAAATCCTTGATCTACACCAGCCAAATGAACTCCAGGAGTATGTGGTGGGCCCTTTTAGCTTTCCAATGGATATATTAGACACCCTATGTACCTTGGAAGATCACTCTCAAAAAGATAGATCAAAACAGATAAGTTGGAGTTAGCTCAGAGGTGAAGAACTTGCTATTTTGGTTCATACACTTGTCTAGTGTTTTGCATAATTCTCTAAGCACAGCAGTAAATAGCTTAATTCCTTTTGGGGAACTCTAGTTAACTTAAAGAGCTAACTTTCAAGAGTAATCTCATCAAAAAATAATGAACCACACACTGAGAATGATGTTTAACAAGTGATGACATCATCCCAATTTTCACGGGCTGCTACAGTAATGAGGTCAGGGATACTTCATTGAGCTTTATTAGATTTATCTACCGAGAGTGATGGCACATTTGTTACTTGCCAACTCACTTATTCGTGGACATTAGGTTTTTCGTTATGTACGGATCTTTATATATTGCACTTGTTGTATTCTTGTTTTTAGGTCATTCTTGGACATTCTTTTTTATGTAATAGAAGAAGAAGAAGATCATTCTTCCTTGCCTCAATCCTCAATCTGAGTGTGTGCTTCTCTTTGATTGTGAGAGTGTGTGTGTAAGCTCTCTTTCTTATCTCCTTCCTCGTGACAGGTTCTTGGTTAGCTCTTTGTAATTAGATATTTCTAATTAGCTTGTTACTCATTAGCTTGTTACTAGTTATCTTGTTAGTAATTAGCTATTACTAAGTAGTTGGTTCTCGGTTAGCTGTTTGTAATCAACTATTACTAATTAGCTTCTACTAATTAGATGTTACTAAGTAGCTTGTTAGTAATTAGCTATCACTAAGTAGCTGGTTATTGGTTAGTTGTTTGTAATTAGCTATTACTAATTAGCTTGTTACTAATTAGCTATTACTAAGTAGTTGGTTCTTGGTTAGCTTTTTGTAATTAGCTATCGCTAATTAGCTTGTTACTACTTATCTATTACTAAGCATTTGTTACTAATTACCTATTACTAAGTAGCTGGTTCTTGGATAGTCATTTGTAATAAGCTATTACTAATTAGCTTGCTATTAGTAACCTACAAGTAGATGGTTCTTAGTTAGTTCTCAATAATTAGCTATTACTAATTAGCTTGAGAGTAATTAGCTATTACTAAGTAGCTGGTTCTTGGTAAGGTGTTTGTAATTATCTATGACTAATTAGCTTATTACTAATTTTCTATTAGAAAGTAGCTCGTTCTTGGTTAGTTTTTTGTAATTAGCTATTACTAATTAGCTTGTTACTAGTTACCTATTGCTAAGTAGTTGGTTCTTAGTTAGTTCTCAGTAATTAGCTACTACTATTTAGTTTGTTAACAGTTAGCTACTACTATTATCTTGTTAACAATTAGCTATTACTAAGTAGTTGGTTCTTGGATGTTACTAGTAATTAGCTTGTTACTAATTGGCTATTACTTAAGAGCCAGTTTCTTGGTTAGTTGTTTGTAATAAGCTATTTCTAAATAGCTCGTTACTAGTTAGCTATTACTATTAGCTTGTTACTAGTTAGCTATTACGATTAGATTGTTACTATAAGTTACTTGTTACTGGTTCTTGTATAATTAGCTAAAATCATGAATTGATGATTGAAAATAGGATTACCTGAGATACATCAAGAAGGTGAATAGGATGCTCCAAATATTGATTTCTGCCAAGTTGGGTCCTGTATATATCCTTCTTATTTGGTGACACCCTGCTCTTTGTTGTCCAAAACGTGATAGTCAGATGCTTGACCTCTTTTGTGATACATCTGGTACGTGTTGCCCTACCAGTTGCCTTCAAAAAACTATGATCAGACTCAACTATACTTAATCGTCCAATCGTATCATAGACAACTTTCGTGCTTACTCCCAATACCCTAGAAAGTCTTGAAATATTTATATGATTTGTTGATGAATATGCATCACTATTTAGACCCATCATCAATGTTGATCTCTTCAACACAAGGTCATCAGAATTCTTTCTCATACTTTGTAGTGTATTTGGAAGATTGGTGAAAAGGGCACATGTTACATGATCTTTGTTACTACCCATTGCATCAAAAAGTTGCCCAATACATGGAATCTGCAACATCCTATTTAGTGCCTCGATTTTATCTTCACAACATAAGTGTGTAGTTTGATTTTTAAAATACTTGATGATCTTATCCACAATGCCATCCAAGTTGCTTGAACTACAGTTAGCATTACCCTCCACATTAATGCCCAACCTTGATGTTATTGTGTCTCTATATTTCCTTTTCTTTTCCTTCGAATAACATCTTAATGCTTGTTGATCACTATCCACTACTGGTATTGTATTAACTTCCATCACTTCGCTTGTCCGATATTGTCTTGCATCAGCACACTACAAATGATGAAGAAACCATACATACAATAACATCTACCACTCATCAATCCACTTTATTATATTGACTTGACATTGAGTATGCTCATCTGATATCATTATGTGCTCCATCACTTAGGTATGTAGACTTGTTATACCACTTTTAAACCTACAACAGTCATCCAAAACCTCAGATGTTAGATACAATGAATGAACAATATGAAACTAAATGGACATTGTTAGGCATACTTTTAAACTTGCAACAATCATCCACAATCTGAGATGTTACTCGTATATAACTTCCCTTTTTTTTTAGAGAACAAGAAAAAAGTAGATTATTGAGGGAATTGTACAAAATTTACATGGGCCAAGAGCCCACACATCACCATAAAATCAATGTCATCAGTCTTTACAACGAGAAGCTGCACCATCTGACCATAGCCAATGTTGGCTTAAGTCAAGGTTTAGCTCTCTCAGCCATTGCCAATGTAATTGGAAACATTGTTGCACAAAAAAAGTGTCATGCTTGGTACTACGGTGGACTCTCCAACATGCAGCAAGCAGAAAAACCCATGTCATGAATGCTCCACACTCCAGCATGCATACCGCGGCCTACTCTTGCCCCACCACCTCACTTTTACTTCTCTTTCAATAACTATTGCACAATGTCCAGCTAAGAAGGATCAGGTTTTTCCAACTAGTTAACTATGTCCCGGACATCACTTTTTTGTAAACATCAACATGCTTTCACCCTTAATCAATCTAACTCATGCTTAACATGCTCCATAACGTTCAAGTTCATTCTGTACCTTTGCTGCATTACTAGAGTAGCATTTGGTTTGAGTAAGATCTGATGATGGTACAATTTGGGATCGAGTCCTTTCATGTCAGCATATGTCCACGCAAACATGTCTGGCTACTGCTATAGTAGTGCAATCAACACCATCCAAAATTTTGGAGAAAGCTTCACACAAATTTGGACGGGTTTAGGTTCTTTAGTAGTGCCTAAATTCACGACTTCTAGTGAATCTTCTTCAACATGAATTTTGGCTAGCTCCATAGGGTCTTTCATTACTGGATCTGCAATGTTTTTGTCCCCAGGATCCAACAGTTTTGTGCAGATAGAGGTAGCCATGATGCCACATACTAAACTACTGGTTGGGTTTACATCCACAAGTTTGAATGATAATAGGTCTCTATTGGCTTCGAGAAATAGCCATTCTTTGTCCTCCTCCAATCCGTCCAGCATGTGTGGGGGTTTTGCTAATATTGGCTTATGTTTTGGAAGACAATATTGTTCATCCTCTAATTGAACTGAAATCTTAGCATGTCCTTTTCGGAATGTAATGGTATTAGCATCCCAATTCTATCGTACTTTGGTGTTCCTCAACCAGGGTCTTCCAAGTAGTAAATTGTATTCAAAATTATTTCCTTTAAGCTTCAAGACCACAAATGTAATAGGAAACACCATCTGAGAAATTCTGATAGGTATATCTTTAATCAATCCCACTAGCTTCACTTGAGACTGGTCAACCATCCGTACAAAAAATGGATCTGGCTCAATGCTATTCCAACCCATATGTTTGCATATGGTCATTGAAGAAATATTTAAGCTTGATTCACCATCAATTAGAACCTTGGGAATAGCTTTATTCTTATATCATACCATGATGGTGGGAACTGCATAATCCACTACTCTATGTGGGACATCTTTGATCATATTGACCATCGGTTTTGGACTCGAGGCCGATGAATATCTCTTTTGCAATTTCTTTAATAATTTCTCACTGAAATCCGGAACAAGTTCCAACAATGCGCCTAATGATAATTGAATGTGTGAATTCTATAGTAATTGACAAGAGTTACCTTCCTTGGATACTACCAGAGTCTTATCATTCTATTTTTGTACTTCCATAGTCATCTGGTTCCGCAATCTGATATCAAATTCTTGGTCACTAGGAGTTAACTTCTGACTTTTCAAAACTATAAACTCTACTAATTGTTCCGAGTTTTCCCCTTCTTGTCCAACACCAATAGTCTCTTGGGCTGGTATATTATGTGAATTTTTCTTACTTACTTTACTATGTCAAATTTTACTATAAATTACCTCTAGAACAAGCTTAGGTTCCAAGTAATAAGGTGGGTACTCTTGAGCCTTGTACTCCATGCAAAATTGGCACTGTACGGGTCAATTTCTGAAATTTCTCAATCTTGGTTGTCTGAACCGACAGGCTCTACCAGACTCCTGAAAATTTTGGCAAAAGATTTGCTGCTGATCAAGAAATTCCTATGAACTTGCATACTACAGTTGTCTGGATACTCTATCTTTTGACTTTCCAACCATCATCCAGATGGGCCTGGTGACTTATACCTTGTCAAATTATCCTTCCACGAAGGGGTTTGGATGCCACCAAAGTGTATTTAGCATTGAACCTACATTCCTCTACAATGTGATTATTCTTATTACTGATGGGACAAAATACCTGATTCAGTGCACAATCAACCGTAATGTGGCCCATGTTCCTACATCGTAATTAATACAAGTGCTAAGCTAGATTTGTGCTTTTCTTGATAGTTAGGTTGGTCTTCTTAGAGCCCAAATTAGCCAGCTGTATTTTGCGGTCAACTGTTGTCGCTAGATTGATTATTTGGTCTAACATCCGAGTTTCTTCGAGTGTATACATGTAATTTTTTCCCTTTGTAGCCGGTTGTAGTCGATCCACAAATAATTCTTGCAACATCTCTTCTTAGGGACATTTATCTGCAGGGAGCTATTGCATCGTGGATTGAAAGTTTAATGCATATTTCTCCACCATCCAAACTCATCATATGATGAAAAATGGTATGGGGGTTGCTCAATGAGCCATTTAATTGCATCTTCTACAGAGTATCTTGGAATAAGTGAGATTTATGATCATCATCTTATAGATGTCTATGATTATAGACATACTGGTTCTCAAAGTGCACACATGCACATCTAGATCTTCATCTGTTCACCCATAAAAGTGGGTATAATTCTGCCCCAAAGGTTGGTTTCGGTATGGCATCATGTCTTCAAATTTTTCTAAGATACTGAGTTGAGTAAAAGGAACCAGGGCTAAAGCCAACTTTGGTTGGGGTTTAATGCCATTGCTTTGGCCTAAATCCACAAGGCACTCTTCTGCCTACTGCTCGTTCTACTAGTCGGCTCTACTAAATTCCCCTTGCCATGAAGCTTCAGTTCACTTGCCATTTCTCCACTCAAACATCCAATCCTGCAAGATTTTTTGAGATAGCACTCCATTCTTCACCCAGTACAACAATTCTTTCGGGATTCCCGCTACTTTTGCAATTGAAATATTTTCAAGACTTAATGTTGATGAAGTTTGCTTAATAAATTCTTCCAAATACTCATAACAGTAATTACTTTTTGGTACTCTTTATCGCTCAAAATGGAATCAGTTCAAGCAAAACTGCATCTCAGAACCAACCCCATCCCATTGTGGTCCCCAAGTGTTTATCAGTAGAAGTGTCTGTCATAAACATAACAACACCTTCTCCAAAGGCAAGGTACAGGAACGGGGATTATGACTGTAACACTACAATCATAATATGTGTTTACATTCCTTAGATTAACTTCACATGTTGTTTGATTTTGGAATCTTCACAATACATAGAGACTCAGAGAAACTTCAGAAATATATAGTCAATAGAGACAACATATCTACAAAATACTGAATACTTGTTTATTATAGATAGTTTGTGCTTATGCTTCCAATCTTTGAATCAATTATACTGCTCAATGAGTACATCAGTTCAGAATATAGAGCTTTGTCTTATAGACTTTATGGAATCATCATTCCACACAAAGACACTTCTGAATACCGCATCATACCATACCATACCATACCGTTCTCTTCTGTGTAGTCTCCTCCACACCATTCCACACTTCAAGAATAATGAATACCTGATTTTCCATACTTTCGAAAACTATTGGATCTCTGTATAAATAATTCCCATTATATTACAAAAGTGTGGTCATCCATTCTGACTGCTAACACTTTCAATGGATATACCCATGCATTCCTTGAAAAATAATCAATGAAAGTCACGAAGTAAAGATAGTTTCCAAAAGAGGGTGTCTACATAGGACTACAGACATAATTGTGAACAAGCTGCAATTTCTGAGTAGCTCGAACCATCTTTTGGGAATGACGAACATTGCACTTTGGTGAGAATACAACCTTCATAGACATGTTTACTAGATGCCTCAAGTTTTGGAAGAGAGGACACCATTTCAAATTCTTGGAGGGGTAACAAACTAGAAAAATTCAGATGACCAAAGCATGAATGCCAAAGCTTTGCATCTAACATAGCATGAGAATCATGTACTACACATGCTAAATCATTCACCGATTTTTCATAGTCTATGAGCTTATACAACCCACGACATAAAATGCCAAAAGAAATAATAATGTCACCATTTGACAGATCATGAACTCTACATCTATCATCAAGAAATTTCACAACCAGACAATCTTGGCTAAAGCTGAAACTCATAATGGATTCTTCTTGATCCCTGGCACAAATAAAGCATCTGAGAATGTAAAAGAACTACCATCAGCATTACTCAGAATGATCTTATCAACTCCCATGACAAGATAAGAGGAGTTGTTGGTCCATGTGATAGTATTCCCTATAGGGGAAGGCTCACATGAAGTGAAGAAATTGCACTACAAGCTAATATGTTTGGTTGCCTCTCTATCAAAGTACCAAACATCTGAGTCTATTAAAAACATACATTGTTCATGAGAAGATGGGCCATAACTGAAAACAGTGGTAAATTCCAATTCTTCCTTCTGCACAAGATTGTTGGAATATCAAGCTTACACTATGCTTGAGGTGGATTTGATCTACATCAAAAGCTATCACTTGGATTACATCAAAGGAATATCCATTGAAGCATTCTTTTACCTATGCTCATTTATTGTATTTTTTTTTTAATGGATCTTTACCATTGTAAAAGCCTAGAGTTTTAAACATGTAAAAGTAGAAAAAGAGAGATAATCCTCCATGAATGCCAGGTGGTTGAGTTGCAATCAATGAATCAATCAATTACCTAAAAGTAGATCAAACTAGCTCTTCATTTTTCCTAGATTATAGGAAAGTGAATTGATTCCCTCCAATAACTAATCCCACCTTTGTTTGAATTCAAAATCCACTTGTAGAAGTCCTGGAGCACTTCAAGAGTCTATATAAAGACTTCAAATCACTTGTACATTACATGGAAGCAATATACATACACTTGTGGCCATCATTGTCTTGCTCCTTCATTTTTCTACATCATCTTCTTCAACAATAGTAAGATTGGAGAGGCTACTGCTCTCACTATAGAGCTTCAACTTGGATGATAGTTGGAGACATTGGAAATACATTAGTGTATAGTTTATGTGTATAAATTTTCAAAGCATTTGGTTTAGTAGATGAGGAGAAATCTTAGTTTTTCTGTTTCGGGCTCTATCCCTACACATTCTTGAAAAATAGGAGGTACCACTGTTGAGTGTCTGATTCATTCCAAAAGCATATTTTGAGTATTTCTTCTACTCGTGTGCAATCTATACACTCAACCCTATGTGTATCACTCCTCCAAAAGGATGTTTTTTAATTTTAATCACGTTGGTCGCTATGAGCATTTGAAGTTGATTGTCTCATCCAAAGATAGAAAGTTTTTTGAGCTCTATTTGAGTCTCCATAAGCTCAAGGGCTGGTCTTGTGTTGGTTGGCTGGACCAAAATCATTTTGCAACTCACTTTTCTGCCTCCTACAAGCTTCTCCAAGTTCTTTTAGTGGTATCAGAGCTAGATCAAGATGAGTGATGGCTTTTCCTTAGTGGTTGAGAAACTTGATCAACACAACTACATGACTTGGCAAATGAGAATGGAGGCCTATTTGCAAGGTAGAAATCTTTATGTAAATGTAGCAGGGGATGAAGCTATGCCTATTCCAAGATCCAAAGGAGGACCTACACAAGAGGAAACAGATAAACTCACACTTTGGTGTGCAAGGGATGCTCAAGCAAGGTCATATATACTAAACTCTATCTCTGACTTTCTATTACCACATATTAGAGGATGCAAGACATATCAAGACACTTGGGATGCGCGATAGAGTTTCTTTTCTACTAGTACCAAAGCAAGAAAGAATCATCTTTGGAACGAGTTCAACCAAATGAAGAAGATGCCTAAACAAACCATCACAGAGTTTGTTACCAAGGTCAAGGAGGTTGTGGATTAGTTAGCATCCATTGAAGAGATTATTGAAGAAGAGGCTATCATGAGGCAAATTCTCAATGGGATTTGAAGTGATAAGCAATGGCAATCCTTCACCACAGTGTATGATTGATTCTCATCTTGGATGTGCAAACTCTAGATTTCAACATATTTCTTGGATAAGTCTTCAAGCAAGAGACCAACAATTGATTTGAGCAGCTATATATATAGGCATAAGGTTGGGAGGAGAGTCATCTCTCTAGCACGTGGTGGTCATAATTCTTAGTTCTCTTACACTTATGTTCATGTACCATCACAAATAAGAGGTAAGCTAGATGAAAGAGCAACAAAGGCAGTGTTTATTGGCCATGACTCAACTTAGATGGGTAACAAGTTCTATAATACTTCAACGAAGCAATTCACTACAAGTAGAGATGTTGTGTTTGAAGAACATAGGTCTAGGTATGATGAAGACAAACAAAAGGTAACTCCACCATATGATCTTGATTCTAATTCTCATCAATTAGGAAGCAACCATACACATTTCTAGGATCCAAGAAGTGATACAGATGATGAAAAAGATGAAAGGGAAAAGGATTACAAACTATGGAGATTAAGAGGCAAAGCAAAGATGCAGGAGTGTAGAGAATGCTATAAGCAAGCTCCTAGAAGATCAACAAGAGAGGAGAAACAACCAAAATGGTATGGATATGACTCCACATTTGTTACAAAGAATTCAATCTACTTGACAAAAGACTCAATTTTAGAGGAATCCTCAACCTATGAGGAGGCAAAGGGAAACCTTGATATGGAAAAGGCCATGAAAGAAGAAATAGATGCATTGAAGGAGATGGACTCTTGGGATTTGGTTCTAGTGTCATCCAATCAAAACGTAAATGGTTGCAGATGGGTGTATAAAGTTAAAAGAAACTCAGATGGATCAGTTTGTAGGTACAAGGCAAGATTAATTGCCAAAGGATGCTCACAAACTCATGGTATAGACTATGAGGAAATATTCTCACTAGTTGTAAAGATGAATCCAATCAGAACATTGATAAGTGTAGCCGCTGCAAGAAATTGGAGACTCCTCCAACTTGATGTAAAAAGCACATTTCTAAATGGTTGGATAACTGAAGAGGTGTACATGTCACAACCTTTAGGTTTTGAAAACTCTAATCATGCATCTTATGTTTGCACACTTGGGAAAGAATTGTATGGATTGAAACAAGCTCCTAGAGCTTGGAATTACAGGTTGGTTACGTACCTTCAAGATCAAGGGTTCAGACCTAGCAACTCAGATCCTTCTCTATTCATCAAAAGGGATCACAATGAGGTTATCTATCTATGTGTATATGTAGATAATATTATTTTTCAGATGGGCTTGGTGACTTATACCTTGTCAAATTACCCTTCCACGAAGGGGTTTCAATGCCACCAAAGTGTTTTTAGCATTGAACCTACATGCCTCTACAATGTAATTATTCTTGTTATTGATGGGACAAAATACCTGATTCAGCGCACAATCAACCGTAATGTGGCCCATGTTCCTACATTGTAAGCAATACAAGTGCTAAGCCAGATTTGTGGTTTTCTTCATAGCTAGGCTAGTCTTCTCAGAGCCCAGATTGGCCAACTATATTTTGTTGTCAACTCTTATCGCTAGATCGATTATTTGGTAACTTCACATGGTGTTTGATTTTGGAATCTTCACAATACATAGAGACTCGGAGAAACTTTGAAAATAGATAGTCAATAGAGACAACATATCTGCAGAATACTGAATAATTTTTTATTATAAATAGTTTTTGCTTATGCTTCCAATATTTGAATCATAATACTGCTCAATGTGTACATCAGTTCATAATACAAAGCTTCATTTTATAGACTTTTTGGAATCATTGTTCCACACAGAGAGACTTCTGAATGCTGCACTGTAACATACCACACTGTTCACTTCTCCAAAGTCGCCTACACACCATTCCACACTTCAAAAATACTGAAAGACTTTATAAAACTATTGGTTCTCTATATAAATAATTCCCTTTTCCTATTAGAAAGTGTATTACAAAAGTGTGGTCATCCATTCCGGCTGCTAACACTTTCAATGGATATACCCATGCATGCCTGGAAAAATGATCAATGAAAGTCATGAAGTAAAGATAGTTTCCAAAAGTGGGTGTCTACATAGGACCACAAACATCACTATGAATAACCTGCAATTTTTTAGTAGCTCAAACTAAACCATCTTTTGGGAATGAGGAATGTTGCATTTTTCTGATAATACAACCTTCATAGACATGTTTACAAGGTATCCTCAACTTTGGGAAGAGAGGAAACCGTTTCAAATTTTTGGAGGGGTAGCAAACTAGCAAAATTCAAATAACCAAAGTGTGAATGCCAAAGCTTTGCATCTAACATAGCCTGAGAATCATGTACTGCACATGCTAAATCATTCACCAATTTTTCATAGTCTATGAGCTTATACAAGCCACACCATAAAATTCCAAAAGAAATAATGACATCGTCATTTGACAGATCATGAATTGTACATCTATCGTCAAGAAATTTTGCAACCAAGCCAATCTTGGTGAAAGTTGAAATAATTGATAATAGATTCTTCTTGATCCCTAACACAAATAAAGAATTTGACAATGTAAAAGAACTACCATCATCATACCTGCAATCCAATGTGGATCCTTTGGACACTGCATGAATTGTGATACTCCCACTACATAACTAAGATCAGGTCTTGTTAGTGTAGCATAAATCAAACTACCCACAAGAGATTGATACTTCCTCATATCTTTGTATTCTGCACCATCATATTTACTGAGCTTGTGATTAACTTCAAGTGGAGTTGAAGCTTCTCAGCAATTTTCCATACCAAACTTCGTCAATAGGTTCAAAAGATACCTTTCTTGTGATACATATATGCCATGATCTGTATAAGTGACTTCCATTCCAAGAAACTATGATAACTTTCCTAGATCACTGATCTTGAATTCTTTTTCAAGTAATCTCTTTACCTCCTTGATTCCTTCATCTCAAGTACCTGTGATTATAATGTCATCTATATAAATACAAATGTAGATTGTACCTTACTCTGTTCTTTTGATGAGCAGACTTGGATCTGCTTTTGAACTTTGATATCCAAGGTCATTGAGATACTTCACAAGTATTGGAGCTTGCTTCAATCCATAGAGTGCTCTTCTCAACCTGCAAAAAAAATTTGGATACTTGGAATCTATAAACCCTTGAGGTTGTTCCATGTATACCTCATCTGATATGTATCCATTCACGAATGCATTTTTTATATCTAGTTGACTTAGAGTCTATCCTTTTGAAGCTGCAATAGCAATGATTGTCCTTATAGTTGACATCTTAGCTACAAGACTAAATGTCTCATCATAATCTATGCCATAGGTTTGGGCATAGCCTTTCACCACCAGTCTAGCTTTGTATCTGGCTATACTTCCATCTGCAAGCTTCTTCACTTTATAAACCCATCTATTTCCAATTATCTTCTTACCATTGGTTTAAGAACAAGTTCCCAAGTCTTGTTCTCCTCTAGTGCATTAAATTCATCCTTCATTGCTTCTTCCCATTGCTTGCTACCTTTTGCTTCATCATAATTGTGAGGTTCTTCATCATCTTTGACCATATATGCATAGTTCTTATGAGTTATGTAAGAAGTATCATAAGAATACCTTTTTGGTTGCCTTCTTGTCCTACTTCATCTCCTTAGTTCACATTCTTCATATGTGTCTGGATACACCTCTTCATCAAATATAGGATCTTATTCATTTCTTCTTGTTAATCTGCTTCTAGATGTACTTGCTTGCATATAGTCTTCATCTTCATTCACCTGCACACTTGATTTTCCTTTCTCACATCTTCTTACCTCATCTTCAAATTCTTCAGCTGTATGACTTTGATCTACATACCAATTTTTTTGTTCATCAAATGTAACATCTCTAGAAACAAGAAATTGTTAGGTTACAGGATTCCTTAACCTGTAACCCATCTGCTTTTCATCATAACCAATGAACACATATTTTTCTGCCTTTGGTTCAAGTTTATGTCTAAGTTGTGATGGAACATAAGCATATTCTATTGATTCAAACACTTTACAATGATCTAGTGTTGGTTTCTTACCCCACCAAGCTTCATATGGAGTCATTCCATTTAGAGATGCACATGGTAATCTATTCACAAGATATGTAGCTGTATTTATAGCCTCAACCCAAAGATAATTGGGACAATTCTTCTCCTTTAGCATAGCTCTAGCAAACTCAACCAAAGTCCTCTTTCTTCTTTCTGCTACACCATTTTGTTGTGGTGTATACTTGCATGTTATTTCTCTCTTAATACCTGCATTCCAAAGATAATCATTGAACTCTTGGGAGAAGTATTCTCCCCCTCCATCAAACCTCAGTCTCTAAAACTTTTGACCTGTGACTCTCTCTGCATATGCACGAAAATGCTTGAAGTCTCCAAACACTTCTGATATTTCCTTCAAAACATATAAAGTTATCCATCTTGTAGCATCATCAATGAAAAGAACATAGTACCTTGAGCCACTGATAGATCCTTCTTTTGTTGGTACCCATACATCTGTATGAATGAGCTCTAGTACTCCATCATGTTTGAATCCTTTCTTCTGAAATGGCAACCTGTGTGCTTTTACCATCTAAAATGCTTCACATTTATAAATCATATGTTGACTCTGCACATTTGGTAATCCTAGTACAGACTGATTAGCAACCATAGCTTTAATTCCTCTTCCATTGAAATGACCTAATCTATTATGCCAGAGATCAAGTTCTATAATCACTCTTTCACCATGTGTGAGCAAAGCTTGACCATGTTGGAAGTGAGGTAGGCCCTTAGCTCATGTCATATGTCCATGGTTCTATAGGTCCAGTATATATACAACATTAATTCTAGCAATCTTCCATATTGACAAAACATGAACATACAACAACTTAATCATACAAATGATGAGACAAAGATAGAGAAAGAATAGACAACATGTGTAAGGTGTTTACGTAAGCCATCGCTTACTCATAGTACCATATATACCAATGTTCAATGTACAATGTGGGAGCAAAATTCTCAACCACTCTATGTGATGAGAAATAGATGAATGTACAATGTAACAAACATATTCAGATGTATGGGCAGTAATCTGAATATACATGAGATGTGTGACCTTATAGGTTATAGAAGAGTGAATATGAGTGACTGAAAGAGGAAGGATCAGTGTGAACGGAAATCCTCAAACTCATGTGAACACACCTTCTCAAACACCTCATAAAATATGCATAAAGCATATACGTACTGTTTCTCTTGTACCTATGCCGAATAGGACTCCTCCTGATATGAACGCCACAGCCTCCATAAACTTCAAGTAGTACCTGTGTGCATAAAGAGAATATGTACCTGAATACTTTAACATAAGATGTGAATCTTATGTTAAACTCCATCCAATGTCTTTGAAGTAGCTAGATATCTTCTTGTAGAAGACAATCTTCAACCTAATATCTTCTTGTAGAAGATAATCTTCAAAGGTATTATGTAGATGGGCGATCCTCACCATCAAGCTGCTAATGACCAAGTCTTCTTGCCATGAACAAGAGATAACCTCCTCTCCATGAGGTAGAGTGTTAGCACACCCTTCATCTTCTCCAAGAAGAATCACCAAGAAGAACTCCATAGCTGCTCCTCAACATGCTTCAAGTTAGCACCATGGCTGCCCCATGTGCTAGAAGAAACACCACCTCTACTGAGGTCCAAGCTCTAGAAAGCTTGTGTTGATCCTAGGTGAAGGATGTATACAAGTGAGCCAAGCACTTGTTTATATAGTATTTGATGATCCTTGAAAAGCTCTTGAATAAAGCACAATAAAACTACGATCGTAGCTTTTCCCTCCGTCCGCTGTTATTGCGATAACGAAATAAAGCAAGATTTTCCATTGTTGAATGCGTTGTTCGCCGTTTATGAAAAGCAAAAACTATTTCGCTGCCGCTGCGCCTGTTGGGGATCGAACCATGGTCGCTGGGTTGGGAAGTTGATGCACTAACCACGCTGCCCGCCGCTTTTGTTGTACAAACAAGTCATAACAGGTGCTACACATGCTGTAATCTGAGAGCATGACCAACCTTTGACAAATAGGACATTGTTTCCAACAATCCCCCCTGCAATGTCATATTGGTACAATCTGAACTGGATCTGCAAACTTTATAATCTGCAAATTACCACAAGCTTCAAATAGCCTGTCACAAGCTTCAAGCTTGTACTTCTGCACCTCAGAACTTGTTCTTCAAAAGTCTTCTTCAAAACTGAATTTGACTTTCCTTCAAGAAACTTGAACTTGCTAAATATGAACCATAATACTTGAGAAAATATGCAAACTAGATATCCAATAGTGTACACATCAAGCAATCACTGCTCAACAAATGTAGCATGAACTGTCTCTGAACCTGCTATCTCCTTTCTTCAAAAAACTGAAAACATACACTGGGATCTATATATTTGCATTTACCTTATGACAAAGGTTTCTCAATGTACTTCTGCTGTGTCATGTAAATACACTAAACAAAATCAAGAACTGAATCCTGGAACCTGTGACTGTCAACTCACAACTTAGTGTATTATGAACACTGCTGGTTCATCTTTGACTGTACTCAACTAAATATGAGTCAAAACATCTATGATGTCATCATGTCTTCATCCTTTAAATCCTTCATACCTCTTTCCTTCAGAATCTGGTATAAACATATATGTGCGCACTTCTGAAATATACCTTTCTGAAATATCAAGCTTCTCTTCAATAGAACTCTAGAACCTTCTCCTGAACATTCTTCTTCTTCCTTCTTCTTTCAAAGCTGGAACATAAAGAGAACCTGACAAAGGAAATATAGGAATACCTGCAGGTATGAATCTGCATTCTTTCACATATGGCTTGAAAATAAGTCTTCATGTTTCATCACCCCCCTGGATGATTTAACACTAGTATCCAAAATTCTTCATATATATCAGACTTTATGAAATCTGGAACGTCTTCCTTCATAAATCTGATGTTCAGTGATCAATACCTGTATCTGAAACAAAATCTATGAATCCTTTTTATTAGCACTGTACACATGCCAATAGCTTTCCATGTGATTCCTCAGCTTTCCAAATTATAGAATAAGGTTAGCTGATCCTAACATAACAAAACCTTGCTGAAAGCTTTATAGGATTCATAAGCTTCAGTAACATAACAAGTATCTTCTATCTCTCTGCAACACAAATCTGATAGAACCTGAATCTTTGACTTACTTCTTCCAATGTTAAGAATCTTCACAAACAAAGGATAGACAACTGAATCATAAATACTCAAGATCATACAATATCATTCAAGTTCAATGATCTCTCTTGTGTAGAATCTGCTGTCATCAAACCTTCATGACTGAATGTTTGATTTACTTCCTGAATGTCTCTAAGTGTCCATGCTTCTCAAAAAGCTGTAAAACTTTTCTTCAAACAAATCCTTTCCAAGAATCTGCAAGTCTTACTTGAAACATAAGTGGACAAAACTTCTCACCTTGAGAACTCCAAAAGCTGCAAGTTGATACTTCATAACTTTCATATTTTACCCGGGTGAAATGTGATAGTACCTGCTTGATTTTCTTTTGGCTAACTCCACTTTTCAATTAAGTGATAGGATCTGATGGAACACCTTTTTGAATACAAACATGTATCCAAAAATCAAGACAATCATAAAAAGTAGATTCTCCAACTGATTTGTACAGCAACAAGATTCTGAATTTTCTGAAGTTTCTGAAAATATTGAATATGAGGTAACCTTTTCCAAACATAAAACCTCAACCCAAGTCTTCAACATCTGCTACAAAAAACTCTTTTACCTCAAGAGTTACATAAAGAAGAAATATACTTCTCTGCAACTTGTCATATACCAAGTAGCTCTGTATTGACACTCCAAGAATTCTTTGAGGGAACATATAAGCTGCATGCTTAAAAGCTTCATAACTCATATACATATGAGTCAAAACATATATCTGCTGCTTTTCTTTCTCTCAATGCAATTCTTTGTCAAATCTACTAAATCATGACCAAGTGTAATGCAAAACAAGAAACTGCTTCTTCTTTAAACAAGATGTTCTCGTAGACTTGTCTTTGGGTGTAGAGGATAAAATAGGAAAAGTATATGGAAAATAAATGAGAAAAGGAAGCCTTACTTTTCTTTTAGAAATGATGGACTTTCTTCTTCTGCATCTTTCTTCCACCTAACGATAATGTCGACATCTTCAAACTTCTCTTCCATACCTTTTGTTCTCTTGATCTTGAAGTAGCAAACACTCTTGACTTCTTCAAACGAACTTTTCTCTTCCTCTAATGTAAGAGTAAGAGATAAAAAAAACATGGTATACAAATGGAAGTGAATATAGAATCATGTTTTATCATCTCCTCATATCTCTGAAAAAAAACTCTGCTTCAAATGTCTGAAACGACTAAATTCACCAATCGTTGTCTGAATGATGAATTGCCCTTCTAGAGTTACCTTCTCTGGATACATTTGTACCTTGATATCCAACCAACTTACAACAGAAAATTGGCTGAAAAAACTCATCTCATCTCTGCGTTTGTCTTCTTAGATGAACTTTCTTGCCATGAAAGAGATCCCTCAAATCTCTCTAGAAAAACCTCTAGATACCTGTTTTGATGTAGCCTTTAACTTTCAAATGATGAAAGCATATAAAAGCATTCCTTGAATTTCTTCAAATCTCTTCATAACTGCTCTTCTAAGACATGACCTGCAAATGATAATCTGATAGTAGAAACTGATACCTGTGATTTGATGTTGATCTGCTTCCTTCATCTTCTCTAAACAATTGTTCTTCCTTGAATTTGAAGTAGTCTTCTCTTCATCAATTCTGGGTCTTCAAACAATACTTTTGTAAAGTATTTGCATACTCTTCAAAAATATTCGGCTGCTAACAGATCATCAACTTCATACTCCACACTGATGAATACACATGTAACTGAATTGTCTAATTCTCAAATCTCTACTCATCTAGATTAAGTGTGTATGTCAAATGTCAAATGTTAGAAGATGCTTTCAAATCATATGTTGTAAATCTGGAAGTCTAGGAACCTCGGATTATGAATGAGCCTTAATGCATTGATGCCAAAGATCTAAAGTTCTGTAACCAAAACCTTAGTGCTCTGATACCAAATGTTGGAAGTGAGGTAGGCCCTTAGCTCATGTCATATGTCCATGGTTCTATAGGTCCAGTATATATACAACATTAATTCTAGCAATCTTCCATATTGACAAAACATGAACATACAACAACTTAATCATACAAATGATGAGACAAAGATAGAGAAAGAATAGACAACATGTGTAAGGTGTTTACGTAAGCCATCGCTTACTCATAGTACCATATATACCAATGTTCAATGTACAATGTGGGAGCAAAATTCTCAACCACTCTATGTGATGAGAAATAGATGAATGTACAATGTAACAAACATATTCAGATGTATGGGCAGTAATCTGAATATACATGAGATGTGTGACCTTATAGGTTATAGAAGAGTGAATATGAGTGACTGAAAGAGGAAGGATCAGTGTGAACGGAAATCCTCAAACTCATGTGAACACACCTTCTCAAACACCTCATAAAATATGCATAAAGCATATACGTACTGTTTCTCTTGTACCTATGCCGAATAGGACTCCTCCTGATATGAACGCCACAGCCTCCATAAACTTCAAGTAGTACCTGTGTGCATAAAGAGAATATGTACCTGAATACTTTAACATAAGATGTGAATCTTATGTTAAACTCCATCCAATGTCTTTGAAGTAGCTAGATATCTTCTTGTAGAAGACAATCTTCAACCTAATATCTTCTTGTAGAAGATAATCTTCAAAGGTATTATGTAGATGGGCGATCCTCACCATCAAGCTGCTAATGACCAAGTCTTCTTGCCATGAACAAGAGATAACCTCCTCTCCATGAGGTAGAGTGTTAGCACACCCTTCATCTTCTCCAAGAAGAATCACCAAGAAGAACTCCATAGCTGCTCCTCAACATGCTTCAAGTTAGCACCATGGCTGCCCCATGTGCTAGAAGAAACACCACCTCTACTGAGGTCCAAGCTCTAGAAAGCTTGTGTTGATCCTAGGTGAAGGATGTATACAAGTGAGCCAAGCACTTGTTTATATAGTATTTGATGATCCTTGAAAAGCTCTTGAATAAAGCACAATAAAACTACGATCGTAGCTTTTCCCTCCGTCCGCTGTTATTGCGATAACGAAATAAAGCAAGATTTTCCATTGTTGAATGCGTTGTTCGCCGTTTATGAAAAGCAAAAACTATTTCGCTGCCGCTGCGCCTGTTGGGGATCGAACCATGGTCGCTGGGTTGGGAAGTTGATGCACTAACCACGCTGCCCGCCGCTTTTGTTGTACAAACAAGTCATAACAGGTGCTACACATGCTGTAATCTGAGAGCATGACCAACCTTTGACAAATAGGACATTGTTTCCAACAGACCAATGTTCCCTTGCACTCTTAAAGTAAAGAGTCTACCTTCTTTTTCTTGAAAAATGATTAGAACATCCATAGTCAATGTAAAATACCTTTAGATCTTCTTTATTTGATGTGATGATTGAATTCATCATCAATGATGTATGACTTTCATTTTGTGCATCATTTGCATAATTGTAGTAGGTGGTGTTCTAGGATTGATTCTGTCCCCAACTTCTTCCTCCACCTCTACCATAGCCTCCTCTTTGATTTTGTCTACCTCTTTGAGAATAACTTTGATATCTTCCACCTGTGCCTCTACTATTATTATTCTGATTTTGATTTAATCCTTGCTGATTATGCCAACAATCATGAGCCAAAGGATTTCTCAATCCACATATCCAACAAGCCTTCTTGTTGTTATTTTGATTACCTCTTCCTCTTCCAAAACCTCTTGCTCTTCCTCTGCCAGTGCCTCTACCTCTTGCATAATAAACTTGAGAACTCGATTCCTCTTCATCCTGTGATTTAACTTTATCTCCCTTCTTCTTGTTCTTCATGTGCATTGCAAAACTTTGTCCTTTATCTCCATCTCCCTTCAAGTCTTGCTCAAATGTGAGCATCAAACCAAGCAATTGATTCAAATTAGGAACATAATGATTCAAAGAAAGTTCTGTTGACAAGACAAAAGGTTTACACCTTTCATTTCCTCTCAAACCTACAAGCAATTGAGCAATCAATATGTGATTTTCAACATCATCTATGGATCCAGCTCCTCTTTCTTTGGTCGACTTTCATCTTCAAATACTGGCTTCTCTTCTTCATCTATTATGTACACCATGAGATCCTTACTCATAAGTAAGGCTTCCATTCTCATTACCCATGTAGGATAATTATCTCTATCGCGTTTGTCAATGGAGATATGATCTACCATAATTCTTTGCTTCTGCTTCAACTTGTGAGTTTAAAGGCTAAAGGAAAATACCTTTTGGAGTTCTTTGTGTATGAATATACTTTTGGAATAGTCTTCCAATGCCTTGTGTCTTTGAATGCTTCAACTTTCAAACTTTAAGGAAAACTTTCCAAAAGTTCCCGTAGCTTTGATGCCTTCGGCTGTCTAGAACCTTTCTACTCTGATACCACTTATTGATGTGTGAAACATCACAAGAAATGAATTAATGTGGCACTATAACACCTCTATGGTCACCATTAACTCAATGCTTCTCCAAACGTTGAGAATTGATTGCTTAAACTAAGAACTTTGCCTCTTTAGAAATTTCTAGTCACTAAAATGACATACCTTCACTCTTTTGCTTATTTCTCTTAGGACAAATATTATTTCTCGAAGATTTTTTAGTATATGAAGATAGACAAGAAGAGCTTCCCAAAAAGCTATTAGTTGCTAAAGATGGAGCACTACACATCAAGTTATGGCCTTCACAAGATGACTATGAATGAGCTTCCAAAACTGGAAAACTTACCTGTTTAACTAAGAAACATGTCCCTATTATGAAAATTCAATGCCTAGCATCAACTTGCATCAAGAATTTGATGCCAAGCATCAAATTGGTGTGTTTCTAGCCATTTTTTCAACATCTAAACTAGTCTCTTGAACACAAACATGAAGTAAAAGACTTTTCTGTTGGAAATCGATGCTAGGTATCAACTTTACGGTGAAACTCGATGCCAGGCATCGAGTTGCTCCACAAAGCTCATGTTTTTAAGAAGTTCTAGCAGTAGATAACACTCAGAGAATAAAACAAGGACTTATCAACACAAACTTGATGTCTAGCATCGAGTTTCTTGGAAAACTTTAACTTTTGAACTCATTATCACAATAGACAAAGCATGGAGATGGAGGAAAGAGTCTCATACACACATATTCTATTATTTCTTTTGATAGCTATGGAAACTCAAAAACTTTACAAGTGTTTTCACTCTCAGAGAAGAACGACTATACTCAGTCATACAAAATCTCTCTTTCTCGCTTCCTAACCTCATTCTCTCTCACCACTTCAGTCGATACAAACTAACTTATATAGATTTTCTCATTCGTGATTTTTGAAAACTCTAGAATTAAAGTTAAGTCTAACTTTACAATTATAGTACAAGTGTGAAATTGTCCCTTCGCATATGCTTTTCTTCTTAGACTTTGACCTTCAAAATTATGTCCAATTTGTGATTGGTTCTCCAACACAAACCATCATAGAGTTTGTTACCAAGGTCAAGGAGGTCGTGGATCAGTTAGCATCCATTGGAGAGCTGATTGAAGAAGAGGCTATCATGAGGCAAATTCTCAATGGGATTCGAAGTGATAAGCAATGGAAATCCTTCACCATGACGTATGATCTCATCATGGATGTGCAAACTCCAGACTTCAACATACTTTTAGGATAACTCTTCAATCAAGCGTCCAACAATAGCATAAAGGAAGGTAACTCCTATCATGGTAATTCAACTATTGCTCTATATGCAGATAAGAAGGACAATAAGTTGAAAGGCAAGAAGAACAAAAAAGATGAAGAGGAGACTTCCCATGCCAACTTTGCAAGCAAGAGTAAGTGGAGAGGGAAGAAGAAAGGACCAAAGCATGACAAAGGCAAACGTCAGAATGTTCAACCGTGTGCCATTTGTGATAAGAACAACCACACCACTTAGAATTGCTAGTTCCCATTAGAAAGGAAGTGGAAGAGGTGGATATGGCAACAATAGAGGTAGAGGTGGACACAAATTCAACAATAAAAATAGAGGCCATAATAAAAGGGACTTCAGCAATTATTCAAAAGATCAAGCACATGAAGACTCATTGCTTCTAATGAATCTAAGACACAAAGAAGGTAAAGAAGATGATCATTTGTTCTACATATATTCAGGATGTTCAAATCATGTTGCAGGCAACATTGCTCTTCTATTTGATTTAGAGTCCAAAGCATATACATGAAGTTCAAACAGGGGATGACACAAAGAAAAATGTGGAGAAGATTGGCAATGTCAAAGCTTCCAATGGTAAGACAAACATTTTGAGTAAGGTTTTATATGCACCCACTATCACCAAAAACCTATTAAGCATGCAAAAAATAGTTGAAAAAGGCTTGCAAGTTAGGTTCCCCCAACATGGAGGTTTTGTGGAAGATCCATGTCAAGGCTTTAAGAAGATAGTGAGAGGTGAGAAGCATGGTAGGCTCTTTACTTTTGAAGTAGGAGAAACTAGGAACATAGATCTATTCACTTTTGGGTCTCAAACCCTAAGTGAGCTTGAAGTGTGGCATAAGAGACTTGCTCATGTGAATGAAAGAACCTTGAAGGATATATGTAGGGATCAAAGTGTTCTTGGGCTGTCAAACATATCAAAGCAACACATGATCAACAAGTTTGATGCATGTCAAATAGGAAAGGCACATAGACAACCATTCAACCGCAAAGGCTATATACACAACAACTTATTGGACTTATTACATATCAATGTATGGGGACCAAGTCAAGAACCTTCATTGGCAAGATAAAGGTATTATTTCTCATTTATTGATGACCATAGTAGATGGACTATTCTATACTTAATCAAGAGTAAGAATGAAGAGTTTGATTGCTTCAAAAAGTATCTAGCGCATGCGGAGAACTGTACAGGTAGATCACTCAAGAAGCTCAGATCTAATGGAGGGAGGAACACTTCTCCAAAGAGTTTGATGACTTCTTGTAGGATAAATGTATCAAAAGGGAAGTGACTACTACGTACTCTCCTCAACTGAATGGAATTTCAGAGAGGAGAAACAAAACATTGGTTGGATTAGCGAGAACAATGCTTGAAGAGAAGAGGTTGCCACATTATCTATGGGTAGAGGCTATTTCAATTGATGTGTACCTTGTCAATAGACTACCATCCAAATCAGTTCAAGGTATGACTCCTTATGAAGCATGGCATCAAAGAAAACATAGTCTTGGACATTGCAAGGTGTTTGATTGTTTAGCTTATGTCCATGTACCATCACAAATAAGAGGCAAGCTAGATGAAAGGTCAACAAAGGCAGTGTTTATTGACTATGACTCAACATAGATGGGTTATAGGTTCTATAATCCTTCAACTAAGCAATTCACTACAAATAGAGATGTTGTGTTTGAAGAACACAGGTTTGGGTGTGATGAAGACAAACAAAAGGTAACTCCACCATATGATCTTGAGTCAGATTCCCATCAATTAGGAAGCAAGCATGATACATAGGTCCAGGATCCAAGAAGTGATACAGATGATGACCAAGATGAAAGGGAAAAGGATTAAAAATTATGGAAGTCAAGAGGTGAAGAGTGTGGAGAATGCTCTAAGCAAGCTCTTAGAAGATCAACAAGAGAGAAGAAACAACCATAAAGGTATGGATATGATTCCACATTTGTTACAAAGCATTCAATCTACTTGGCAAAAGATTCAATTTTAGAGGAACCCTCAACCTATGAGGAGGCCTGTGAAGAGAGATGGTGGATGCAATCCAAAGATGAGTAGGTGCCGCTACAACCAGCTTCACACCAGCCAACTGAGACTTCAGAGTTGATTAGTAGACCCTTTGAGCTTCCTAAATCCACCAAAATATCAGCCAAGTACTTTGGAACATGTATCCCAAAAGTTTAAGTCAAGACAGGCTAGTTGCAAAATGACTAGCTCCCAAAACTTGCTATTTTTGGACATACAGCTGCTGGAAAAAATGAACAGTGCTCTCAACCTGGAAGGAATTAGAAAAATTCCTTTTGGGCATAGCAAATAGACTTAGCAAGCTTCCTATTCCAAGTTAAAACACTTCAAATGATGGGCTGAGCACTGAGAACAAGTTTCATCAAGTTCTGGAACATTCCCACAATTCTCGGGGCTCTGCAGAGATAGACCAGTAAGCAGTAAAATGCAGATATCTCCAAAAGTATAAATCCAATGACCTTGAAAATTTATAGGTAGAAACTAGACAGTGAGAGCTATCCAACGCACTTTAAAACACTGAAAAAGGTTCAGTAAAACTCGAGATATGACCTTCTGAAGTTACTGCTCTGAGTGAGTATAGCAGAGAACAAAACAGAGAGGTAGATGATAATAAATGTATAGATTCACATATGATTACAACCACATTGGCAATGAATCTTTGCACAATGGGAGTAGAATGATAGAGCTATGGAGTAAGCTCTTCAATCTCTACAAAATGACATCAAGTGGTCACGTACAAGGCTTGCTAATCGCCTCTTCCTTCTTGCTCCTTTTATAGCAATTCTTGGAGGGAGTTTTGAATTCGAATTCGAATGGCTCCACCTAAAAGTGATCCCCAAAGTTAGGAGAGATTCCCTCAGCTCAAAAATTCGTGATTTTGGTAGTTGGAGCCACGAATTTGCTTTTACATCATGGATGAGGTAAGCCATCCTTTTACTTTTTTCTTTTTCCATTTACAAGAGATAAAATGTACTCTTTTACAAGAGGTGTTCACATGACTACTCATGTGACTTACAAATGAGGATAATATCAAGCATATCAAGCATGTAGGCTTGGGCAAAATGCACCAACAGCTCCCCCTCAAGCCTAACATGCTTGGCCTCCAAATAAGTCTTCAATTGTCCTTGATTTCCTGCAAACCAATCATCAACTTGAATCTACTTAATTTCGTACCATCAAGAGCTTTCGTCAACATGTCTGCACATTGCATATCTGTAGAGACGTAGGATAGTTGAATATCCTTGCTCATTAGCTTCTCCCTTACATAATGGTAGTGGACTTCAATATGCTTGGTTCTAGCATGGTATACTGGATTAGCTGCTAGATGTAGTGAGCTTGTGTTGTCACCAAAAATGTGAGGTGTTGAAGAATGAAGTCCAAGATCTGTGTACAAAGATTTTAACCACATGATTTCTTGAGTTGCATTAGCCAAACCTCTATATTCAGCTTCAGTAGAAGATAATGCCACGGTTGGTTGCTTCTTCGATGACCAAGAAATGATTTTTGAACCTGCAAATGATATATACCCTGATGTGCTTCTTCTATCATCTTTAGATCCGGCCCAATCTGCATCTGAGTAGACCTTTAGCTCAATATCTGAAGTAAATGAATAAAACAAACCTTCATTCATGGTCCCCTTTAGGTACTTGAGGACTCGCTTGGCCGCTTCCATATGTGGTCTTCTCGGCTTATGCATAAACTGACTCAATATGCTAACACTAT
This sequence comes from Ceratopteris richardii, assembly GCA_020310875.1. Lineage (NCBI taxonomy): Eukaryota > Viridiplantae > Streptophyta > Polypodiopsida > Polypodiales > Pteridaceae > Ceratopteris > Ceratopteris richardii. The sequence continues at coordinate 139,893,676 of CM035421.1, forward strand.
AGCATATATCCACCCTTGTGAGTGTTGCATAGTTCAAACTTCCAACCAAGCTTTGATAGCTTGTGATGTCTTCAATTGGCTCTCCTTCATAAGCACTAAGCTTATGATTTTGCTCCATAGGTGTACCTGCACACTTTGTATTTTCCATCTTGAACTTGACGAGCATGTCATGGACATACTTCCTTTGTGTGATGTATATACCTGAATCTGTGTAGATCAACTCCAATCCAAGAAAATAAGTGAGTGGTCCGAGGTCACTTATTTTGAACTCCTCCTTCATTTGACTCTTTACCTGTTTGATTCCTTCAAGATCATTGCCTGTGATAATAATATCATCAACATACACACATAAATAGATCACTTCAGATCCATTCCTCTTTATGAACAAAGAGGTATCCGCCTTGCTAGCTTTGAATCCTTGGTCCTGCAAATAAGTAACCAATCTGAAATTCCAAGCTCTTGGAGCTTGCTTCAATCCATACAAAGCTTTCTTTAGTTTGCATACATAGTTAGGATGATGTGCATCCTCATATCCAAGAGGTTGTGCCATATACACTTCCTCAGAAATCCATCCATTCAAGAAAGCATTCTTTACATCAAGTTGATAAAGATTCCAATTTCTAGATGCAGCAAGACTAATGAGAACCCTAATTGTAGGCATTTTTGCAACAGGAGAGAAAGTCTCCTCATAATCAATACCATGGGTTTGAGCAAACCCTTTAGCAACTAACCTTGCTTTGTGTCTATTTATACTTCCATCTAGATTCTTCTTGATTTTGTATATCCATCGAGATCCGATTATCTTCATAGATGGCTTGTTAGGTACAAGCTCCCAAGTGTCATTCTCCTTCAAGGCTTCCATTTCTTCATCCATTGCATCTCTCCAAGCTTTCTTGCTTTGTGCTTCTTCAAATGTGGTAGGTTCTTCATTGGTTGAATCCTTTGCAATGTAGATTGAGTGCTTGGTGACCAAAGAAGTATCATAACCAAACCTCTCTGGTTTCTTCTTCTCCCTCGAAGACCTTCTAAGTGGTTGATGTGAGCTCTCGGGTCCATATGTAGCATCCTGCATCTTTGCTTTACCTTTGTTCTTCCATAGCTTTAGTCTTTCCAAGTCTTCTAGGTCAATCTCCGAATCACTTTCTTCAATCTGCTTTGGCTCCTTTGGTTGAAGTGATGGAAAATCTTCATCCAAGTCATATGGCAGCTTCACTTTCCTGTCATCATCAAACCATGATTTGTTTTCATCAAAAATTACATCTCTACTCACAGAAAATCCTTTATTGGTTGGATTGTACAATCTATATCCTTTTTGGTTTTGATCATAACCAATGAATACACACTTCTCTGCCTTGGGATCCAATTTCCCTCTTACTTGAGAAGGAATGTGAGCATAGGCTAAGCATCCAAAGATTTTACAATGCTCTAGACTAGGTCTTCTTCCATTCCACACTTCATATGGAGTGGTTCCATCTAGTGACTTAGATGGAAGTCTATTTATGAGATATGTGGCTGTCGACACAGCCTCTGCCCATAGGTAGTTCGGCAATCCCTTTTCATTGAGCATGGACCTTGCAGCTTCGACAATAGCTCTGTTCCTCCTCTCTGCTACACCATTGAGTTCGGGTGTATACCTTGTAGTGACTTCCCTTTTAATGCCTCTTTCATGCAAGAAGGCATCAAATTCAAAAGAGAAGTATTCTCCTCCACCATCTGATCTGAGTCGTTTCAAAGTCCTACCTGTTTGGTTTTCAACAAGAGCAATATACTTCTTAAAGCAATTAAACACTTCATCCTTGTGCTTCATGAAAAACAGAATGGTCCACCTGCTACAATCATCTATGAAAGACACATAATATCTTGAGCCTGATATAGATGGCTCCTTACTTGGACCCCACACATCCGTGTGCACTAGATCCAAAGGATTTTGATACATATATACTTTCTTATTGAAAGGTTGTCTATGAGCCTTGCCGAGTTGACAAGCTTCACACTTATAAATCATGTGTTGCCTTGTGATATTAGGCAAACCAAGTACACTTTGGTCCCTGCAAATCTGTTTGAGTGTCCTCTCACCAATGTGAGCAAGCCTTTTGTGCCATATCTCCAACTCTGTTAGAGTTTGAGATCCATAGCTAAACAAAGCTATGTTCTTTGTATCTTCCACTTCAAAAGTGAAAAGCCTTCCTGTCTTTTCTCCTTTGGCAATCCTTCGAAAGCCTTGCCTTGGGTCTTCAACATATGCTCCAAATCGATTGAATCTAACCTGCAATCCTTTTTCAACAATCTGTCCAACACTTATTAAATTTTTGGTAATTGTAGGGACATACAAGACTTTGCTTAAGAGGTTCATATTCCCATCTGATGTCTTCACATTACCTATCTTCTCCACTGAGTGCTTTGTGTCATCTCCTGTCTGCACTTCATGCTTGTTATGAGGATCTTCCAAATCAGAAAGTAAAGCCACATTTCCTGCTACATGGTTCGAGCATCCCGAATCAATGTAAAATATGTGATCATCATCCTTACCCTTCTTCGTTGATAGATTCATAATCAATAATGAATCTTCTTGACTTTGGTCCTCTGCATAGTTATTGTAATCTCTTCCTCCTCTATGGCCACTTTGATAGTTGTTGTTGTTGTTGTAATTGTTGTTGTAGTAGTTGTTGTTGTAGCCTCCATTGTACCTGCCTCTATTTGATCCATAGCCACCTCTATTGAATCCTCTTCCTCTTGAGTTCCTCGGGTTCCTGAAACATTCTTCAGTAGTATGGTTAGATAAGCCACATATGTTGCAAGGTTGAGATGATTGGAATCTCCCCCTGCCTTGCTTTCCACTTCTGCCTCTTCCTCTAGCTCGTCCTCTACCTGCAAAGTTTGCTTGGAAAGAGCTTCCTTCATCTTCATTCTTTCTATTCTTTGACTTGTCCTTGACCTTAGCTTTATCAGAATATAAGGCAGAAGTTTGATTACCTCTTGAGGACTCACCACCTTTGCTAATCTTTGCTTCATGAGTGAAGAGTTGGCCCATGAGTGTGTTGAGGTCGGGTACATGCATATCCATGTATAAATCCATGGCTGTTGTGAATGACTCCCACTTGTCGTCTGCTTTGATTCCATTCATGATTTGTCTTATGATTTGCTCCTCTTCAATTACCTCTCCAATGCTTCCAAGTTGGTCGGAAATCTCCTTCATCTTTGTGACATAATCAGTCACATTTTGCTTCGGGCTTTTCTTCATTGTTGTGAACTCCATCCACAATTGGTTCTTCCTTGCTCGAGTGTTGGAAGAGAAGAAAGAAGCAAGTGCATTCCAGGTTTCTCTTGATGTCTTGCATCCCTTGACATGAGGTAAAAGAAAATCAGAGATTGAGTTTAGAATATAGGACCTTGCAAGTGCATCCTTCGAACACCAATTCGAAAGTCCTTCCACTTCTTCATGTGATGGTTGCCCTTTGTTCCTCATGGTTGGCATTGCTTCATCTCCGGATATGAATCCATATAGATTCCTCCCTTGAAGGTAAGCCTCCATCCTTAGAGACCATGCCGGGTAGTTGTTTCGATCCAATTTGTCAATTGTTGATGGAAATCCATCTCCCATGTTGCTTGACTATGCTCTGATACCACTGTGAAGAGAGATGGTGGATGCAATCCAAAGATGAGTAGGTGCCGCTACAACCAGCTTCACACCAGCCAACTGAGACTTCAGAGTTGATTAGTAGACCCTTTGAGCTTCCTAAATCCACCAAAATATCAGCCAAGTACTTTGGAACATGTATCCCAAAAGTTTAAGTCAAGACAGGCTAGTTGCGAAATGACTAGCTCCCAAAACTTGCTATTTTTGGACATACACCTGCTGGAAAAAATGAACAGTGCTCTCAACCTGGAAGGAATTAGAAAAATTCCTTTTGGGCATAGCAAATAGACTTAGCAAGCTTCCTATTCCAAGTTAAAACACTTCAAATGATGGACTGAGCACTGAGAACAAGTTTCATCAAGTTCTGGAACATTCCCACAATTCTCGGGGCTCTGCAGAGATAGACCAGTAAGCAGTAAAATGCAGATATCTCCAAAAGTATAAATCCAATGACCTTGAAAATTTATAGGTAGAAACTAGACAGTGAGAGCTATCCAACGCACTTTAAAACACTGAAAAAGGTTCAGTAAAACTCGAGATATGACCTTCTGAAGTTACTGCTCTGAGTGAGTATAGCAGAGAACAAAACAGAGAGGTAGATGATAATAAATGTATAGATTCACATATGATTACAACCACATTGGCAATGAATCTTTGCACAATGGGAGTAGAATGATAGAGCTATGGAGTAAGCTCTTCAATCTCTACAAAATGACATCAAGTGGTCACGTACAAGGCTTGCTAATCGCCTCTTCCTTCTTGCTCCTTTTATAGCAATTCTTGGAGGGAGTTTTGAATTCGAATTCGAATGGCTCCACCTAAAAGTGATCCCCAAAGTTAGGAGAGATTCCCTCAGCTCAAAAATTCGTGATTTTGGTAGTTGGAGCCACGAATTTGCTTTTACATCATGGATGAGGTAAGCCATCCTTTTACTTTTTTCTTTTTCCATTTACAAGAGATAAAATGTACTCTTTTACAAGAGGTGTTCACATGACTACTCATGTGACTTACAAATGAGGATAATATCAAGCATATCAAGCATGTAGGCTTGGGCAAAATGCACCAACAAGGCCAAGGAAAACCCTAATTGGAAAAGGCCATGAAACAAAAAATAGATGCATTGAAGGAGATGGACTCTTGGGATTTGGTTTCTATGCCATCCAATCAAAAGGTAATTGGTTGAGATGGGTGTATAAAGTTAAAAGAAACTCAGATGGATCAATTTGTAGGTACAAGGCAAGATTAGTTGCCAAAGGATGCTCACAAAATCATGATATAGAATATGAGAAAACATTCTCACTAGTTGCAAAGATGATTACAATCAGAACATTGATAAGTGTAGCTACTACAAGAAATTACTTCTCCAACTTTATGTAAAAAATGCATCTCTAAATGGTTGTATAAGTGAAGAGGTATGCATGTCACAGCCTCTAGGTTTTGAAAACCCTAATCATGCATCTTATGTTTGCAGACTCGGAAAAGAACTGTATGGATTGAAACAAGCTCCTAGGGCTTGGAATTACAGGTTGCTTACTGTTGAAGCTCAAAGTCAAGGACAAAGCATGGAAGCACATCAAAAGGTGGACACACAAGGAAAGGGAGCAAGTAGGGAGCTCCAAGAAGTGTATGTCAAATTTTCAGAAGAATCCCCTACAAAAATAGTGATTTTCATCACTAAAAACCATTGTAAATACCATTATCTATTTTTAGTAACTCCATTTTGTTCAAGCCGAGGAGTCCTCGAGCTTGAGGAGTATTAGAAGTACCATCGTACCAATTTTCATAATTTTTAGACTTCGTTTGAGCCCTCAAATAAGCCCTGGAACCTAATTTTTAACTAGGCCGGACACTAGGTCTGGATAGGTAACTAGTCAAAAACTATAAAAAGAGCTAGAGAGCTCATTTTTGGGTTAGCTTGTTAGAGAATAGAACTTTTGTAAGAGAACTCTTTTGCAATCTAAGCTTTCCATTGTTCCTCTCTTTGATCTTACTTTGTGCGCGTGTGTGTGTATGTGTGTGCATGTTTGTGTGCTTTCACTCACGCACTTGTGCCTTCACTTGCTCGTGGTCTTCATACCGGTCCTCACGTCTCCGCGGATTGACAAGTAAAGGAGGTGGTGCTTACGCTTGAGCTACACCAAATTTTGGCGCCGTTGCCAGGGAGAGAGCTTCGAGGACGAGCGTTGTGATGGTAAGATCGTAGATTTGCGACGTTGGAAGGTAAAAAAACTGTCATTTCAGTTCATTTTCTGTTTTTTCCTCTTCATCTTCATCATCATCATCATCTCCACCTTCTTCCACCTTCTTCTTCATAGAAAATTCTTGTTTTTTAGTGCATTTTCACCATCTTCATACCATTTTTCATGCATTATTGTGTGGGAAGGAGTTAGGAGAAGTAAGGGAGAGCAAGCGCTGTGTTTTTTTCATGATTTTCTGCTCATACGGAGCTCGCCATAGCCGGCGCTCAGAAATTTGAATTTCCCGCCAAAAAACGCGATTCTGTGATGAAAATCGCGATTCTGTGAAAATTCAAAATTTTTTGAAAAATCACGATTTTCTGTTTTCCCGCCTAAAAGTTGGCTGAAAAAATCACGATTTTGTGGTCATTCTCAGAATCACGATTCTGTGGTTGTGCTCAAAATCGCGATTCTCACAAATCACGATTTTCAGTAAAAAACACGATTTTGTGAAGAAAAAAAGGTGATTCTGTGTAATCACATTTGTTTGCTCAAAATCGCAATTTTCAGAAACACGATTTTGTGCTCAACATCGCGATTTTCATGTCAAAAAACACGATTCTCTAAAACACGATTCTGTGCTCAAAATCGCGATTTTCATGTCAAAAAACACGATTCTCTAAAACACGATTCTGTGCTCAAAATCGCGATTTTCATGCCAAAAACACGATTCTGTGAAAATACGATTTTCAGCAGGCTCAAAGTCGCGATTCTCACAAATCACGATTTTCAGCAAAAAAAAAACGATTTTGTGAAAAAAACACGATTTTGTACTCAAAATCGCGATTTTCATGTCAAAAAACACGATTCTCTAAAACACGATTCTGTGCTCAAAATCGCGATCTTCATGTCAAAAAACACGATTCTGTGCTCAAAATCGCGATTTTCATGTCAAAAAACACGATTCTCTAAAACACGATTCTGTGCTCAAAATCGCGATTTTCATGCCAAAAACACGATTCTGAGAAAATACAATTTTTAGCGGGCTCAAAATCGCGATTCTCACAAATCACGATTTTCAGCAAAAAAAACACGATTTTGTGAAAAAAACACGATTCTCTGAGTCAAAATCGCAATTTTCAAAAACACGATTCTGTGCTCAAAATCGCGATTTTCATGTCAAAAAAACACGATTTTCATAAACACGATTTTGTGATCAACATCGCGATTTTCAGAAACATGATTTTCTGATCAAAATCGCGATTTTCATGTCAAAAAACACGATTTTCATAAACACGATTTTGTGATCAAAATCGTGATTTTCATGTCAAAAAACACGATTTTCAGAAACACGATTTTGTGATCAAAATCACGATTTTCAAAACACGATTTTGTGAAAACACGATTTTGTGAACACGATTCTCAAGGTACAAAATCACGATTTTCTCCAAAGGTCCTGTTTGCCTGTTTTGACCCCCAGGAGCCTGAATTGGCATAACTTTTTCATCCAAAGTCCATTTTTTGAGCTCTATAGCTCGTTGGAAAGCTCGTTTCAAATCCTACACGACCTCAACTGTTTTTTTCAAGAATAACGCGTTGATTTTGAGATAGGATAATTTGAAGTTGACCCTCAAGTGGGACTAAGGAACCTAGGTGACTCCAAAGAATTTTGAACCATACCAAGGGGAAAATTTGGACTCTTGACTAAAGCTTATGAACCTGAGATCTGGTAGACACTTAGGCAAGGATAAACAAAGCATTAGATCTTCTGAGGCTAGTGTCAACCATACATCCAAGCCTTGTGCACCACAACTAAGTGGTCATCTTTTACTAAGTTCAGACACAAGTGATTCAGAAATGTCTTTTAGTATGGGAAAACCTGCAGGTGGCTCAGGGACTGCCCATCTACAAACACCAGAAGGTCCCTATAAGACACAGTTGGAATATATTCGAACCAACCAATTAGGTGCTCGCATCTATGAGGATGGTCTGAGGCGATCAGTGGTCCAACTCAAAAATCCAGATCAATCCTTTGGACTTGAACACCCGGTGGTCAAGTTCGAAGAGGGTTCATACATTGATAAGGAAGGAACCATGTATGTGGTCACCAACCTACCAGATAGGACTGATGAGTTTGGAAATGTCATTCCTGAGAATGAAATAGGAGACCTAGAACAAGGAAATGTAGGACAAGGACCCTAGACTCCTAGAGGTAAGTCAGTTTTGACCCGAGTGATCACTCCAGACTGGATCCCTCAAGATAACAAAAGCATAGAACTATTTTTGAACAGAGAAACAGAGGAAGCCTTTTGGAGATTCAAGCCAGATCAACCTAGCCAATTGGGCATAGTCATCATCTACAAGTTCAAGGATCCAGAGATACCAGGCAAAGTTGTCTACCTGGATAACACATCAGAGAAAATTTTCTTGGTAACAGAACATGATAGACATGCATATACTTGGAAGAATGAATTGATTTTCCCCCCACCAAGATCCAATGTTTCCCATGGCCTCCAAGGAGTAGGATCATCCCACGCTCATGAAGCCCAGAGAGGAAGAACTAGAGAGAGACCTGAGGTAAGTTTTGCACACACCGTGGGCAGGAATAGATCAGGATTTGAAAATGAAAGACCTGAAAGAGAGAGACATCAAGCACATAGGCAAAAAAGAGATGAACATGATTTTCCATTGCCTAGACCCCGAGAGCACCCAAGAACCCTTAGACCCACTCAAGTGATCAAGGCAATGAAGAATTATTTTGACGGGTCAGGAGATCCTTATGATCATGTGGCCGAGTTCAAACAAGTGTTAAGAGCTGAACAGGTTGAGGATTTATTCACCCAATACGAGGCATTTGGTTTGACTCTTAAGGGCACTGCCTTGGCTTGGTTTCAACCATTGAATAGTCGCAACTATCGCGATATAGGTCAACTGCTAAACAAATTCATTGTAGAATTTTCCAAGAGTGGTATCAGGCATAACACATCATCCTTGATCCACAGTTTCAAGCAGACACCCCAAGAAACAGTGCGACTAGCAGGTAGAAGGTTCAGACAGTACCTAGAAAGATGCCCTGCTCCCGAGTTACCCACACCAGCCAAACAAGTGGCTTTGTTCTTAGATGGCTTACTGAGCACAAAGTTAAGATCATACGTATATTTGAAAGAGCCTAGATCCATAGAAGAGTGCATGCGGACATGCATTGACATAGAAGATAACTTGGGTGAGGAGTTAGGATTATCCAAACTCTATAAGGATTCAGATAGTTCTACTAGTCATACTTCAAAAATCTCCACGGAAATAGAGGAGATAGCTGAGCAAGTTGCCAAGAAGCTGGGAGTCCAAAATAAACAAACACAGAGAGTCACTCCAGTGAATCGGTGTTATACTTGTGGGGGCGACCACATGGCTAATGTATGCCCAATGCAAAACCAAAACATTAGAGAAAGGAATGCTCCATATTGCACTATTGAGAGAAAATACACAAACCACACGGCTCAAGATTGTCCCTACAATAGGCAGGCTGTTAGACAGAATTATCAGCAACCTTACCCACAAGCTAGGTATCAGAACCAATACCAACAGCCATATTATAGACCACAACAACAATATCAGGTACCATATAGGCCACAACCTGTCTTGGGAAACCAACCGCCAGCTCCAGCCAACGTGATTCCAGTCAAATATGCTGTGGGAGAGGAAAAATCTAAATAGAGCATTGGTGCCCCTAACCCCATGGATACCAGATAATGATTCTCATGCTCATAGTTCAGACTACTCCCATGAAGGTAGTCCACATGCGTATTACACAGAGTCACCTGAACATAGCGAGATTTACTCGTATCAATATGAGGCACCACCTATGGAGCAAAATTGGGAGCCAGAATACTCCAATGTCATGTACACAAATCCTAACCCTAGGCCCCAATTGAGACAAATGAGACCACAAGCCCTTAGAGGATCTTGTTTTAGATGTCAAGGTGATCATTTCATTCGTGACTGTCCCCACCCATCATCTCTGAGTCAAGGACAGGCTATCACCATACAGGCTTTTTGCCCTGATTGTGGCAAAGACCATCTCCCTAGAGATTGTCCAAGAAACCCCTCCAGCGCACCCAAGATTACACCCATTAATGTGGTAGGCTTAGTGGCGGATTCAAGTTCAAGTAGCAGTAATGTGGCACCTATACAGGCAGTTACTAGGGCACAAGCATTAAAACAAGATAAACCAGCAGAGCAATCAGAGTCGAGTGAATCAGGAGAGCCTAGTAAGAGGAAAACAAGAACATGGAAGGATACCAGAGAAAAGGCCAATCGTAAGTGGAATAAAAAGTTATCGGAACTAGAAGAAAGCTTGAAAGACGCAAAAACAAAAATAGAAGACATTGCATCTCAAAACCCCTCGCATGCCGAAACTCCATCCACTCCACCTCATCCCACCCCACCACCCATTGTAATTAGACCGCAACCAGGGTCTGTTCTTGCAGATCCAACCCCAGAAGGCTTGGACATGATGTTCAAGGCCTACCAGGCTCGACTTCAAGAAGGGCCTACAGCTGCAAACCTAGACAAGAGTTACCCTAGAGCGGACTTAGAGATTGAACGGATGAAAATGTGCATGAAAATGGTAGAACAAGCTCAAGCTATACTTGAGACTAGTCAAAAGTTCAATCAGACAAACTCTGTCAAAGGGGATTTGCATTTCCAGGGCTTACTAGAACGATTAGAGCAGTTGGTAAACAAACCACAAGTTTCTTTACCTCCACAGGCTCAACCAGTTATTGAAAGAGGAAGCTCACCACCAATGGGAGCTTATGTTCCTAATTCCACGGATCCAGGAATACCTCCTTCAATTCAACAGTACTCTCAAGAATTCTTGCGGGAAATACAAGAAGAGAAATGGGCCAAGGAGAAGGGTAATTCCCCTCCTATTCCTGAGATTGATGATCTTCATGATCAATTTCCCCAAGACATCCCATCTATTTACGGAGATGAAGCAGAACAACAAGAAGACGAAAGGTTAGATTTTGAATCTAATACCTTAGAAGAACTGCCTCAATTTCTAGGCCCATGGGAATCTGAATCTCTCCAGATTAGAGCTCCCACAATACTAGTAAGAAATGAAGACTCAGTGGTTCCAAGGAACACGGATGTCGTGAAGAACACTAAGGTTCAGTGTCATCTCACTGTAGAAGAGCTGCTCAAAGCAAAACCTGAGCTTTGGAATCATGTGAAGGATCACGTTCCAGAACTTGATTCCAACATGCCAAAAGCAGGCTCCAAGCAAAGGGTACCAGAGATACCTCTAGACAAAATAGGGGACATGTGTGAGGGTGAAGAAGGTAATACTTATCTTCCAATCACCTACCAAGGTTACACAACCAAAGCAATCATAGATTCAGGTGCTGGTGTTGCTATTGCGACCACCTCCTTGTGGAAGCAATGGGGCAAGCCCACATTAAGACCAACTAGAATGAAGCTTCAAATGGCTGATGGTCATTTTGAAAGACCTCTAGGATTGCTAGAAGGGATCACTCTAACCACTTGTGGTGTAGAGTTTGAGCACACATTTGCTATATGTGACTTTGAGAAAAATAATGTCTATGAGATGATCCTAGGAAGACCCTTCCTACGAAAATTGCAAATAGTACAGGATTGGGGAACTAACTCCTTGTACTTACAGCACTTAGGGGTCACCACCAAGGTCAATTTGAAGGATTACACCTTCAGAGATGTACCACCCCTACAGTGGAATTCTATCCACAAAGCGAAAGAAGATTCCATCTCTGTGCATTCTGAAAGTTCACCTGATCCATCATGGCTGCATGAAGATACTCATTTGTGGATGTGCAAGGTCGCAAAGGAAGAGGAAAAACGTTTAAAGGCAAGAGAAGAAGGAACTTCGCTAGGAGATAGACCAGTTAGAGACCCAGCCTACACACCGATGATCTTTCCAGATGAGGAGTTTGAGCCTCATGGCTGGCCAGAAATCTTAGCCACCATGGACATTGCTGTCAATGAGGAACAGTGGACACCTCATTGTGATGAGGAGGGTTATGATATCTCAGTGTTCATGTGTCAACCCTTGCTAGAAGAATGTGACCCTAGTGATGTCATAGAAGAAGAAGAGAATGACGATGATCTGGAGTCTATTGTGATGGATAGTTGCTTTAACTCAGAGCAGCACTATCTAGAAGATATAGGAGTGTTCACCCAGATTGAAGAAGAACCTCTCACAAGTATTAAAGCAGTAAACTCAAAGGATGGAAGTGAGAGTAGTCAAAAGAAAAAGAAAAGAAAAGCGGTGAAACAAGAAGAGGAGGAATCATTGTTTGAAGTACCAGAAAACTTCAAGAAATATGAAGTTGACGACCGCAAAATTTTGGTACGAATGCCTAAGAGAGAGGCCATCATAGGAGAATCATATGATAATAAAGAAAAGACCAAGAAGATTGTAGTGACCATTGAAGAGAACGAAGAGAAATGCACATATATAGGAGATGACCTAAGTGCAAGAGAAGAAATGGAGCTCATAGCTCTATTAAGGGAATATAGGGATGTGTTTGCATGGCACTATAGAGACTTGAAAGGGGTAGATCCAAGAATTTGCTCTCATACTATCCCCATGACTGCTGATGCTAAGCCCACCAAACAGAAGCCCTACACATATAATGATACCTATGCAGCCAAAATAAAAGAAGAAATTGATAGGTTGATTGAAGCTGGATTCATCTATGAGATTGAGCATACCGAATGGGTGTCCCCCATTGTTGTGGTACCCAAGAAGAACGGGAAGTTGCGAGTGTGTATTAACCTTAAAAAAGTTAATGCCGCTACGATTAGAGATAGTTATCCACTTCCAATCACAGAACACCTTTTGGAGCGTGTTGCAGGCAAGGAAGTTTATAGCTTCCTGGATGGATTTTCAGGTTACAATCAAGTAGCCATTGCCCCAGAAGATCAACACAAAACAGCTTTTGCTACAGAGTGGGGAATCTTTGCATTTCGTGTGATGCCATTTGGGCTCACCAATGCACCTGCAACATTCCAAAGGCTCATGTGTCATGTCTTCAAAGAGTTCTTGCGAAAGAGCTTAGAAGTGTATGTGGATGATTTATGTGCTCATTCCCAAGAAAGAAGGTTTCACATCCCTGAGCTCAGACAAATCTTCAACAAGTGTAGAGAATATCGAGTGTGTCTGAACCCAGAAAAGTGTGTGTTTATGGTGCGTCAAGGTAAAATCTTAGGTCATATTGTTTCTAAGAATGGAATCTCAACAGATGAAGATAAGGTACGAGCCATAGCGGAGCTACCAAGGCCAAGGAATATTAAAGAGGTACAAGCCTTTATGGGCCATTGTGGATACTATCGAAGGTTTATCCACATGTACGTGATCATTGCTAGACCCCTTTATGCCTTGTTGTCTAATTTTGAGTGGAACGACGAATGCGAGAATTCTTTCAACGAACTGAAGAAACGTTTGTGCACGGCACCAATACTCACCACCCCTGATTGGAATAAACCATTCCATGTCCATGTGGATGCATCCAATCATGCCATAGGATGTGTGCTAGCACAACCCACAAGTGAAGGAAACTTAGATTTGCCCATAGCATATGCTAGTAGACAGCTCACTGCAGCTGAACGGAACTATACCACAACTGAGCGAGAGGGCTTAGGCATGGTATATGCTGTGAAGAAGTTTAGACACTATTTATTGGCCAACAAGTTCAAGTTTTTCACTGATCATCAAGCTTTGTTATATTTGGTCAATAAACCTTGCAATACTGGACGCTTAGTAAGATGGTTCCTCTTAATAATGGAATATGACTTTGAAGTTGTTGTCAGGAAAGGTAGAACCCACCTTCGGGCAGATCACCTTTCTCGCATCACTTCAGGAGAGTCACCGCAAGGAGTGTCTGACGAATTACCCGATGCTTATCTGTTCAATTTAGAAGTTGTTCCTAAATGGGCAAATAAGTTGGTACCAGTCCTAACCTTTGGCCCTGCAAATAAGAATGTGAAAACATCACAAGAAGAAATTGTAAAATCACAAAAATATCACATATTAGCAGGAAGCATGTACAAACAAGATACTAAGGGTGTATTAGCTTGTTGTGTGGAGGATGATGAACATAGTAGTTGGTTGCAACAAGCCCATGAAGGAATGCTAGGAAATCACTATTCTAAACAACGAACATTGCAGAATCTAAAGCGTTTAGGAGTGTATTGGCCTAGCATGGACAAAGAAATACATGAGTGGATTAAGAATTGTCCAAGGTGCAGAGAGAGACCCCCAGTGGAGCATGCGACCCTTTATCAAGTGTCATTAATTCCAGATTGGAGTGCTCCATTGGTAGAGTTTATGAGATCGGGAAGATTACCCAAAGAGGCTAGTCTAGCAAGGAGACGAAGCATGGAGCAAGAGGCTCAAGGCTATGCCTTAGTAGGGGACAACCTATACCGAAGAGGCAAAGATGGTTACTTAAGACTATGCGTTCATGAATCAGACTATTTAAGGGTCTTAGAGACTGCACACAGCGGTGTTGCAGGTGGACATTTTGGTCCTGACCGAGTGATCAAGACCATTCTATTCTCAGGACTTTGGTGGCCCACTCTTCATATGGACGCACATACCTATGTGAAGAAATGTGACACATGCCAACGTGCACAATATCCAGTGAGAAAAGACGAGATGCCCTTGAGGCCAATGATGGGAGGACGTGCATTTTCGAAGTGGGGCATAGACTTCATAGGTCCTATTAACCCCCCAGCTAGAAACTCCCATGCAGAGTACATCATTGTAGCCACAGATTACCTTACAAAGTGGGTAGAAGTCAAAGCCACAACGAAGAATGATGCTCAGACTACGGCTAAGTTCTTATTCGAGAATGTGTTCACGAGATATGGACTACCAATAGAGTTGGTGAGCGATAGAGGCACACACTTCTTGAATGAAGTCATTGAAAATCTTCTCCAAGAATTCTTGGTGATACATAAGAAATCTGCCCACTATCACCCACAAGCCAACGGACAAGCCGAGAGTACCAATAAGATCCTCTGTAACGTATTGACAAAACTGGTAAATAATAAACGCTCTGATTGGGACAAACAACTTCATCATGCTGTTTGGGCTTATCGAGTTGCCTACAAAACGGTACTCAACGCCACCCCATTTCAAATGGTCTTCGGACAGAATGCTTTGCTACCATTAGATTTCTTAATCCCTGCCTTAAAAGTCGCACAAGAGTATGAGTGGAATGGGCATGAATTGTCCTCTAGGATCTTTGATCTCGAACGCTTGGGTGAGACGAGGCTACGAGCGGCAGCAGGCATCTACGCTGCAAAGAAGAGGCAAAAGGCATACTTTGATGCACACATCAAGGATAAGGGATTGAAAGAGGGAGATCTAGTGTTGGTATACACACTAAAACAACATGCCCGTAAGTTGGAAAAAAGAGGATACGGACCCATGATCATTAATAGAATTTCCACTAGTGGTGCAGTTCAGTTGGCCACTCTAGAAGGAGATATCTTGCCAAACTATATTAGTGGCTGTAGAGTCAAGCTATATCAAGAACCTCTTACTGAGGATATGCTAATGAGACTCAACACTGCTAAGAAGCGAAAAGATGAGTTAAGAGTGAGAGAAGAAGCACAGGTAGAGGCCAGAGAGCGTATTAGGCAAAATAAGTTAAGGCGATTAGGCCTAGAAGTCAACTCAAAAGCCCCAAAATATCACATGGATATGTGTCAAAAGTCAGGCATAGCGACTTCTCAGGTCATTGACCGAAGACCCTTTGTGACCATAGAGATAGGACAAGGGAAGGGTGCAAGGACGGTGAAAGCATTGATTGACTCAGGTGCAGCAAGTAGTGCAGTTAGACTTTCCTACTGCCAAGACTTGCAGTTGAACATCAATCCCATAGAAGCTTATCTCATAGGATTGGGAGGTGTGGAAACCCCTTGTTTGGGCGAGGTGGAACTTCCCATCTACCTTCAAGATGTTCCAATGAGAGTCAAAGCACTAGTATGTCAAGATGAGAACCTTACAGAACCACTTGTCTTGGGTCAAGATTGGATCTATGACCATGCAGTTAACTTAAACCTAAGAAGTCAAATTCTTCAAGTTTGGGTACATGAACAATGCATTACAATAGAATTAGAGAACTGCATGCTCCTAAATCATGGCACCACACACTCTCTTAGTTCTTCCAAGACTAATCATATGAAAGAAGATGTTGTATGTGTCAAAAGCTCTATGATGCAGAAGGAGTCAATCGTGGAAGACCAGGTTCGAAGGCGGGTGGATCTTTCTTCTTCTCCAAAGAATCAAGTAGCCACAGTAGTGAGCCCACCACACAAGCAAACACAACCGTTCACGACAACTGCTACATCAAATAGAAAGACACCATTCGATAAAAAAGTGGTTCCGGGCATGAAGCAGATCTGGGTACGCAAAGGAGAGCAACCACCAGCCTTGCCCCCACAAATCCCATCCATGCACACTAACCAGGCCAGAAGATGAAGGAAGCAGCTCAGACAAGCTCAATCACAAGGTATCCAACAAGTTTGGGTGCCTAAGAAGTTAGCTGCAGCTCAACAAGGGCAATTACAAATGTGGGTACCTAAGAAGCTCCTACATCCACAACAACCTTTGTTCTCCCACATGCAAAAGGTTTCAACAAAGAAGCCAAAAAGAGAAAAAGGTAAGAACCACGTACAGAGACCAAAGGAAGATCAAATCAGCTCTTCAACATTAGTAGGAAGACATGCAAAAAGGATATGGGTTTGGAAGCCAAAAGTGCAAGTGGCCTCCACCGAACCAAAGCGTCAACCACACTGGATACCACAGTTCAGAAAGCATCCAAAGAGAAAGACGCCTGAAGTGACCTCTACAGTGCCAAATGATGTTCAAAAATGGACTCCAATAAGGAGGATTACATTAGTTCGAGACTCAATGGATACCTCCACCAAGGTCGGCATCAACCTCCACAAATAACATCGAAAGCCTCGAACGAGCAACAACCATGTGCTCCTTGCACAACCCTGTCTTTTGCACCATTCAGGTCATGCATTTCCAAAGTATGCATTAATATAGGGCCACATTACACGGCCGTGCATAGACACACTTGAGAATCCCATGCACAAAAGCACAGTGACATAGGTCAAACATTTCTATTGATACTAACTTTTGTGTTCTTGTTTTGTGATATCCTGTTCCTCAAAAAAAAAAAAAAAAAAGGGGAGAAAGAAAAGTGGGAGAGAGCTTGTTCCCAGGTTTGGCTTATGAAACATGAATGAGTCATGCTTAGTTGAAGGTGGAACTGTTGATTACTAGGCATTTATCAATTTGGATAGAAGTGTGTCTTGGCCAACAGTGAGATTATTGCTGCCTTATCTGGTAGATGACAAGCATTTGGCATGAACATGGCATCTCCCACTATGATTTTCTCTTACCATGGTAGGAATGAAGAGCTTGAAGGTCCGCAACTTGAGTGATGCTTAACTACTTCATGTACCAGAGCATCCAAGGAGATATCTGCAAAAGGTAGTTCTGGAGGAGAAGACTCCTGCATATGGTGAGCTAAAGAGAATATGTGAAACTCAGCTTGGTGTAGTTACCCGATGTTGCTTGCCAAGGAATATAAAGCAATTCAATTCTCAGTATTTCTTGAACCAGTATGGAACAGTAGCACTGGTGAATGGTCTATGTCAATCAGCATGGTAATCTCTTAGAAACCGGCACGTGTCCAATATTCCTCTGAGTGTCAATATAGGGAAGTGAACGTGCATGAGCCCAAGCTCAGAAATGCACATTGTTAGTGACAAATGTTGCTTTGAAAAGAGGAGAGGGGATCCACCACTCAAAAGATCTCATCAGTGGACAATCAACATGGACATTCATCAACAAGGTTCCATCCCAAAGGCCGAGTGTACAACACGAAGAGACAAACATCCATCAACCTTCGCCATGGTAAGTATCTTTACTCTGGAAACACCATAACCATGATAGTTTAGGAAACCTCTTCGTCAGCATACCCTTGAGCACTTAGCTCAAGACCCGCAATTTTTGCACCATACTTCTTCCAATGCATTTTCCAAGTAAGCATGCGTAGGGCTACATTACAAGGCCGTGCACAAGGCACATACTTTTTTCAACCCAGGCCCGAACACACTTACCCATCATTCATTATGGGTTATGAGTAGTTGGCATGACTGCTCTCAACATCATCTTTAAAAGAGCTAGCGGACATCATGGGAACAACATCCATATCTCGGAAGCAAATTGAAGCCAGTAGCTGCTCCAAATCACTCTTGACAACCTCTTTTGAGCAACTTGCAGTTTTGAAAGCTCACAACGACACATTCTTGCTGGAATCCAAGGAACCAGCTCATACAACGGATGGACACCACCTCTCAAAGCACTACACAGAACAGCCCTTCCAACAAGGGTCTGTCAGGGACGACAGACTCGAGAGGGGGGGGAGTGTTGAAGCTCAAAGTCAAGGACAAAGCATGGAAGCACATCAAAAGGTGGACACACGAGGAAAGGGAGCAAGTAGGGAGCTCCAAGAAGTGTATGTCAAATTTTCAGAAGAATCCCCTACAGAAATAGTGATTTTCATCACTAAAAACCATTGTAAATACCATTATCTATTTTTAGTAACTCCATTTTGTTCAAGCCGAGGAGTCCTCGAGCTTGAGGAGTATTAGAAGTACCATCGTACCAATTTTCATAATTTTTAGACTTCGTTTGAGCCCTCAAATAAGCCCTGGAACCTAATTTTTAACTAGGCCGGACACTAGGTCTGGACAGGGCCAAAACTAGTCAAAAAACTATAAAAAGAGCTAGAGAGCTCATTTTTGGGGTTAGCTTGTTAGAGAATAGAACTTTTGTAAGAGAACTCTTTTGCAATCTAAGCTTTCCATTGTTCCTCTCTTTGATCTTACTTTGTGCGCGTGTGTGTGTATGTGTGTGCATGTTTGTGTGCTTTCACTCACGCACTTGTGCCTTCACTTGCTCGTGGTCTTCATACCGGTCCTCACGTCTCCGCGGATTGACAAGTAAAGGAGGTGGTGCTTACGCTTGAGCTACACTTACATACCTTCAAGATTAAGGGTTCAGACCTAGCAACTCAGATCCTTCTTTATTCATCAAAAGGGATCACAATGAGGTTATCTATTTATGTGTATATGTAGATGATATTATTGTGACAAGTGATGATCTTAATGGCATTTAAAGGATCAAGAGACACATGCAAGAGGAGTTCAAAAATCAGTGACTTAGGTAAGCTCACATATTTCCTAGGTATGCAAGTGATTTATATAGATGAAGGGATGTATCTAAGTCAGAGAAGATACATCCAAGATCTACTTCTCAAGTTCAAAATGGAAAACACAAATCTTGCATGTACACCTTTGGAGATGAATCATAAACTTAGTGAGAAAATTGAAGACATTAAAGAAGGTGAGAAAATTGAAGACATTAAAGAATATCAAAGCTTGGTAGCTTGCTTGATGTATGCTACTCATACAAGAGCAGACATCTAATATAGCGTAGGAGTGCTAAGCGAATTCATGCACTCTCCAAGAAGGCCACACATGGATGTAGCTAAGAGAGTATTTAAGTATCTCGATGGTACAATCAATGAAGGTATGTTCTATTCTTAATCTTCAGATTTGGACATCAAAATCTATTCAGATGCAGATTCGACAACAGCTAAGGATGATAGAAGAAGTACCTTTGGTTACTTAGCATTTGCATGTTCAAAGCTAGTGTCATGGAGTTCCAAGAAGCAACCAACAGTTGTGAAGTATTTTGATGGTGATGCACCAGTGCGCTCTCTTTCTCTCAATCTCCACGACGATATCCTCAGAGTAGAAACCGAGCTCCGAAGGCCACAGATGGTACTCCGCACAGAGACTACAGAATACGTAGAAAAACACAGTACATAGGGGAGTACAAAGACAGACTTCTTCAGTCTTACAAATGTGGTCGAACTTAGAGTCTGTGACTGACCAGTCCGCTATATGTTTTATTAAAGAACATATACAAAGAAGTGTCCAATGGCAATTTGGCCTTTCACATGGACACTAACGGTAACAATCTCCCTATAAAGGCCAATATGGCCAAAGTAAGTATGGGAGAAAAAGAAAGAATGATAAAGAATACCTGAGTGTAAGTATACAAACGATACCTCCCACCTGATGGGCATGTTACACAGTATGTGACTATGTAAGATCATGAATCAAGTAACCCCTGTCAAGTGACAACAGTGTTGAAAGCTATCGTGTGGTAGAGCTTTAGTCAAAGCATCTGTAGCATTATCTCAAGTGTGAACCTTCTCAAGACTAATGCGCTCAGTGGCTAAGCAATCTTGAATGAAGTGATACCTCACCTCAATGTGCTTAGTCTTTCCATGATAGATGGGATTCTTAGCCAAAGCAATGGCACTCTGACTATCACTGAGCAAACGAGGTACATGCTGAGGTAAACCCATATCACAAGCAAGACGAGAAAGCCACAACGCTTCCTTACATGCCGCACTTGCTACAACATACTTTGCTTCTGTGGTGGAAACAGTTGTACATTCTTGAAGATGAGATCTCCAAGAGATAGCACCTCCAGCAAAATGAAAATTTTACCCAAATGAGCATAGTCAGAATTTGTGTAACCAATAAGGATGCTTTCCCTCTACTTAAGCATAGACACTTGTCCTTAGTGCCACTCATATATCTTAAAATCATCTTGATGGCTTCCCAATGTTTCTTGCCAAGATTAGACATATATCTTCCCACAACTCCCACTCGAAATGTAATGTGTGGTCTCATAGCTACCATAACATACATGAGACTACCAAGAGCAGACTGATAGGGAATTTTGGTCATGAATTCCTTTTCCTCATCTGATTTGGGGCAATCATCCTTGCTCAATTTCACAAATGTGGGTAAAGGTGTACTCAATGCCTTTCCACCCTGCATATTGAACCTATGAAGTATTTTGGATATGTACTCACTTTGAGACAAGTATATGCATCTTTTGCTCCTATCAGGAGTTATGCGCATGCCAAGAATATGTTTGGCATCCCCCAAATCCTTCATATCAAATGTCGGACTCAAATTCTTTTTGAGAATTGACAAATCATAAGAGCACTTCCCAGCAATCAGCATATCATCGACATAAAGTATCAAGCATATCAAGCTTCCATCTGAGCATCTCTTTGTGTAGAGACAATGATCCTCATTGCTTTGAGAATAGCATTGAGACTTCATAAAAGCATCAGACTTTTGGTACC
This sequence comes from Ceratopteris richardii, assembly GCA_020310875.1. Classification (NCBI taxonomy): domain Eukaryota; kingdom Viridiplantae; phylum Streptophyta; class Polypodiopsida; order Polypodiales; family Pteridaceae; genus Ceratopteris; species Ceratopteris richardii. The sequence goes on from CM035421.1 coordinate 139,914,789, forward strand.
ATTGTCTAGGGGACTGTTTAAGTCCATACAAGCTCTTCTTAAGCTTACAAACTAGACTTTCCTTGCCAAGAACTACATAACCCTCTAGTTGTTCCATATAGATCTCATATGTAAGATCTCCATGCAAGAAAGCAGTTTTCACATCTATTTGGACTAGCTCTAAGTCCTCCATTGCAACAAATCGAAGCAACATGTGCAGGGTAGTCATATTGACCACTGGAGAGAATATTTCCTTGAAATCAACACCATGTTGCTGCTTAGAACCCTTTCCAACAAGTCATGCATTATACTTTGGAGAAGCACTATCTAATGTGAATTTTAGCTTATATACCCATTTACATGGTAAAGCTTTCTTGCCCTTTGGCAAAGGTACTAAATCCCAAGTACCATTCTTGTGAATAGAATCCAACTCACTCTTCATGGCACGCTCCCACTTGACATGATCCTCTATCTACATAGCCTCTTTGTAGCAAGAAGGCTCACCAGCATCTGTTAGCATAACAAAATCTAAACCTAGAACATATCTATCAGGTGGATGTGAGACATGTGTAGAATGTCTCAATGGTTGTTGAACAGGAATATGTGCAGACTGATCTGAATGGACATTCTCTTGAACATCCCTATGTGCAGCATTTTTATGCATGCTAACCGAAGGAATAGTATCCTCAAACACCACTCTTCTCACTTCAACCTCCTTAATGGGTTGTTTATGCATCTTAGACTCATTGAAAATGACATCACTACTTCTAATCACTGACCGTGTTTTCGGATCCCATTAGCGATATCCAAATTGTCCTTCTCGACCATATCCAAGAAAAATGCATTTCTTTGACTTATGATCCAACTTTTCTCTAAGATTATTTGGTATATGAACATATGCATCACACCCAAAAACTTGAAGATTATTGTAATATGGTGGCTTCCCTGTTCATAACTCTTATGCCACTTTCAAACCTTTTGCAGTACTAAGTGAAAGGTTAATCACATGAACTGCAAACAATACTGCTTCTGCCCAAAAACCTTGTGAGAGATTTGCATGATGCAACATAGAGAACACTCTATCTTGAATAGTTTTATTCATCATCTCAGCTACACCATTCTGTATTGGGGTATAAGGAGCTATAAACTCTCTATGAATCCCTCTAGACTGACAAAAAAGGCTGAATTCATGTGAGGTATACTTAATCTTAGTTCCTTTTTCAATCTCAACTAAAGCAAGCCATTTTTTGAAAGTATGGGATACCTCATCCTTCAATTTGATAGGATATACCCAAACATTTCTAGTAGCATCATCTATGAAAGTGAAAAAGTAAAGAGAACCACCTAAGGACCTAGTCGACATAGGACTACACACATCTGTATGAACCAGATCTAAAGGCTGAATTGAAGAGTCAATGTTCGTTCTATGCACATTTCTAGTTTGCTCTCCATATTGACAATGCTCACAAAATGAAAAATCGGAGAAAGATAACAAAGGTAAGTATCCAAAACGAGAAAGATTTTTCATTCCACTACGAGATATATGGCCCAAACGACCATGCCAAATACAAGCCATAGGCTATTCAGTAACATCTAACAAGTGTTCTTTCTGTGATACGAATAAAGGATAAAGTGAGCCAACTTTGCTTCCTTTTGCAATAATCATATTGCCCTTTGATATGTGAAAGGACTGAGCATAGAAGACCACCTTGTAACCAAGGTCATCAAGTTGACCAACTGACATCAAACGGTGTGATAACTGAGGTACATGGCATACATTATGCATAGTAAATCTTGAACCATCAATGAACTGCACAACCACATCTCCAATCCCCACAACATCACACTGGTAAGAATCACCAAGTCTCACGGTACAAAGAGACTTTGCTACATAATTAGAGAACCATCCTCTATGTGGTGTCACATGGAAAGAAGCACCAAAATCTAGCAGCCAGGTGTGGGAAAGAGAATCAGCCATAAGAGCCTCAGTTGGCATAGTACTATCAAGTGTCAACACATCAGCATCATCAGAAATAGCATTAATTTCTTCAATCTTCACAGTTGAAGTAGATGGTGCAGGTAACTGTTTAACATGCCCATCAACATTCTGTCCTTTACCTTTAGTATTCTTTAATGCATAACAGTCTTTCTTCATGTGTCCTTTCTTATGACAATAATGGCACTCGATATCCCTCTTCCTTGATTTACTTCTACTCTTATTCCATTGATCATTCTTTTCCTTATTCTTGCTCTTGCCACATTGTTGATTCTTTCCTTGGTAAGAATCACGAACATTCTATGCATCTCCACTATGAGTTCCAACCATAGATTTTCTACAAATCTCCTCACTCAAGAGTGCTCCACATATGTCATCATACACGAGTTTACCACTAGGTGCACTATTGCTAATATTTGTGCAAAATGTATCCCATGATGAAGGCAAGGTGCATAACAGCAATACTGCTTTCATTTCATTATCCATATCCATTTTTTGAGCCTGTAATTGAGAGAATATAGCATCAAACGCATTTAGATGAGCAGCAAGACTATCTGTGTGCTTCATACAAAGGTCATATAATTTTCTCATCAGATAGACTTTATTTGATGCCGTCTCTTTTTCATATGTATTGCATAACTTCTTCGAAAGCTCCTCTGTACTTCCATAGTCTAATACTATAAAGTAAACATTATCTGCCAGGTGCAAGTGAATGGTAGACCTGGCCATTTCATCTAACTGATCCCAATCATCTTCATCCATGTCAGTAGGCTTCTTTGAAATTCCATTTACTGGCTTCCATTGCCTCCTTTGAATCAGCACATCTTTAATCTAATTCTTCCATAGAGCAAAGTTTGTGCCATCAAATTTTTGGATCTCAAAATCGTCTTTGCCCTACAAGTTATAGCTCCTCCTAAGAACACTAGCACTAGACCCTGATCCACCGGATGTGCTTGAGACCTTTGATTCCATGATGATAGAGAACTGAATGGAATGATAATGGAGCTAGAAGAGTCCGAACACCGACGAATAAGTGTATCAAGGAGTAAATCAATCATTGTATAGTTGACAAAACCAAAAATTTGAAAAAATTTGCCAGAGTATCCTCTACAAAATGAGCATATGACCAGTGTCAAAATATCATAAAACTGCAAGTATTGATATGTTTGCCTGCATAGGGAATCACTGACTCCACTGCATATAATCAGTTTCCCAATAGAAGCCAAATAGGCTTATCGCGCACCTATGAACAACTATCATACATCTCCTATGGCAAGGTTGGGTAAATCTTCCACCTACATCACCAAAGAGACCCCACATCTCGGTGTCTCCCAATTAAGAAAACCTCACAACGACCCTCTTTATCAAACGTAAAAGGCTTTATGCAAAGAACATAACCGTTATATCAATGACCACATGGATGTACATAAGTGATATCCACAGAAGCGTACATAATGTGTATGTTCTCAATATATGCAGTATAATGACACTAAAAAGCTGAATGCATAGCCCAAAAACGAGCCAATAACACCTGCAAGTGTCTGTCAAGTCTGATGTTTTTGGCTCAAAAAACCTACATAAATTTGCAGCGACCTCTCCAACCAAAACTGAAATCTTTCAAGAAACTTGTAGTTTTACGAGTGTGGCTGAAAACATAGCCCAAAAGGTTGGTATTTAATGTCAAAGAAGTACAAAGAACACTCTTCTTGATGTTCTTGGACCTGTGTGAAGAGAACTATATGCGGAAGTACTCCAAAACGGTTCCAAAAGACACCCCAAAAACGCTTCAAAAATAGGCTTTGAAAGCAAAGAATGAAGCTTTGAGGCACCAAAACATGTTCAAGGTAATGTCAACCTTAGTCTTTCCCCTTCTTTAGACACCACAAAAGTGTAGCTTAGTGGCAAGAGATTTCCACGGTTAAGCGAGCTCCGAGGGGAACAGTACTGGGATGGGTGACCTCTCGGGAAGTACCGGTTCCCGCTTCCTTTGGGTCCAAGGTAACCCCACTATGAAGTCCATGGATATACTATCCCAATTATGATCTGGAACTTGTAAAGGATGTAAAAGACCTGGTGTCTTTACCCTTTTTGCTTTGTTGACTTGGCACATAAAGCATTGTTGAACATAAGTATGGATATCTCTGGTTAATCCAGGCCACCAAAATGTTCTTCTAACAAGTTGTATTGTCTTGTCAACACCAGGATGTCGTGCGCAGGGAACATCATGGTTATCATGCATGACTTTCTTTCGCAAATCCCGCGAATCTGGCACACAAACCTTTCCTTTCCGCTTCACTATTCCATTCTCCTGTGAGAAATTAGAATACAAAATGGACTTGTTTGCTTTAGTAGAAGAAGAAACAACTGGAATGGTCCCATCTCCTAAAATAGAGTCATCACTAATGGCTCTAACTATCTGTAGCAAATGTGGATCTTCCGCTTGTGCTTCCTTAATTTTCTGAAGCAATGAGCTTTCTAAAATTGTAAAGCTCATTTGATACATTATACAAGATAATGCATCAGCTACTATATTTTCTTTGCCTCTTTTATATAAGATTTCCATGTGAAATTCTTGCATGAGCTCAGCCCAACGAGCCTGTCGGCCTCGAAGATCTGGCTGACTACAAAAATACTTGAGTGTATGATGATCTGTGAATACCTTAAATTCCACACCATAAAGATAGTGTCTCCAAACTTTAAGTGCATGCACCACAGCATACAACTCTTGTTCATGCACCGGCCAATTGCGTTGTGCATTACTTAACTTCTTACTTTCAAAAGCTATTGGCCTGCCATCTTGACTCAAGACTGCTCCTATGGCTATGCCGCTAGCATCCATTTCTAACTCAAATGGTTTCTGAGGATCCACCACTTTGAGTATAGGAGCCTCTAAGACAGCTTGTTTTAGAGTATCAAAACTCTCTTGCTGCTCTTGCTTCCATACAAATGGAATTTTGCCTTGAAGCAAGTTCATCATAGGTGCTGCTATCGACGAATATGAAGAGATGAATTTTTTATAGAAGCCAGAAAGTCCTAAGAATGACCGTAACTACCTCTCATCTTGAGGAGTAGGCCATGCTAAAATAATTGATACCTTCTTAGGATCCATCTGAACCCCATCGGCTGAAATCACATGCCCTAGATACTCTATCCTTAGAAGAAACAATTGTGTCTTCTCTGGATTTACATACAGCTGATTTTCTTTTAAAATATTCAACACAAATCTTAAATGATTTTCATGCTCATGCATAGTCCCACTATACACTAGCAAATCATCCACAAAATCAACAACACACTTTCCTATGAAAGGTCATAAGATATCATTCATTAGCATCAAATGTAGCTGGAGCATTTGTCAAACCAAAAGGCATGACTAAATACTCATAATGACCAAAACGGGTCCTGAAAGCTGTCTTATGTACATCATGATCTTTCACTCTAATCTGATGATAGCCACTCTTTAAATCTATCTTACTAAATACAATGGCTCCACCTAGAGCATCCAAAAGATCATCAATCTGGGGCATGGGATATCTATGTCTAATAGTGATCTTATTGAGTGCTCGATAATCGACAGACATCCTATAAGATCCATCCTTCTTCTTCACAAAAAGAACTGGTGCTACAAAGGGTGAATAACTGGATCTAATCAGCCCTTTTTGAAGATACTCGTCCACAACCTTGCAGACTTCATTTTCCTCCTGCAAACTCATTCGAAATGGTGGCCGAGCGGTCAGACTCGCTTCTGGTACCAATTCAATTCTATGCTCTATATTCTTGCAAGGATGCAAACCTGATGGTAATTCCTTTAAAAACAACTCTTGGAATTCTACTCTCACTTTGGTTAAAAGTATTGGAGCATTCCAACTTGAGTCTCCATGACTGCATGAATCCATCTCAACATACGACAAATACATGAAATAAAGAAAATAGATATACTTACAATCAATTTTTTAGCAACTTGGTAGCAGTCACCAATCGCGTCTCTTGGAGATCTGGTTCTCCACGGATCAGTAATCTCCTTCCCTCATGCTCAAATTGATACACATGCGAAGAAAAATCAATGACTGGTTTCTTCCTCGCATGCCACTTCTTACTAAGAACTATGTCGAATCGAGCTAATCTCGCTATATCAAAGTCCAATCTATCCTCATAGGACTGGATTTGAATAGGAAGATCAACTACTTGTCTATCCCAAGTCTCAATTCCCTTCCCGTCGGCTAGCTCTACGGTATAAGTATAATCTGACTGTACCGTATCTAAGTGTAATCTCTTGACTAATCGGGAACTAATAACATTATGAGTCGAACCTGTGTCAAAGAGTACCTTGACACACTATCCTACCACGACTCCTCTCATGACAATAAGCTCAGTATCTGGGAACTGGTATCCTTTCTGTGCCACTAGCGAAAGCACAGCATCTGGCACAGTCGGAACCTTTTTAGTGATCGTCATGGCCACTATGGGAGATGATAATGGAGATGGGGAATCCCCAAACTCATCCTCACTTCCACCCCCTACCTGAGTCGGATTTATGACTATGGTGGCTGTTATTTTTTTCTTTTTAGGACAATCCTTATACAAGTGCTGCCCTAAGCAACCATAGCACAAACCCTCTTTCATTGCCTTCTCTTTCTGATGAGGGGTAAGAATAGATCAGTTATATGCTCTCTCAGCCAGAGCAGACACTTTTCTCTTTCCTCCTGAGACTATTTGGATCATGTGCACCTGGTTAGCCTCCCTAGAGCACTAACCGAACCAGGAGTCGAAGTATGGCAAGGTTGGCTAACCCTAGTCCATCGGGATCTCTGGCCCTGGGAACCTGTGCTCCTGTGGCCGTCCTCATAAACCAAGGCCATCTTTGTGGCCTGTGCCAAAGACTGATACCGTTCCTTTCTCACTAAAGGTCGGATAGTTTCTCTGAGTCCCAAAAAATACTTGTGGACTTGAAGAAATTCTGGAATGGTGTCAGGTACTTTAAGAAGTACCTCTCTATACCTATCTGCGTATTCCTGAACTGATTGATTCTTCTCACTGATGAAGAACCAGGTGTCTAGTGCTCTAGACCTCTCATCAGGTGGTACAAAATTGTTATAAAATATGATTTTAAATTGATCCCATGTCGTGGGCTCCTTCTTATCCTGCTCTATCTTATGCCACCACCTATGTGCGACATCCATAAGATTATAAGTGGCTTGCTGAATCTTGTGCCTATCATCAGTGATATGACACAGGCAGAAGCACTGTTCCCACTTGCTGAGCCACTGCTCAACCACGTCAGTAGTCCTAGCGCTAGTTGAGCCATGATATCTTGGTGGCTTAAGATCCTTAGGCTACCATCTGGCTTCTCTAACTAAGACGCTATCTCTAGGGACTTCTGAAGTTTGATGCTCATCTTGAGCATCTACCTCCATCTCTAGCAAATGAGAATCGAGCAGCTCTTCTTCTTTCTTGGAACCACGCACGTGTCCCAAGATATCCTGAAGAGAACTCTTTAAGAATGAAATTCTATTATTCATGGCTTGAATTGGATCAATTGGAGGTTCTGGCATAAGGGTATCTGTTCTAGCAGGTGATGATGGTTTCCATGCCAGGACTAAAGGCAAGTAACTTTTCTTTTGGTTTTCTCTCTCTTTTTTTTTAATAGACTAATCAAACGTAGATACTAGTGGCAAGCGGAAAAAGAACCAATCAAAGCATTTGCTTAACAGAAAAAAACAAAAGAAAGTAACTTTAATATGTTTCCTAAACTTCAATGCACATGCATGCTAATTTTTATAAATTTTGGCAGCCTGATGACATCACCTTAAAATCCAAAATTATTTGGAAAAGCGTCAAGCATTCAACAAAATCAAATCATCAGTGCCGGCAAGCACGGTCTATTTTGTCTTCTCAACGAACACCTGCAATTGAAAACTTTTCCCAGTATGTTGTTGGGCTCTACAGGCCCTCAATCAATATATTTCTCTTGTTGATACCTGCCGATACTTACCACCTGTAAGAAAAGATCAAGCATTGACCATACATCTCTACTTACATCATTCTACACGTATGCAATAATGCTTCTAACAAGCACAATCAACAAAAATAATCAACCAAATATTGACTAAATACTTATCTCAGATTCTTTTGATATTCTTGAAGCATCCAATTGAAGAAGAAAGAGTAAGGTGCTGAAGATGATCGATCCTTCGTTGAAATAGCATGCCAATGCTCCTCCAAAAGTCGATGCTTCAAAACAAAGCTTGAAAGAGAATTGTTGAAGAAGTATAGCAAACTTGAAGAAGTATGTTGTGGTGATTTGATAAGCTTTGACTATAGCTTCAACACAATTCGAAGTTGATTTTCGTTGCCTTTAAACCTCTGTAGCAATGATGCCAGCCCCCTAGGTGCGCAAAGCATGGGTATTATCCCATATGCAGTTAGAAAATGATTTCAAGATGCCTCCTGAGGAGTTGTTGAACGAGCATGCAGTCTTGGTTAATCCCACATATTCTCCTTCCGCTTTGTATCTATATATATGCTGCTCTCCCGTCACGAGTAAAGCTTTGTGCATAATGCACGGCGGCTGGGAATCAACGCCTATATGAATAAGCCTTTGCAAACATAAATCCGGAAGCACAGACAATTTCTAGAAGTTCCCACGAGCCCTCTGTAGTGTCAGGTAGACACTCGTGCATGTGAGACTGATGAACTTACATGCTCCAGGCATATATTTAGAGGCAAGCAGGCACCTGTGCGCGTTCAAGGGGGGTATGTCTGCATTGAACGCTATAGAGGGGGTTCTCATGGGTTCCACCAAAAACACCACCACCTGATGATCGACATAGCCACCTGATGATCCAAGATGAGAAGAACGGGAATGGGAGAAAGATAAACATGACGCCTCAAAAAAACATGCATGAATCCTCCAACCACTACACAAGTTCTCTCCAAAAATAGCTAAAAAAAACCATGCTCTGATACCAAGTGTGAGGCTCTCCTCAAAAGAAGACATGTGAATGATGTGTGTGCCACTCTCCTCCCACTATTTATATCCTCTTGTATCTAAAATAGTAGTGATCTGGAATGATCTAGTGTCTCCATGTGGCTAGCATGCAACACTCATCCCCACTAACCATCAAGTACCTTAGGATATACCCTGAGCTTAGGACCTTGGCTAACTAGCCCTCGTCCCACACACACATGGAATGGTCTCTGTAGACCAATGTCTGATAAAATCTATCTCTAATTTTTTATTACCACATATTAGAGGATGCAAGACATCTCAAGAGACTTGGGATGTCCCATAGACTTTTCTTTTCTACTAGTACAAAAGCAAGGAAGAACCATGTTTGGAACGAGTTCAACAAGATGAAGAAGAGTCCAAAACAAACCATCACTGCGTTTGTTAAAGCATAGACATGAAGTTCAAACAAGGGATGACACAAAGCATAGTGTGGAGAAGATTGGTAATGTCAAAGCTTCCAATGGTAGGACAAATACTCTGTAGACTACCATCCAAAACACTCCAAGGTATCAATCCTTATGAAGCATGGTATGGAAGAAAGCCTAGTCTTGGACATGGAAGGGTGTTTGGTTGTTTAGCTTATTTTCATGTACCATCACAAATAAGAGGTAGGTTAGATGAAAGGGCAACAAAGGTAGTTTTTATTGGGTATGAATCAATTGAGATGGGTTATAGGTTCTATAATCCTTCAACCAAGCAATTCACTACAAGTAGGGATGTTGTGTTTGAAGAACATAGGTCTTGGTATGATGAAGACAAACAAAAGGTAACTCTACCATATGATCTTGGTTTTGATTCTCATCAAAATCATGAAGGAAGCATGATACATAGGTCTATGATCCAAGAAGTGATACAGATAATGAACAAGATAAAAAGGAAAAGGATACAATCTAAGGAAGCCAAGAGGCAAATAAAAGATGCAAGAGTGTGGAGAATGATCCAAGCAAGCACCTAGAAGGTCAACAAGGGAGAAAAGACAACCAGAAAGGTATGGATAGGATTCCACATTTGCTACAAAGCATTCAATCTACTTGGAAAAGGACTCAATTTCAGAGGAACCCTCAACCTATGAAGAGGCAAAGGGAAACCCTTATTGGGAAAAGGCCATGACAAAATAAATAGATGCATTGAAGAAGATGGACACTTGGGATTTGGTTCCAATGTCACCCAATCAAAAGGTAATTGGTGATGGAGAGTGTTAATCTCCAAAAGAACAAGCTATCCTTGATGTTAGACCACCTCTATCTTGTTGAAGATTCACTCACTAATTAGACATAAAGACCTAAAGACATACGAAAGATGAAGAAAAGACGAAGAGAAGCAGAAACAAAGCATTCAAAAAAACCAAAGCCTTAGTGAAGGGACAAATTCACGCCTGTAATACACAGCGCAGAAACTTCCAGAATTACGAGTTTTTTCTCAGATCAAAATGTATATAAGAGAGTTGAAAGAGTGTTTAGATGTGAGAAGAAATAGTGGATGTAGAAGCGCTTGTAGTAGACGCAAGTGTGCGTATGTAGAGATGAATAATAGAACCTGAACAGTCGGGTATTCATCTGAGAGAGATGGTAAGGAGAAACTACTCAGCATAGGAGAGTTTCCATGGCTATGAGCAAAGGAAGGCCAAGCCATTTTGTACACATCTTCTCTAATAGAAAACACATGTTCATGTGGAAAGATCTGAGCGCATTCTTCTTGTGTGAAGAAATCTAAGTGATTTCATGTTATTGTGAAAGTTAGTTAACAGTTACAGTTTTCTGAGTATACATTTTACGATACTTCTATAAGTTAGATCTCACAGTATAGTGTAAAGTTTTTCATGAATGATAGCTTAACGTGAAGCTAGTAGTCTCAACTACAAACTGATCAAAGGAATTGTAAAACGGGACATGTACACACAGTACTAAGTCTGACCGTAAAGGCATCTAGAACTGGTGAAGTTTCTTTTTTCAAACTTTAGATAAAGTTCATTCATTGAAGGAAGCTCAGGTATTACTTCCTTACTTCGATTACAATCATTTGAAGTAACTACAAATATAATTGCAATTGATTCCGGTAACATTCTGGTACAATTACGGTAAGATTACGGTGACAGTCCGGTGAAGTTCCGGTGATATTTTGGTGAGTTCTAAACCACAATTTTGACACATTTGAGTGACGGAAAGTATATCTAACAGTAAGCTAACGAAGAACTGTAAAGACTGAAGTAAACCAGATCATAATTGAAGCCTGAAGGAAAGGCAAAATTTTCTGTAAAGTGAATTTTCATATTTCACTAAACATAGTTATAAAGTTTTCAGTTTCAGGAAACTTGCTAAGCTATTAATGGTTATAGAGGTGTTCTAACATCACTTTAGCTTAGTTCTTGTTGTGGCGTGGCAACATTCCGTAGCTTAGTTTGTCAAGCTTTTGTCACGTTGATATCAACAAGTGGTATCAGAGCAGAAAAGGTTCTGAAAAGAAGAAAATATTCTCAAGATTAAACGGAAGTGAAGATACAAGAGAAGTTGAAGAATTCTTTGTTAGAAAGGTGAAAGCTGAGGTGATCAACAGCAAACAGAATCAAAGAAGTGTTTTGAAGTCACTCTCAAAGGTAAAGGTGTATGAAAGGTAAAATTCTTTCACAGTATACTCACCAGCAGTAACAGAAACAAGAAGATTATGGCAGATCACATTTCTATTGACAAATTGGACAGAGATAACTATCCCGCATGGGTAATGCGAATGGAAGCCTTACTTATGAGTAAGGACTTAATGATATATGTGACAGGAGAAGAAAAGAAGCCTACTTTTGGAGACGAAAGTCAACCGAAGAAAGAAGAGTTAGAAGCCTTGAAGCTGTGGCAGAAGAAAGATGCAATGGCAAGAGCGTATATCTACAATACCATTAAAAATCATTTGTTACCACATATTAGAGGTCTGGAGAAAGTGGAAGACATATGGAGTGCATTGGAAGATCATTTCCAAAATACTACTAAAGCTAGGAAGGCTAGCTTATGGTCGGAGTTCACAACATTCAAGAAAAAACAAAGTCAAAGCATTAGTGATTATGTCACTAAGATGAAGGACTTGGCAGGCAGTCTTGGATCTATTGATGAAGATATCGAAGACCACAGGTTAATAGCACAATTGCTTGCAGGACTGAGAGGAGATGAAAGGTGGAAACCTTTTGTACTCTCAACTGAACTTTCATTAAATCATTTTGTACCAGATTTAAATCAGTTGCTTGGACTAATGCTAACATTTGAGCAAGATTTGAAGATAGACGGAGATAAAGGACATAGTTCTGCTATGTACGCAAAGTGTAAGAAGAAAGGTGATAAAGGAAAAGAAAAAGATGAAGAAGAACTGACTACTCAAGCAAATTATGCAAGAGGAAGAGGTAATGTCAGAAGTAAAAGTAGAGGTAATACAAAAGGAAGAGGTAATCATAATAACAACAAGAATTCTTGTTGGATATGTGGATTAAGCAATCATTTGGCTCATGATTGCTGGCATAATTCTCAAGGATCAAGTCAGAATCAAAATAATAACAGCAGAGGCAGAAGTGGAAGATATCAAAGAGGTAGACAAAGCCAAAGAGGCAGATATGGTAGAGGTGAAGCAAGAAGTTGGGGACAGAATCAGTCTCACAAGACTACCTACTACAACTATGCGAATGATACGCAAAATGACAACCATACAACGTTGATGATGAATTCGATAAGCATGTCAGAGAATAAAGACCTCAAGGTATTCTATATTGATTCTGGTTGTTCAGATCATTTGTCAGGAAATATAGATTGTTTGGAAGGAGGTATTTCGAATCATATAGTACAAACAGGTGATAACACAAAACATAATGTAAGTTCAATTGGAAAAGTAAAGTGTAAGAATGGAGCTGACCTACTAACAAATGTTTTGTATGTTCCAACAATCCCGAAGAATCTGATCAGTGTGGGTCAGATAGTAGAAAAAGGTTTTCAAGTCAGGTTTACAAATGAAGGAGTATTTGTTGAAGATCCAGAGAATGGATACAATCAAATTTTCCATGGTAAAAAGGAAGGTAGACTTTTTACTCTTAAATTGCAAGGGAATGTTGGTCAAGCTTTAATCACACATGGTGATGAAGCATTTACAGAATTAGACCTCTGGCATAAGAGGTTAGGACACTTTAATGAAAAAGGAATCAAAGCAATGGTGGAGAAACAATCCGTAAGGGGATTACCAAATATGAAGAATCAACATATGATTCACAAATGCGAAGCCTGTCAGATGGGAAAAGCACACAGGTTACCATTTCAGATGTATGGAGACCAACAAAAGAAGGATCAATCAGTGGCTCAAGGTATTATGTTCTTTTTATTGATGATGCAACAAGATGGATAACTCTTTATGTTTTGAAACATAAGTCACAAGTATTTGAAGCTTTCAAGCATTTTCATGCATATGCTGAAAGACTTACAGGACAAAAACTCAAAAGACTAAGGTCTGATGGAGGAGGAGAATATTTTTCTCAAGAATTCAATGATTATCTGTGGAATGCAGGTATCGAAAGAGAAATAACTTGCAGGTATACACCGCAACAAAATGGAGTAGCAGAGAGGAGAAATCGAATTCTGGTTGAGTTTGCAAGAGCAATGTTAAAAGAGAAGAATTGTCCAAATTATCTTTGGGCTGAGGCTATAAATACAGCAACATATCTGGTAAATAGATTACCATGTGCAGCTTTAAATGGGATGACTCCTTATGAAGCTTGGTGGGGAAAGAAACCAACACTTGATCATTGCAAAATGTTTGGATCACTTGCTTATGCTTATGTACCATCACAACTTAGACATAAGCTTGAACCAAAAGCTGAAAAATATGTGTTCATCGGATATGATGAAAAGCAGATGGGTTATAGGTTATGGAGTCCTTTAACCAAATAGTTTATTGTTTCCAGAGATGTGACATTTGATGAAGGAAAGAGTTGGTATGCAGATAAAGAGTATAATGATGAAACAATTGAAGAAGAGATAAGAAGAAATGAAAAAGGTAAATCACATATGCAGGTGAATGGAGATGAAGATTATATGCAGGCAAGTACATCCAGGATCGGATCAACTATGAGGAATGAAGATGGACCAAGATTTGATGAAGAAGTGTATACAGATACACATGAAGAATATGAAACAAGAAGGTCAAACAGAGTAAGGAAACAACCAACAAGGTATTCCTGTGATACTTCTTATTTGACTCAAAAAAACTATGCATACTTAGTAAAGGAAGATGAAGAACCTCAGAATTACAGTGAAGCAAAAGGTAAGAAAAAATGGGAAGAAGCAATGAAGGAAGAGCTCGATGCACTAGAAGAGAACAAGACTTGGGAACTTGTTCCAAAACCAAATGGTAAGAAAGTGATTGGAAATAAATGGGTTTACAAAGTTAAGAAGCTTGCAGATGGAAGAATAGCCAGATACAAAGCTAGACTCGTAGTCAAAGGATATGCTCAGACGCATGGCATAGACTATGATGAGACATTTAGTCTGGTGGCAAAGATGTCAACCATAAGGACATTGATTGCTATAGCAGCATCAAAAGGATGGAAGCTAAGTCAGTTGGATATAAAGAATGCATTTCTAAATGGATATATATCAGATGAAGTCTACATGGAACAACCTAAAGGGTTTGTAAGTTCCAGTTACCCAAATCATGTTTGCAGATTAAGAAGAGCACTCTATGGATTGAAGCAAGCTCCAAGAGCTTGGAATTACAGACTTGTGAAGTATCTCAATGATCTTGGATACCAAAGTTCAAAAGCAGATGCAAGTCTACTCATCAAGAGAATAGATGAAGGTATGATCTACATTTGTATTTATGTAGATGACATTATAATCACAGGTACTTCAGATGAAGGAATCAAAGAGGTAAAGAGATTGCTTGAAAAGGAGTTCAAGATCAGTGATCTAGGAAAGTTATCATACTTTCTTGGAGTGGAAGTCACATATACAGATCATGGTGTATATGTTTCACAAGAAAGTATCTCCTAAACTTACTGGAAAAGTTTAACATGGAGAATTGCAGAGAAGCTTCAACACCGCTTGAAGTGAATCATAAACTCAGCAAATATAATGGTGCAAAGTTTAAAGATATGAGGAAATATCAATCTTTAGTGGGAAGCTTGATATATGCTATGCTAACAAGACCAGATCTTAGTTATGCAGTAGGAGTTCTCTCACAGTTCATGCATTGTCCGAAGGATCAACATTGGGTTGCAAGACAAAGAGTTCTTGGATATATTAAAAGAACTATAAAGGAAGGATTATATTATCCTTTTACATCAGATATAAAGCTGAGAGCATACAGTGACTCAGACTAGGTAGGAAGTCAAGATGACAGAAGGTCAACACATGGGTATATGATATACCTAGGAGATAAGCTTGTCAGTTGGTGTTCAAAGAAGCAGCATACAGTGGCTTTATCGTCAACTGAAGTTGAATATAAAGGACTTGTAGAAGCAGCTAAAGAAGTGATATGGATGCAGACCTTGTTCAAAAGCATGGGTATTGATCAAGGTATACCTATCATACATGGAGATAATATGAGTTCGTTGTATCTTGCAGCAAATCCAGTATTTCATGCAAGAACAAAGCACATAGAGATTCAATATCATTTCCTAAGGGAAAAGGTAATGGAGAAGGAGATTGAAATAGTATATACTCCTACGAAAGATCAGATTGCAGATATTCTAACAAAGAGCTTGGATGGAGCAAAGACAAGCAGATTCAAAGAAATGGCAGGAATAAAAGAAAAGAAGAATATATGAAAGATCAGAGGAAGCTAATTAGTGATTGAGGGGGAGCTGTTGAAGATTCACTCACTAATTAGACATAAAGACCTAAAGACATATGAAAGATGAAGAAAAGACGAAGAGAAGCAGAAACAAAGCATTCAGAAAAACCAAAGCCTTAGTGAAGGGACAAAACACGCCTGTAATATACAGCATAGAAACTTCCAGAATTACGAGTTTTTTCTCAGATCAAAATGTATATAAGAGAGTTGAAAGAGTGTTTAGATGTGAGAAGAAATAGTGGATGTAGAAGCGCTTGTAGTAGACGCAAGTGTGCGTATGTAGAGATGAATAATAGAACCTGAATAGTCGGGTATTCATCTGAGAGAGATGGTAAGGAGAAACTACTCAGCATAGGAGAGTTTCCATGGCTATGAGCAAAGGAAGGCCAAGCCATTTTGTACACATCTTCTCTAATAGAAAACACGTTCATGTGGAAAGATCTGAGCGCATTCTTCTTGTGTGAAGAAATCTAAGTGATTTCATGTTATTGTGAAAGTTAGTTAACAGTTACAGTTTTCTCAGTATACATTTTACAGTACTCTTTGTCCTGCAATCTAATGTTCCTTTCTAGGACAATGCATGAAATAGAACTCCAACTGCATATATGATAAGTCAGGTCTTGTTAATGTAGCATAAATCAGGCTAACCACCAAACTCTGATAAAGCTTCATATCTTTGAATTCTTCTCCTCCATATCTACTCAATCTATGATTCACTTCCATTTGTGTTGGTGCTATCCTGCAATCTTCCATTTTAAATTTGGTTAGCAAATTTTTCAGATACCTTTCTTGAGTTACATATACTCCATGTTGAGTATATGAGATCTCCATTCCCAAAAAAATGACAAATTTCCCAAATCACTGATTTTGAATTCTTTCTCCATCTACTTCTTAATCATGTGTATGCCTTTGTCATTTGTTCCTGTAAGTATTATGTCATCAACATAAATACAAACATAAATAAATCAATCCTCACTTGCTTTGACTAACAAGCTACTATCTGCCTTTGTTGCTTGAAATCCAAGTTCCTTTAAGAACTTTACAAGCCTATAATTCCATGCCCTTGGGGCGTGCTTCAACCCATACAAAGCTCTCTTGAGCTTACACACATAATTTGGATACACTTGATCTTTGAAACCATCTGGTTGTTCCATGTACACTTCATCTGAAATATAACCATTCAAAAATGCATTCTTCACATCTAATTGAGATAATTTCCAACCTTTGCAAGCAGCAATTGCTATGAGAGTCCTTATGGTTGTCATCTTTGCAATAGGACTATAAGTTTCATCATAGTCCACACCATATATCTGTGCATATCCCTTTACAACAAGCCTGGCTTTGTACCTAGATACACTTCCATCTGCAAACCTTTTTGTTTTGTAGACCCATTTACATCCAATGATCTTCTGACTATTTGGTTTAGGAACCAAATCCCAAGTCTCATTTTCCATCAATGCATCTTATTCTTCCTGCATAGCTTTTTCCCAATTCTTCTTTCCTTTGGCTTCATCATATGTGGATGGATCTTCATCTGCTTTTAACATGTAAGCATAATCTTTAGTAGTCAAGAATGAAGTATCATAGTTATACCTTGTAGGTTGCCATTTGTGCCTAGATGACCTTCTGAGTTCTCCATTTCTTGAAGTTTTTGGTTCATCACATTCTGGATCAAACCTTGGCACTTCTTCAACTTCAACCTGTACTTCATTGTTCACCTCTTCATCAAATATCTGAACCTTTGATTTACCTTTCTTTTGATTCACAACTTCTTCAACATCTGCATGAACATTAAGTGTACCTGCATACCAAGTACCTTGCTCATCAAATGTAACATCCTTAGACACAAGGAATTTGTTGACAGGATGCGGGAAGAAGCAAGTATGGACACACATGCAGATCTAGCACGGAGGCTACCCTTCATTTTTTTCAGAAACCCCAACATCATTCTAAAGTGATTCTCATCACTACAAACCCTTGTAAATATCATTTCACCTTTTTGTAGCTCCATTTTGTACAAGCCGAGGAGTCCTCGAGCTTGGGGAGCCTTAGATGTAGTTGCCTGCCAATTTTCATAATTTTTAGATCTCGTTTGGGCCCTCAAATAAGCCCCGGAACCTAATTTTTAACTAGGCCGGACACTAGGTCTGAACAGGGCCAAAGTTAGTCAAAAAACTATAAATAGAGCTAGAGAGCTCATTTTTGGGGGGTTAGCTTCTTGTAGTTTGAGCTTGTATGAGAACTTTCTTGCAATAGAAGTAATTCCATTGTCTTACTCTCTTTGTTCTTACTGTGTGTGCGCGTGTGTGTGTATGTGTGTGCATGCTTGTGTGCTTCTCACCCACGCACTTGTGCTTCCACTTGCTCGTGGTCTTCATACCATCCTCACGTCTCCCCGGATTGACATTAAAGGAGGTGCTACTCATCGCTGAGCTACACCAAATTTTGGCGCCGTTGCCGGGGATCGAGCTTTGAGGACGAGCGTGTGATGGTAAGACGTAGAGAGGACGCGTTGGAATGGTAAGTAGTAGGTAAATTTCTGATTTTTCTCCATCTCCATCTTCATCTTCACCTCCTTCTCCATCTCCACCTCCACCTCCTTCCCCACTACATATCCCCTCTTCCCTTTCTTTCCCTCATTTGTTGTGTGCGAGTTTGAGAGAGAGCGATTGTGTGTGTTTGCATTTGTGTGTTTTTTGCATGTTTCTTGCAGGTACCAGCTCCATCACCATCTCCAGCAAGCTCAGCAGGTACAGAAACTGCCTGCACAGTCCCCGAGGCGTTGAGCTCGAGCTATCGCGACACTCCGAAAAGCTCGACTTCTCACGATTCTGAGTGCACCACGGCATTGCGCAGGCCTAGAGCTCCTAGAAACCCTAGATAGAACAGGAAAATTCGCCATATCTCGAGCTATCGCGACACCCCAAGGTATCGCGACACCCCGTGAGCTATCGTGACACCCCAAGGTATCGCGACACCCCGTGAGCTATCGCGACACTCCGAGGTATCGCGACACTCCAAGGTATCGCGACACTCCGAGGTATCGCGACACTCCAAGGTATCGCGACACCCCAAGGTATCGCGACACTCCAAGGTATCGCGACACCCCAAGGTATCGCGACACCCCAAGGTATCGCGACACTCCAAGGTATCGCGACACCCCAAGGTATCGCGACACTCCGAGGTATCGCGACACCCCAAGGTATCGCGACACTCCGAGCTATCGCGACACCCCAAGGTATCGCGACACTCCGAGCTATCGCGACACTTGGAGGTATCGCGACACTCCGAGCTATCGCGACACTTGGAGGTATCGCGACACTCCGAGCTATCGCGACACTTGGAGGTATCGCGACACTTCGACCCGACCTATCGCGATACATGGCCTTAACGCACGAAATTTTAGAGTGAATTTTTGGAGTAAAATTGAGGTACAATTGAGCTTAGTTTTGGTCACATTGGAGCAACATTAGAGCCTAGAAGTGGGACAAGACCTAGGAACCTGTGAGGAAATCCCTGAACCCTGAGAGCCTGTTTTGACCCCTATTTGCCTGAATGGTCACAACTTGACCATACGAACTCCGATTGATGAGATTTTGGTCTCGTTGGAAAGCTCGTTGAGAATCCTACGTGGACCTCGACTGGTTTTTTGTAAGAATCATACGCGGAGTTTCAGAACATGCATTTTTAAGTTAACCTTTAGGTGGAACTAAGTGATTCCCAGATTCAGGGGGTACCGTGAGTTACTCCAGGGGGACTAAAAATATTGACGTGTGTCTTCCGATTACTTGTGGTAATAAAGCTATACTAACTGGTGAGTTTTTGCAGGAACTTGGTGTGCGCTCAAGGCAATCCAAAGCAAGCTAGCAAGGGTGAGTACCAGGCTTGGGAGAAGGCTTCCTGGGCTTGCATAGCTGTCGGGTCAACCAGCTGATTGAGGTTGGAAGATCTCATAACCCTCCTTTGTCAATTCCTAGCCTAGGCTAAGTACGACTTAGGTGTGGTAATTAACTAGGGCAACGTTAGGCACGAATGAAGTCCAAGAGAATTAATCAACCAAGTGCAAGAAAATAAATAGGTCTTAAGTGCGAAAACACTAAGGGACAAAAAGGTAAACGGGAATCGACCACTCATCAAGTGCGGAAATTCATTTAAGTACTCCTGGCGACGCAATTTCAGACAAGACCATAAACATACTATTCAACTAAAAAGAACAAAGTGATTGGTGCAAAATCAGCCTGCAACGAGAGTGTGCTTGGGTTCCAGGGGGGTGAATAAATCAGACTTATGAACCTTAGATCAGGCAGACACTTAGGCCGAGACAGACAAAGCCTCAGATCTTCTGAAGCTAGTGTCAATCACACTGCCAGGTCTTGGGCCCAGCAGTTGAGTGATTACCCATACACTATCAGATCAGAAACCAGTGATTCTGAGATGTCCTATCACATGGAGAGATCAGTAGGTAGTTCAGGGTTGGCTTACCTAGAGAAGCCCGAAGGGCCTTATAAGACGCAATTGGAATATATCAGGACGAATCGTCTAGGTGCTCGCATCTACGAAGACGGACTGAGAAGATCAGTGGTCCAGATTAAGAACCCTGACCAACCCCATGGAATAGACCACCCGGTAGTCAAGTTTGAGAATGGAGCATACCTAGATAAAGAGGGGACTATATACGTAGTCACCACTCTCCCCGATAGAACTGATGAGTTTGGGAATGTGATTGCGGAGGCCGACTTGGGAGATATAGAGCAAGGGAACTTAGAGAGAGAGCCAAGAACTCCCCGTGGTAAGTCCGTCTTGACCAGAATCATGACTCCTGAATGGATTCCACAAGATAATAAAAGCATCGATCTGCTTTTAAATCAGGAAACCGATGAGGCTTTTTGGAGATATAGAACTTCTCAACCTCAGGAGAGGAACACCCTCACAATCTACGAGTTTAAAGACCCTGATAGTCCAGGCCAAGTAACCTACCTAGACGCTGCATCAGAGAGAATCTTCGTGGTCACTGAGCAGGGCAAACATGCCTACACTTGGAAGGGTGAATTTGTCTTTCCCCAACCAAGGTCTAATGTATCCTTTGGTCATCAAGGAGCTGGGACCTCCCAAGCTCATGGCGCTCAAAGAGATAGAGGTAGAGACAAACCTGAGGTAAGTTTTGCCAACTCCCTGGGAAGAGAAAGAACGGGAACAGAAAGGAATAGAGTAGAAACTGAGAGACATAGAACCCCATGGAATCACCGGGACATTGATGAGTTTCCTTTGCCAAGGCCGAGAGAACACACTAGGACCCTACGACCAACCCAACTTGTGAAGTCCATGAAGAATTATTTCGATGGCACGGGAGATCCTTATGACCATGTGGCCGAATTTCGACAAGTGTTGAAAGTTGAACAAGTGGAGGACCTATTCACACAATATAATGCTTTCGGTCTAACCCTTAGGAACACTGCCCTTACGTGGTTCCAACCACTGAATGAGAGGCATTTCAGAAACATAGACCAACTCTTAGAGGCATTTATTGTCGAGTTTTCTAAGAGTGGAATCAGGCATAACACCTCCTCACTAATTCATAGTTTCAAACAAACACCTCAAGAGACGGTCAGACTAGCTGGAAGAAGATTTAGACAGTACCTGGAGAGATGCCCTATGCCAGAGTTACCCACACCAGCCAAACAAGTGGCCTTGTTCCTAGATGGATTGTTGAGCGCTAAGCTCAGGTCATATGTGTACCTGAAGGACCCTAGAACGATAGAGGAATGCGTGCGCATGTGCATAGACATTGAGGACAATCTAGGTGAAGAGTTAGAGCTATCAAAAATCTATAAGGATTCTGATAGCTCTAGTAAACAGACATCTGGTCAATCCACATCCATCGAGGAACTTGCAGAGAAGGTAGCCCAAAAACTAGGTGTCTCTAGTAAGCAAATTCCTAGATTTGCCCCAGTTAAGCGGTGTTACAATTGTGGCGGTGAACATATGGCAAGTGTGTGCCCCATTATGGCCCAACCTCAGGTGAATCCTAGTAGCCAGTACTGCACCATAGAGCGCAGGTATACCAATCACACGGCACAAGACTGCCCATATAACAAACAAACTGTTAGGCAAAATTATCCTCAGCCATATCCGCAACATGGTAGGTACCAGAATCAGTACCCATCACCACAATACAACAGACCACAACAAACTTATCAGCCACCTTATCAAGGGCAGCAGAGACCTCAACCAGTCCTAGTGCAGCAACCCCCTGCTCCAACCAATGTGATCCCAGTAAAATATGCCTCTACTGAAGAAAATCCGAATAGAGCCATAGTTCCAGTCACCCCATTGCTATCAGACAGTGATCCAAGTGACCATAGTTTTGACTCCACATATATTGATAGCCCACAGGCTTACTACATGCAGTCACCTGAGCATAACGAGTCATACTACTATGAGGACCCAAGTGAAAATAGTGGGGAACCGGAGTATTCTAATGTCATGTACACAAACCCCAACTCTAGACCTCAACCTAGGCAGGTACGACCCCCATTTCCTAGAGGGCCATGCTTCAGATGTCAGGGAGATCACCTTATACGTGATTGTCCACTGCCTGCCCCTACACAGCCTCAGCCAGTAACCATTCAGGGCTTTTGTCAAGACTGCGGGAAAGAGCATCTCCTACGAGATTGCCCAAAAAACCCCAATAACATGCCTAAGATCACTCCTATCAATGTTGTGGGATTAGTTGTAGACTCCATAGGAAGCGTGACTTCCACTGCACCTGTGCAGGTGATCACAAGAGCCCAGGCACTTCAACAACACCAAGGTGTTGGTCCCGAACAGAGCCCCGAGGTGAGTGAGACAGAGAGCATAACCAAAAAGAGGACTAGAGCCTGGAAGGAGAGTCGTGAAAGGATGAAGAGGCAATGGGCAAAAAAGATAAACGAACTTGAAGAAAGCTTGAGAGAAACCAAGGCAAAAATCACAGAGATCACATCTCAACCGCACTCCCACACACTTCCACCATTACCTCCCCCATCACCCTCCATTCCTCCACCCTCTAATACACCCCACGTAACCCACCCACCACCCCGAGTAGGATCAGTATTAGCTGACCCCACTCCTGAAGGCTTGGACATGATGTTCAAGGCCTACCAGGCTCGACTTCAAGAAGGGCCAACAGCTGCAAACCTAGACAGGAGTTACCCTAGAGCCGACTTAGAGATTGAACGGATGAAGATGTGTATGAAAATGGTAGAACAAGCTCAAGCTATACTTGAGACTAGCCAAAAGTTCAGTCAGACGAACGCTGTCAAGCCGGATTTGCATTTCCAAGGCTTACTAGAAAGATTAGAGCAGTTGGTAAACAAATCACAAGTTTCTTTACCTCCATAGGCTCAACCAGTTGTTGAAAGAGGAAGCTCACCACAAATGGTAGCTTATGTTCCTAATTCTACGGATGCTGGAATACCTTCTTCAATACAACAGTACTCTCCAGAGTTCTTGCGGGAAATACAAGAAGAGAAATGGGCCAAAGAGAAGGGTGATTCCCCTCCTATTCCTGAGATTGATGATCTTCGTGATCAATTTCCCCAAGACATTCCCTCTATCTATGGGGATCAAGCAGAGCAACAAGAGGATGAGAGATTAGATTTTGAATCTAATTCTTTACAAGAGTTGCCTCATTTCACAGGCCCATGGGAATCTGAATCTCTCCAGATCAGAGCGCCCACTATATTGGTAAGAAATGAAGACTCAGTGATTCCCAAGAACACTGATGTCGTGAAAAACACTAAGGTTCAATGTCACCTCACTGTAGAGGAGCTGCTCAAGGCAAAACCGGAGCTCTGGAATCATGTGAAGGATCAGGTTCCAAAACTTGAATCCAATTTACCAAAAGTAGGCTCTAAGCAGAAAGTTCCCGAGATACCTCTCGACAAGATAGGAGACATGAGCGAAGGTGAAGAAGGTAACACCTATCTTCCGATCACCTATCAAGGTTACACAACCAAAGCAATTGTGGATTCGGGTGCGGGAGTTGCTATCGCAACTACCTCCTTGTGGAAACGATGGGGCAAACCCACCTTAAGACCAACGAGAATGAAACTTCAAATGGCAGATGGTCATTTTGAGAGACCTCTCGGATTGCTTGAAGGGATAACTCTAACCACTTGTGGTGTGGAGTTTGAACATACGTTTGCTATATGTGACTTTGAGAAGAATAATGTTTACGAGATGATCCTAGGAAGACCTTTCCTACGACAATTGCAAATAGTACAGGATTGGGGAACCAACTCCTTGTACTTACAGCACTTAGGGGTCACCACCAAGGTCAATCTGAAGGATCACACCTTCAGAGATGTACCACCCCTACAGTGGAATCCTATCCACAAAGCGAAAGAAGATTCTATCTCCGTGCGTTCTGGAAGTTCACCTGAACCATCCTGGCTGCATGAAGATACTCACTTGTGGATGTGCAAGGTCGCGGAGGAAGAGGAAAAGCGCCGGAAAGCGAGAGAAGAAGGAACTTCCCCTGGAGATAGACCAATAAAAGACCCAGCCTATACACCGATGATATTTCCAGATGAGGAATTTGAGCCTCATGGTTGGGCAGAAATCTTAGCTACCATGGACATTGCAGTCAATGAAGAACAATGGACACCTCATTGTGATGAGGAGGGTTATGATATTTCAGTGTTCATGTGTCAGCCCTTGTTGGAAGAGTGTGATCCTAGCGAGTCCATAGAAGAAGAAGAGAGTGACGATGATCTAGAATCCATTGTGATGGATACCTACTTTGACTCAGAGGAACACTACTTAGAAGACTTAGGGGTGTTAACCCAAAAGGAAGAAGAACCCCTTGCGAGCATTAACACAATAAGTTCAAAGGAAGGAAGTGAAGGAGGTCAAAAGAAAAAGAAAAGGAAAGTAGTGAGACAAGAAGAGGAAGAATCATTGTTTGAAGTACCAGAGAATTTCAAGAAATATGAAGTGGAAGACCGGAAAATTTTGGTACGAATGCCTAAGAGAGAGGCCATTATAGGAGAAGCATATGACAATAAAGAAAAGACCAAAAAAATTGTAGTGACCATTGAAGGGAACGAAGAGCGATGTACGTACATAGGAGACGACCTAAGTGCAGAAGAAGAAGCAGAACTTGTAGCTCTATTAAGGGAATATAGGGATGTGTTTGCATGGCATTATAGAGACTTGAAAGGAGTAGATCCAGAGATCTGCTCTCATACGATTCCGATGACCGCTGAAGCTAAGCCCACTAAACAAAAACCCTACACATATAATGACAATTATGCGGCCAAAATAAAGGAGGAAATTGACAGGCTGATTGAAGCCGGATTCATCTATGAGATTGAGCACACTGAATGGGTGTCCCCTATTGTAGTGGTGCCCAAGAAGAATGGGAAATTGCGAGTGTGCATTAACCTTAAAAAAGTTAACGCCGCTACGATTAGAGACAGTTATCCACTTCCCATCACCGAACATCTTTTGGAGCGTGTTGCAGGCAAGGAAGTTTACAGTTTCCTTGATGGATTTTCAGGTTACAACCAAGTAGCCATTGCCCCCGAAGATCAACACAAAACGGCCTTTGCCACAGAATGGGGGATCTTTGCATTCCGAGTGATGCCATTTGGGCTCACCAATGCACCTGCAACATTCCAAAGACTCATGTGTCATGTCTTCAAAGAGTTCTTGCGAAAGAGCTTAGAAGTATATGTGGATGATTTGTGCGCTCATTCCCAAGAGAGAAGTTACCACATCCCTGAACTCAGGCAAATCTTCAACAAGTGTAGAGATTATCGAGTGTGTCTGAATCCAGAGAAGTGTGTGTTTATGGTACGCCAAGGTAAGATCTTAGGTCACATTGTTTCGAAGAATGGAATATCAACAGACGAAGACAAGGTAAGAGCAATAGCAGAATTGGCCAGACCTAGAAATGTGAAAGAGGTACAAGCATTTATGGGCCATTGTGGATATTACCGTAGATTTATCCACATGTATGCCATCATAGCTAAACCTCTTTATGGGCTGTTAACGAATTTTGAATGGAATGAGGAATGCGAGACTTCCTTCAATGAGCTGAAGAGACGTTTGTGCACAGCACCAATACTGACTACTCCGGATTGGAGCAAACCCTTTCATGTCCATGTGGATGCCTCCAATCATGCAATAGGATGTGTGCTAGCACAACCCACAGGTGAAGGAAATCTAGATTTGCCGATAGCATATGCTAGTAGGCAATTAAATGCAGCTGAACGAAATTACACCACAACGGAGAGAGAAGGCTTGGGCATGATATATGCTGTGAAAAAGTTTAGACACTATCTATTGGCCAATAAGTTCAAGTTTTTCACTGATCATCAAGCGCTACTATATTTGGTCAATAAACCTTGCAATACAGGTCGCTTAGTAAGATGGTTCCTCTTACTAATGGAATACGACTTTGAAGTTGTTGTCAGGAAAGGTAGAACCCATCTTAGGGCAGACCATCTTTCTCGCATCACTTCAGGAGAGCCACCGCAAGGAGTGCCTGACGAATTGCCCGATGCTTATCTGTTCAATTTAGAAGTTGTTCCTAAATGGGCAAATAAGTTGGTACCAGTCCTAACCTTCGGGCCTGCAAATAAAAATGTTAAGACAAGCAAAGAGGAAATTGTAAAATCGCTAAAGTATCAAATATTAGCCGGAAGCATGTACAAGCAAGACAACGAGGGCATATTAGCTTGTTGTGTCGAGGATGATGAACATGCTAGTTGGCTGCAACAAGCCCATGAGGGGCTGCTAGGGAATCACTACTCTAAACAACGAACCCTGCAGAATCTAAAACGCTTAGGAGTATATTGGCCTAGCATGGACAAAGAAATACAAGAGTGGATCCAGAGCTGTCCAGGGTGCCAGGAGAGACCCCCAGTGGAGCATGCCACTCTTTATCACATGTCATTAATCCCAGATTGGGGTGCTCCACTGGTCGAGTTCATAAGATCGGGAACATTACCCAACCAGGCTAGTCTTGCAAGAAGACGAAGCATGGAGCAAGAGGCTCAAGACTATGCCTTAGTAGGGGATAACCTATACAGAAGAGGCAAGGATGGTTACCTAAGACTGTGCGTACATGAATCAGACTACCTGAAAGTCTTAGAAACGGCACACAGCGGTGTTGCAGGTGGACACTTTGGGCCTGACAGAGTAATTAAGACCATTCTATTCTCAGGACTGTGGTGGCCCACTCTTCATATGGATGCACATACTTATGTGAAGAGTTGCGACACATGCCAACGTGCCCAATATCCGACAAGAAAAGATGAAATGCCCTTGAGGCCAATGATGGGAGGACGTGCATTTTCAAAGTGGGGTATAGACTTTGTAGGTCCCATCAACCCCCCAGCTAGGAACTCCCATGCAGAGTATATTATTGTGGCCACAGATTACCTTACAAAGTGGGTGGAAGTAAAAGCCACGACAAAGAATGATGCTCAAACGACGGCTAAATTCTTATTCGAAAATGTGTTCACTAGATATGGGTTACCAATAGAGTTGGTTAGTGATAGAGGTACGCACTTCTTGAATGAGGTCATTGAAAATCTCCTTCAAGAATTCATGGTGGTACATAAGAAGTCTGCACCCTATCACCCGCAAGCTAACGGACAAGCCGAGAGCACGAATAAGATCCTGTGTAACGTATTGACGAAACTGGTCAATAATAAACGCTCTGATTGGGACAAACAACTTCACCATGCTGTGTGGGCATACCGAGTTGCTTACAAAACGGTACTCAATGCCACCCCATTTCAGATGGTCTTCGGACAAAATGCGGTGCTACCCTTAGATTTCCTAATTCCAGCTTTAAGAGTAGCACAAGAGCATGAGTGGAATGGACACGAGTTGTCCTCGAGGATCTTTGATCTAGAGCGCTTAGGTGAGACGAGGCTACGAGCAGCAGCAGGTATCTATGCTGCAAAGAAACGGCAAAAGGCATACTTTGATGCCCATGTGAAGGATAAGGGCTTGAAAGCAGGAGATCTAGTGTTAGTCTACACATTGAAACAACACGCAAGAAAGCTAGAGAAGAGAGGCTACGGACCTATGATCATTAATAGGATCTCCACGAGTGGAGCAGTACAACTAGCCACTTTAGAGGGGGATGTCCTCCCAAACTATATTAGCGGATGCAGAGTCAAGCTGTATCAGGAACCCCTCACGGAGGAGATGCTAAGCCGACTCAATATTGCTAAGCAACGTAAAGAGGAGGAAAAACGAATTCGAGAGGAAGCACAGGCAGAGGCCTTAGAACGTATCAAACGAATGAAGTTGAGAAGACAAGGAAGGGACCAGCCTATGACTAACACTGAAGAGTCTCCAGACTATCACATGGCCATGTGTGAGGCTTCAGGTGGACGCACCCATAAGATAGTAGACCGACGACCTTTTCTGACCCTAGAAATAGGACAAAAGGAAAGCACAGCAAGCGTGAGGGCTTTAATTGATTCAGGAGCAGCCACAAGTGCAGTTCGGCTTTCTTACTGCCAGCAGCTGCAGTTGGAGGTAAAACCCATAGAAGCATATCTGATAGGATTAGGAGGTGTTGAAACCCCTTGTATGGGAGAGGTGGATCTTCCCCTCTACATACAAGAGGTCCGCATGCCAGTAAAAGTGCTAGTGTGTGAAGACGAGGATCTGACCGAACCGCTTATATTGGGCCAAGACTGGATCTATGATCACGCAGTCAACCTGAACCTAAGAAGTGGACTTCTTCAGGCTTGGGTAGGCCAAAGTCGTCTCGCGATTGAATTAGAAAATCAAGCACTCAAACCAATAGAACAGGCAACAACTCCTGGTCCCTCCAGGAATCCATATGAAGATAACCACGATGTGCTTGTCCAAACTTCTATGGTGCAGAGGAATGTCAACCTTACTGAAGGTTCAGGAGCCAAGAAGGAGTTCCTAATTGATCCACAGAAGATTCTAAACGAACGGACCGAACATCACTCTATACGAGGGAGACCGCTGATCAAGAGGAAGGAGCGCCAACCTGCGCATCATGGAGCATCTCGTGGCGTGAAGCAGATCTGGATACGCAAGGATGGGAGACCTACAGCTCCAATTGCAGATTCTCAAGGAGACAAGAAACGAGCCTCACAATCAAGGATCAAAGCTAAGAAGCCCCCTAGGATCACCCCTAGGCACACCATCTCTATTTGGGTCCCTAAGCGGTCAATGAAGGCCATCCCTAATGCTAGACAGATATGGGTGCCCAAGGCTAGCTTACAAGCCCAAATTACTTCAACTATAGACACAAGGATGAAGCAGCTCTCACAAGCACTCTTGGCCAACAACTCAGGAAGTGACAAGATACCTACACCTCTCACTGTCCACACTCCCATCAACCCCAGGAATGTCTGGAAATGGGTACCCACAAGGTCCCAACCACATCACACACTCAGACCAAAGTCTTCACCTGTCCTTAGCTCTAAAAGCTACGACTCCTGTATCAAAGTGTGGAGAGTTAAACTGTGTACTAAACCCCCTGACCATCTTCTGTAAATCCGTCCACACTAACACAGAAGCATTTCGAGTCCATTGCATAACCAAAGTACGCATCTAGGATGACACTGACCTTTAATCACCACTCACACATATCATAAACACCTCACCACTAACTACTGACCTCCTGGATTGTCATGTTAGTATTGTGAAGGGAACACCATTACATCTTGTTTCCTATGCAACACTAATGTGCCTTTCGTCTTCCAGCAGATAAGCGACCTACTCTCATGGCAACCGCGGCAGGCACAAGCTCTCAGGCAGGATCTGGTGCCCCCATCAACTGGGATGCCATGCCAGTGGAAGCTCCACCAACGGCTAGACCTGAAGAATTCTTGAATGTGCGAAGAATCCCTATTCCAGATCCACCCAGTGGACTAACCGAAAGAGTAAAAGGGCACTCCCATTGGTTCAATGAAATGCCAGGGGATTTGGGAGACGCGGACCACATCTGGGAGTCCAAGATGGAGTGTGGAGGGGTTTGGTGGACCTTCCAATTCTTTTCAAGAGAATTTGAGGCCTTACAAAATGCAGCTCCCCTTCAAGAGATCTGGCGAAAGGCAGGACTGCAAACTTACTTCAGTGCAGCTCTACCAAAACCTGACTTCCTCAGGTGTTACTACTTGATTGCTACGATGAAACCTACCGGGGATAAAGATCATTCAGGCACATTCTGGGTGCCCTCCTTATCTAATCTGGAGGAGATGAGGAAGTTTGAACTAAATGTAACATTAATCAGGGAAGCCCTTCAAATGTATGGCACTCATGTGCCTTCAGATCGCGACCCCCTGATACCAGAATCAATGAAAAGCAATAGAGTCAAGAAGCTCAAAGACATGTGCGCCCTCACCCCCAACATCGCCATACCCCTGCGGATGTGCCTCCAGCACTTCGCATTTCCAGCTCAAGACCGTTTCACTCAGCCTCATAAGAAGATATGGTACGGACTGTACTTAGCAGAGACCGGCAGCTTGCCCATTAAGATGCCAGTATGGATCTTAGATCAGGTATATGAGGCAGGCAAGCGGGGGGTGAGGAAGCCCACCCTACATGGTTGCTGTGCGTTGACTAGAATCATCTACAGATGTCTGGCGTATGATGTGCCAGTTGCTCGAGCCCTAAAGTATGCACATCTGGAGTTGTTTAAAGGGCGAAAGTCAGGGAGTCAGCCTGCAAAAAGAATGCGTGGATCCCTTTCACAAGTCCTGATCCCTCCAGCAACCACTACCGAAGTCTCCACTAGAGAGGAAGCCCCGGTGGCACCAATCACAATTCATCTCCAGGAGTCTCAACCAAGAGAGGTGGTACAGCCCACTCCCTCTGCCCCTCCGCTACCTACCGATGCAGAATTTGCAGCGATGGCCACTTTCACCGAAGACCCAAATTTTGATTTTGAAACATTTCTGCAGACGGCTCACCTATCAGACAGTGAAGGTTGTCCTGACAATGTCGATCCGGGGACATCAACCCAAAGAGAACATGCACGAGGTGAGACAAGCAGCGTACAGGAGCTAGAAGTGACACAACCTCCCCCAAGTCCAAACACACAAGCCCAGGAGCAGGCACCAAGGAATAACCCAGAAGAGAGTGAAGACGAAGCCCCTGCATATACGGCACAGCTCAAACGATTATACCAGACAATCAAGCAGGTACAAAGCCGCCATAAAATGTCAGAAGAAGCAAATAGGGCCCTAGTAAACCAGATGTTACAGTCAGAGCATATCGACCCCCAATTTGTAGAATCGCTAAATCTTTTGGCGGACACCTGTGGCATCAGTGAAGCATTAAGAACCTTGGTCTGTCAAGAGAACCCTGCTTATGATCAAAGAAGAATTGATACACGGCCGCGACAAGGAAAGATGATTCAGATGGAAGTATCTACCGTGTTAGCTACGTCCACATCAGAAGATGTGCACATGATTAGCCCTAGGCACAATGATGAACCGGAGGAAGTTACGCATGCCCCATCTCCCCCATCATCCCCTATCCCAACATCAGAGCCTCTCTCCACGTGTCTTTCTACACAACCATTCTCCTCCTATAGTGAGACCATTGTACACACCCCCATTTCCACTCTCCTTCCTTCACCCTTGTCCACCTCTGTCACTCAAGTTTTTGAACCTCAATTAGGTCACCCTTTCTTCCCCCATGCCGTTGGACAACCATCTGTCACTAGTCAGACTCTTTCCATCTCTTTGCCCTCCATCCCCCCATTTCCTTCCCCCCAAACTCTACCTATCCCGTCCCTTGTAACTGCCTCGAGCACCACACTAACCACCCAACCCTCCTTCTGGACCTACCTTGTAAACATTCTTCAACAGGTTGAAGAACATAAGAAAAAGTCCCTTCCCCAAATTCACTCCCCCACATTCACGGCCACCACTATCACACCACCCACCGTCCCGGTGTTCACATTTCACGAATCACACTCACTCATGTCCGATCCCATGGACATCTCACCATCCGCTGGATCACCCACCACCACTGTTCTCACAACACCATCACAGGTTATTACACTCTCATCACCACTTCCCCACACGGTAGGCACAACATCCACTTTTCCCATTCCCACTTCCCAACCCCCTGCATCTTCCACCTCATTTAGTCTTGCACTCGACACGATGCTTGAAGCTGCCACTCAGCTTAAGCAAGAATATACATTATTGGAAGAAAATAACAAAGGGCTTTGCACCCTCACAGCAACACTCCAAGAGCGTGTCACTGCTTTGGAGTTCATTCATACGGAGTCACAAAGCAAGATATTCGCCCTCGAACAGGTAAATGCGCAACTCAAAGCGGAGCATATGGACGAGAGCAAAGCCATGGAGGAACAGCTGCGCGATCAAATGGGCCGCAATGCACGGCTTCAACGAAACATGGCTTTGCTACGACGACATCTGGCGGCAGCGCAAGAAGAAAATAGACGGCTTCAACAACAAAACCAAGAGAACCTCGAGGCTGCCATGGAGAACACCCCGGGGGCTCCCATAGACCCGGTCAAATTTCAAGCGGTCCCCTCAGAAAGCATACAACAAATATTGGAAACGTATGCCAATCTATTAGAAGCACATGATCAGCTTGCCGACCAGCTAAAGGACGTACAGAGACCCCAAGAGTCTACACCACACCGACAAGAACATAAAGAAATGACAGACGCTGCTACTTCAACCGAACCTGAACATTCAACGCCCAATGACGTGCTGGAGTTACAGCAGCAGATCGCAGAATTAAAGCTGAAGTTGATGCAGTACGAACGACCCCCTTCCCCCCCAGAGCAACCGTCAGAAGAAGAAGCAGTTACCATCCCAGTGGAGGAAGCATTCGACGACAACTACGAGCCTCAACCACTTCCAGGTGGACGCGTAACAGAAGAAGGTCAAGATACCTATGAGGAACCCCCATCGGCGTGGATGAAACAAGTAGAGGAGATGGGGAAAACTCATCAGGAGCGGATATCCACTCAGATGCTGGCAATGAAGGCCGTTGAGGACACCATCCTTCACTCAGAATACTTCAGGCACCTCGCTCCTAGACGCCTGATCACTAGCTCAGAACTGCAATACAAGCCCTATTTTGTATTGTTGGCTGACTACAATGCAGAAATCAAACGAGTCACCAACAAGTGCCCAACATTTGCCACACAGTTCGAACCAGAAGACATACCAGAAGCGGCACGAAAGGGGGCCATATTCCAACCAACGTGGAGGCAAAAGTTACTCGAAACTTATCCAGAAATGCTTCGAACATGGGATCATGCCCCCATGCATTTGAAGTACAATCCGTGTTTTGGGCCAGTGCAAAGACGCAGATCATGGAAAGCTTTTGCCATCAAGGTTCAGAATAACGCAAACTGTAAAGAATGGCTCAATTACCCCGCTATCGCCCCCCCAACCGGTACTCCTACAGTGTCATACATGATTGCAACCATCAGACATTGGATACCACGCCTCCACCCGATGCCAGATGTCGCTGCCCAGATGATGCTCAAGATCCTCGACATGATGCAGGTTGTACTCAAAACTTTTCGCAATGTATGCCATATTCAACCTCCTATTCCAGGGTTTATCAATGGTAACTACGACCTGCTATATGATATGAGCACAACCCCGAGCATACGAGTGGCTTACGCATGGCATGCACGCATAAGATATCTCCCTGCCTGCTACAAGCAAACATTTGACGACATGTTCACCACGGGGTTTTGGGAAGCACATTCAGAGGTATTTGCACCACGGCCTACGCATCTACTCCATCTCTTTGCATGTGAGCAAACGATGCACTCCGAGCTTTACACGATGCCACAACCTGACATGCCTGGTACAGTGGATTGGGAGGCCTTGCAACGAGATCTAATCAGAGGTTTAAAAAGCAAAGAACACGAAGTGGCCACCGACCTCCTGCAAAAATACATTGATCAAACGGCGGAAAAGAGGTCTGTCAGAGGCGACAGACCCTAGGGGGGGGAGAGTGTTGACAGGATGCGGGAAGAAGCAAGTATGGACACACATGCAGATCTAGCACGGAGGCTACCCTTCATTTTTTTCAGAAACCCCAACATCATTCTAAAGTGATTCTCATCACTACAAACCCTTGTAAATATCATTTCACCTTTTTGTAGCTCCATTTTGTACAAGCCGAGGAGTCCTCGAGCTTGGGGAGCCTTAGATGTAGTTGCCTGCCAATTTTCATAATTTTTAGATCTCGTTTGGGCCCTCAAATAAGCCCCGGAACCTAATTTTTAACTAGGCCGGACACTAGGTCTGAACAGGGCCAAAGTTAGTCAAAAAACTATAAATAGAGCTAGAGAGCTCATTTTTGGGGGGTTAGCTTCTTGTAGTTTGAGCTTGTATGAGAACTTTCTTGCAATAGAAGTAATTCCATTGTCTTACTCTCTTTGTTCTTACTGTGTGTGCGCGTGTGTGTGTATGTGTGTGCATGCTTGTGTGCTTCTCACCCACGCACTTGTGCTTCCACTTGCTCGTGGTCTTCATACCATCCTCACGTCTCCCCGGATTGACATTAAAGGAGGTGCTACTCATCGCTGAGCTACAGAATTGCTTTGTGGATGGACTCCACAACCTATAACCCATCTGCTTGTCATCATAACCAATGAATACATACCTCTCTACTTTAGGTTCCAATTTATGCCTCAATTGAGATGGCACATATGCATATGCCAAGCATCCAAATATTTTACAATGATCCGAGGTAGATCTCTTACCCCACCAAGCTTCATATGGTGTCATACCCTGCAAAGCTTTACATGGTAACCTATTGAACAAATATGTGGTTGTGTTTACAGCATCAGCCCACAAATAATTAGGACAATTTTTCTCCTTCATCATTGATCTTGCAAACTCAACAAGAGTTCTATTTCTTCTCTCTGCTACCCCATTTTGTTGAGGAGAGTACCTGCAAGTAACCTCTCTCTTTATACCTGCATTCCACTAATAATCACTGAACTCATTAGAGAAATACTCTCCCCCTCCATCTGACCTTAACCTCTTCAATTTTTGACCTGTAATTCTTTCTGCATATGCATGATAGTGTTTAAATGTATTAAACACTTCTAACTTGTCTTTGACCACATAGATTGTGATCCACCTGGTAGCATCATCAACATATATGACATAATATCTTGAACCATTTATACTGAAGTCCTTTGAAGGACCCCACACATCTGTATGTACCAATTCAAGTCTTTCTGAATACATAAAACCATGCTTATTATATGATTGCTTATGAGCCTTACCTAATTGACATGCTTCACATCTGTATGTCATGTGTTGACTTGCAACATTAGGCAATCCAAGCACTGAACCATTGTTAACCATTTCTTTGATACCTCTTTCATTAAAGTGTCCAAGTCTTTTATGCCAAAGATCCAATTCAGACATCTTTTGCTCTCCATATGTGAACATAGCATGTCCAATATTACCTTGTATCTTTAATGTGAAGAGCCTTCCTTCCTTCTTTCCTGTAACAATTCGTTTATACCCTTGACTAGGGTCTTCAAAATAAACTCCATCATTAGTGAACCTTACCTCATATGCTTTTTCCACAATTTGTCCTACACTAATCAAGTTCTTTGGAATTGTAGGAACATACAGAACCTTACTCAAGAGAGTACTTCCATCTTTGGCTTTAATTGAACCAACTGACTTTACTTTGTGCTTTGT
This sequence comes from Ceratopteris richardii, assembly GCA_020310875.1. Classification (NCBI taxonomy): domain Eukaryota; kingdom Viridiplantae; phylum Streptophyta; class Polypodiopsida; order Polypodiales; family Pteridaceae; genus Ceratopteris; species Ceratopteris richardii. The sequence continues at coordinate 139,950,307 of CM035421.1, forward strand.
ATTATCACCTATTTGAACTGTGTGATTGATTGCCTTATGATATAGATCAGTCATCAAAGCAATGTTTCCACTCAGATGATTGCTACATCTTGAGTCAATATAAAATACTCTCATGTCTTCATGTGAGGCTTCACATGTTGCATTCATAATAAGAGTTGAATCTTCTTTCTGGTCTGATGCATAATTGTAGTAGGTGTTACTATAGGATTGATTTTGGAAGTTTCTTCCTCCACTTCTTCCAAAAGAATTCCTACCACCTCTACCTCTGAAGTTTCCTCTCTGATATCTGCCACCTCTTCCTCTTTGATTAAAATTCTGATTAAAATTACCATTGCTTTGATTATTATGCCAACAATCATGAGATAGATGATTGGTCTTACCACATATCCAACAAGCTCTGACATTATCTTTCTTATTTCTACCTCTTCCTCTACTTTTGCCACTTCCTCTTCCTCTTAGGAATTTTGCTTGACTTGGAGTACCTTCATCTTCAACTGATTGTTGCTTCCCTTTGCTAACTTTCTTCTTGTCTTTAGAATACATTGCATGATCTGCACTCTTATCAACATCTCCTTTGATATCATTCTCAAAAGTTAGCATATGTCCTAACAATTGATTCAAATCAGGAGTGAAATGATCTAATGAAAGTTCTGTAGACAAAATAAAAGGCTTCCACTTCTCATCTCCTCTTAGCCCTGTGAGAATTTGTCTTACCAACTTATCTTCTTCAATATCTTCATCAACTGCACCTAAAGAATCAGCCATGTCTTTCATCTTTGTCACATAATCAGATATTGATTGTGAAGCCTTCTTCTTAAATGTAGTAAACTCTGCCCATAATGAAGCTTTCCTTGATTTGGTTGTATTCTGAAAATGCTCTTGCAAAGCATTCCATATGTCACTTGCACTTTCAAGTCCTCTGATATGAGGAAGCAAATAATCATTCACTGCCATGTAAATTATGCTCCTTGCTTGAGCATCCTTCTTCATCCAAATCTTTATATCTCAAGCTCCTCCCTAGTTGGAACATTGGGATCTTTGAACTCTGGCTTTTCTTCCTCTCATGTGATGTATCCAATCAGATCTTTGCTCATAAGATGAGCTTCCATTCTCATAGACCAAGCTGGATAGTTCTCTCTATCCAACTTCTCAATTTGGAGACTATCTCCCATCCTTTCTAACATATCCTTGATATACTTCCTTTGAGTGAGAAATAAACCATGATCTTTGTAAACAACTTCCAAACCTAGGAAGTAGGTAAGTGATCCTAAATCACTTATCTTGAATTCTTCTCTCTTCTCATCTTTGATCTTCTTCATACCATCTGCATCATTTCCCGTCAATATAATATCATCTACATATACACATAGGTAGATGACCTCAGGATTATTCTTTTTAATAAAGAGTGAAGGATATGCCTTACTTGGTTGAAAGCCTTTGTCCTACAAGAATGAAACAAGCTTGAAATTCCAAGCTCTTGGGGCTTGCTTGAGACCATACAATGCTTTGTTAAGTTTACACACATAATCAGGATAAACTTGATTTTCAAAACCAGGTGGTTGTGCCATATATACCTCTTCTGTTATCCATCCATTAAGAAATGCATTTTTTACATCCAATTGAAGTATCTTCCAATTCTTGGAAGAGGCAATACTAAGAAAAACCCTAATAGTAGGCATCTTTGCCACAGGAGAGAAGGTCTCCTCATAATCAATTCCCTGAGTTTGTGCAAAGCCTTTTGCCACAAGCCTTGCCTTATACCTGTTAATGGAACCATCATAATTCTTCTTGAGTTTATAGACCCATCTTGAGCCTATTACCTTCATAGATGAAGTCTTGGGCACCAAATCCCAATTGTTGTTTTCCTCAAATGCTTCAATCTCTTCCTTCATTGCATGCTTCCATTCTGATTTTCCTTTGTCCTCTTCAAAGGATGATGGCTCCTCTTGGTTTACGTCTTGTGCTATGTAAATAGAATGTTTAGTTACTAATGAGGTGTCAAACCCATACCTTTCTGGTTTTTCTCTTTCCCTTATAGATCAATCCATGTTGTGATGATTCTACCTCATGTCCAAGTTCCTGCAATTTTGCTTTACCTTTAGATTTCTATGCTTTGATTTTTTCCATCTGAGTTTCTTCATCATCTTCTGAAGTATCTTGTTCTTCAATCTTTGGTTTATGTACTCTAGCAAGCTTTGGAAAATCTTCTTCAAGGTCATATGGCAATTTGACCTTCTGCATAAATCCTCATACCATGAATTGTTCTCATCAAAAACTACATCTCTGCTTACCAAGAATCCTTTGTTGGTAGGGTTGTATAACCTATAACCCTTTTGATTTTTGTCATATCCAATGAATACACACCTTTCTGCCTTTGGATCCATCTTGCCTCTAACCTGTGAGGGAACATGAGCATAAGCAATACATCCAAAAATTTTACAATGATCTAAGCTAGGTCTTCTTCCATTCCAAGCCTCATATCGAGTCATCCCATCAAGGGATTTTGAAGGCAACCTGTTAATCAAGTAAGTGGTTGTAGATACGGCCTCAGCCCATAGGTAATTAGGCAAATGCTTTTCATTTGACATGGACCTTGCAGCTTCAACAATTGTCCTATTCCTCCTTTCTGCCACTCCATTTTGCTCAGGAGTGTATCTTGTAGTTACCTCTCTTTTGATTCCTCTTTCTTGAAGAAAGAAATCAAATTCATGGGAGAAGTATTCTCCCCCTCCATCTGACCTTAGCGTTCCGTTTGATTCTCTACAAGAGCCAAATATCTTTTGAAGCATGAAAAAACTTCATCTTTGTGTTTCATAAAGAATAGGATAGTCCATCTACTGCAATCATCAATAAAGGAGACATAATACCTTGATCCAGATATTGAAGCATCCTTGCTAGGTCCCCATACATCTGTATGAACCAACTCCAAGAGATCTCCATGCATATAACCTTTCTTCATGAATGGTAACCTGTGAGACTTTCCAAATTGACATGCACTACACTTATAAATCATGTGTTGTTTTGACAAGTTAGGGAGTCCAAGTACACTTTGGTCCCTGCAAATTTACTTTAATGATCTTTCACCAATATGTGTCAATCTCTTGTGCCATACCTCTAGTTCTGTGAGTGTTTGATTACCATAGTTGAAGAGAGTTATGTTCCTTGTGTCTTGCAACTCAAAAGTGAATAATCTACCTGTTTTTTCTCCCTTTGCTATTCTTCTGAACCCTTGGCTAGGGTCTTCCACATATGCTCCTCCTCTTGTGAACCTAACTTGCAATACTTTTTCTACTATCTGCCCAACACTTATCAAATTTTTTGTAATGGTAGGGCATAAAGTACCTTACTAAGTAAGTTGATGTTTCCATCACGTGCTTTGACATTTCCTATTTTCTCCACAAGGTGTCTTGTATCATCTCTTGTGTACCTCATGCTTGTTCCTTGGATCTTCTAAATCTCATAGGAGGGCCACATTTCCTGCCACATGATTTGAACAACCTGAATCTATGTAGAAAACATGCTCATCAGATTTACCTTGTGGCATAGCCATGTTCATGATTAATAATGAATCCTCTTTGTTTGAGTCTTCTATGTAGTTATTGAAGTCTCTCCTTCCTTTGTAGCCTCCTTGATAGTTTGAATGATTGTAGTTGTTTTAGTTGCCATGATAATTGTTGAAACTTCCTCTTGAGTAGCCATAACTTCCTCTATTGTATCCTCTACTTGTTTGATTCCTGGAATTTCTAAAGCAATTTTCAGTTGTATGATTAGTTAATCCACAAATAGAACATGGGTTGGAGTCTTGGGATCTCCCCCTACCTTGTCTACCTCCTCTTCCTCTACCTCTGCCATGTCTTCCTCTACCTGCATAGTTAGCTTGATATGTTCCTCCTTCATCATCCACTTTCTTTGATTTTCCTTTGTTTTCTTTGGACTTGCTTTTATCAGTATATAAAGATGAAGATTGATTACCTTTAGAGCTTTCTCCATTCTTGATAAGTTTTGCCTCTTGAGTGAGTAATTGTCCAATGAGCGTATTGAAATCAGGTATGTGCATGTCCCTGTACAAATGCATAGCTATGGTGAATGCTTCCCACTTGTCATCTGCTTTCAATCCATTGATAAGTTGCCTTACAATTTGTTCTTCATCTATTACCTCTCCAATGCTTCCCAACTGATCAACTATGTCCTTGAGCTTTGTGACAAAATCAGTCACATTTTGTTTCCGAGTGTTGCAGAGCAAAGAGGAACACAGGACGAGCCCAATTTTTTCAAATAAATGGGCATATTTTTCTTCTTCAAAATCCTAGGAAATTCCCTAAGAAACTATGTAAATGCACTAGAGGAGTCCTCTAGATGCATAATCCCAAATCAATGTAATATAATTCTCGTAAAATAGTAAGAAATTAGAGAATAGCTAATAAACTGCCGGTCACTTGTGTGAAAGGACCATTTTTAGGGAACATGTATATTAGTCACTTTGTGACTCTTTGTAAACACTTTTTTACCATTGTGAAGAAGGAGAGCTCCTCAATTTCGAATTTGCTTCTTTCGTATATATTTTCATCTTCTCTATGATCTTTTGTGTGTGTGTGAAGCTTGGAATGTGTGTGTGGGACTGTTATCTACCCCTCCCCATCACTTTTGAACTACTGTAGTGTGTGTGTGTGTGTGTGCAAGTAGGAGTTGTGGAGTGAGTGTGTGTGTTTCCCACCATTCACTATTTTGGTCATAACTAAAGAGTGGTTGTCAGATTTGAGTGAGAATACCACCAATAGATGCGTCTCCTCTAGAGCTTCGAAATGAATGACTATTGGCCATATTCGGAGTTCAGAACTGGGAGAAACATTCGAATTTGTGAAAACTATTGTAGGTGGTATCGCGGCAGACACTTTCTGAGGTTAAGTGAGTTGTAGAGGTAGATTAGTTTTTTCTCATCCATATTGGCTGAACCACTTCAAATTCCATCATGTGTGCACAAGTCCTCATACACTTGGTTAGGTTGGTTCATCAGATTAATAATTAAGTGTGTGTCAATCCACCACTATATGCTCTTGTGTGGCAAACGAGGTTTAGTCTCTTTGGCACAAGTCCCTAAGACTTCGTGACTTAGGTACACACATTTTTGGCACCGTTGTCGGGGACAAGCCCAATCAAGGTGCCTTCGTGATGGTTATAGCTTAGGAGTGAGGAAATCGTACTTGTAGAAGTGAATTTGTTTAGTGGCAAGTAGTCAAACACTTCAGCACTTGTTACTTCACATCCCGGAGGTGTGTGTAATGAGTTTTTAGGTTAAGGGTTAGGAGAGAGGGAGAGAAAAAAGAGTTAGGGTTAGGTTAGGAAGAGATTTGGAGTAGAAGTAAGTGGAAAAGCACCAAGAAAATCCCAAAAAATTACCAAGTTAGTGTAGGATAGGCCTCAGTCATCAGAAGCAATAAAAACCAAAAAATTGTAGTTCATTTCTCATTTCCTTAGAAAGCAGTATCATCTGCAGTCAGTGACCTGTATCGCCAGTGTGGTATCGCACAAACCAAGCCCTAAATCTACCTAGTGAGCTCAAGTCCTAAGCAAATCAACCCCAAGGTAAGCTACATCAAGATATTAATCTCAAAAACACTGTAAAAATGCACCTACACGTGATTAAAGGCGCAGTTGGTATCGTGGGGTGGGACAGAGTGATTTGAGAAGTTTTTTTAGTGAGACAAAGGGTTACAAGTGAAGAGGAGTGAGAGAGAAACCAGGGGGTGAAAAATTTTTTACATTTGGATTTATTTTGGCTGTAGTATCGTGATCAGTTGAGTTTTGGTATCGTGATACCAAAATTCTCTTGTATCACGATACTCGCCGAAGTATCGTATCGTCGCATACCACTTGAGGTATCGTGATACCATATCCTCGTATCGTATCATCAAGTTGGTATCGCGATCGCGATCTGCCAGTGGTATCATATCGCGGTCCACTTGGTATCGTATTGCCGTGGTCACGGTATCGTATCGCCCTGGTCACGGTATCGTATCGTCGACCTAGCGGTATCGTATCGCATACTAATCCAGTATCGTATCGTTACCCCTCGTGGTATCGTATCGTGTGTTTCGGAAGCAAGACTCTAGTATGTATCATGCATTGTTGCGGTATCATATGGTGATAGAGCATCGATATTGTATCGTGAGCGTTCCTGGTATCATATCGTGATGAATTTTGGGATCGTATCCTGTAGGTCTGCGGTATCGTATCGCTAACTGCACTGATATCGTATCGTCAGGATTTCTAGTATCGTATCATGCTCTACAGTAGTATCGTATCGTGTCTTCGAGTGGTATCGTATCGCTTGAGGCACATAGTATCGTATCGCCAAGAGCAGTGGTATCGTATCGTCTGAAAAGCAGTATCGTATCGCATAGTTCTCTAGTATCGTATCATTGATTACCTAAGTATCGTGTCGTGACCGGTAGTGGTATCATATCGTCGACAAACTGGTATCGCCTAGTGCAGTATCGTCTAAGTGGTATCGTCTAGAACACTTTGAGCATTTTCAAGGGTAAATTTGAGGCATTTGAGGAGCCACTTAGGGAGAGATTTAGAGGCCAAGATAGCCTCAAGAGGGTGAATGAACTTGAGGTCAGGAAGAGTTCTAAGTAGCCGGAGAAGTGTCATATCATCAGTAGGAAGTACCGCTCAGGTCAGTCACCGCTCTACCTATTCCAACACCTCTAGCGATTTGGAGGAGGAGATACCCATGGCTTCAGAAGACATGCAAGTTCATGTTCCTGGGAGAAACTTCATGTCTATGATAGAAGGGGAGTACCGCACCTCTTTGCAATATATGTCTACTAATGCCCAGGAGATTCCCATCTACCTGGATGGTTTAAATAGATCAGTTGCTAGGATGGTGACCTCCACCAATTCCACAATTGTGCCCAGGCCAACTGTCAAGTATGAAGGAGGAGCATACATGGATAAGTTGGGTCACATCTACGTGGTGACAGAACACCCAGAATTGATCAATGAGAGAGGAGAGTTAGGAGGACAAGAGAATTCAGGAAGACCGGACCCTGAGGAGTTAGTAACTACTCCCAGAGGTAAGTCAGTAGTGACACAAATCTTGAGAGGGGATTTGATACCTCAAGATGACTATTTATTGGAGGTTTATTTGGTCCATGGATTAGATTTATTGCTACAAACTGATTCACGTGCACGCTGACGGGAAGAAAGCCCAATGACATTCTACGAGTTGAAGGATCTGGAAGATGAGTCTAGAGTAACGTACTTAGATAAGAATCAAAGAAGGTATTGTCTAGTCGATGCCATAGATAGAGCTCGATTGAAGTATATGGGCCTGCCTGTATTTCCTGAACAAGAGCAGGCAACTACCTCTCATAACCCTTTTGGGACACAGCACGAATCTAAACATACAATGTCAGGACAAACAAGCCATCGAAGTGTTCCAAACAGAAACATGTACAATTTACAATGCCTGGAATGCAAACACACTATCAAGCACAACCTGGAGTAGGCAACCTACACAGGGCACCAGTGAGACCAATACCTCCACTAGGAATGCAACCAGGAATACCCCCAATCAAACCGGTAATTCCTGTAATGTCTAAACAACTAGAGCCCTTAAGAAGATTACGACCGATTCAAGTGGCCAAATGTATGAGAAATCATTATGATGGATTGGGAGAGCCTTACGACCACATAGCTGAATTTAAACAAATTCTAAGGGCTGAACAAGTGGATGAATTCTTTGTGGAGTATGAGTCCTTTGGGCTCACTCTCACAGGAAAAGCTCTTACATGGTTCCAGCCATTAGATCCCAACCAATTTGGAGATATTGAACAATTCTTTCAAGAATTCATAGGGGAGTTCACCAAAAGAGGGATTAAACACAACTCTTCATCTTTAATCCATAGCTTTAAATAGAATCCAAATGAGTAAAAACGGCGGCCCAATGATTTAATCAGTATGTCCATAGATTTCCACTGGCAGAAAGACCCACGCAGCAAAAAATGATATCATTATTCTTGTACAGACTAACGAACGGAACTCTAAGAACTTTATTCTATGTAAAGAGACTACAGACATTGGGTGAATGCCTTCAAGAGTGTATTGACCTAAAGGACAACCTAGCAGATGATCTCAAGAGCACAATGAGTCCTACTAAATCAGAAGATGCTCGGAGTACGGTTACATCCAACTCTAGTAATGTAGAAGAATTAGCAGAATTGGTAGCAAAGAAGTTAGGAGTTCACGGACAAAGAAACTACCAGCATCCATCTCTAAGAGTTCCCATGTTGAGAAGATGTAGCCTATGTGGAGGTGATCACCCCACTCACATGTGTGTACGAGGAGGAACAGGTGTACCTCAAGCTTACCCTTATAATAGGCAGCCCCATCAAGGAACCGCCTTGTATTTCCATATAGAACAGAAATACACCAACCATACCATGGAGAATTGCCCATTCAATAGGCAGACACGGCATTTACACCCACCATAGTATCGGCCATATGGATATCCACCTAGAGATCCAGGCAGAGAGATGCCCAGGTACAATCCCTGCCCAGCACCACCAGGAGTACCTAGGCCATACGAGCAAGCACAATTTACACAACCCCAGCCAGTGTTAGGACCTTAACTATCACATCCCCAACATGTGGTACCTGTCAAGTATACCCAACGAGAGGAAAACTTAGAAAGAGCCATAGTGCCAGCATCACCAATAGCCAGTATAGAGTCAACGAACCCAGGATACAAGCAATCCCAAGGGGAGTACTATTCCTATGATGCTAGTATAATGTAGTACGAGCAAGTTTATGATCTGCAATACTATGGATACAAAGGATATGACAATACTTATGGATCAGAGGTGGCGACACTAATGTACACCGCACCTAAAGCACAAGTACCTGTAAGACCACCCATCAGACCACCTATGCCAAGAGGAACGTGTTATAGATGCGGAGGAGACCACTTTATCAGAGAATGCACTTGGCCTTACAACCCCCCACCTCCTAGAATTTGGGAAGGGTATTGTAGTGATTGTGGAAAGGAACATCTATTCAGAGATTGCCCAAAGAATCCCAATAAGACTCAGGACACTTTTTGGGAAGGGTATTGTAGTGATTGTGGAAAGGAACATCTATTCAGAGATTGCCCAAAGAATCCCAATAAGACTCAGGACACTGCACTTGTTAATGTGATTGAAGTAGTTGAAGCATCGGGTAGTGACAAGGAATACACCGTACCATTAAAGGCCATTACACAAGCACGAACGAAGGAACAAGAAGGAAAACGAACGGACCTTGAGCAAGAAAACTGTAAAACCGTAGACCCCAAAGTTCAAATAGTGGAAGATTCAAAAGTCCCACGCGAGAGTACTCAAGCAATGAAAATCCAGAAGTGGAAGGAAAGGAGAGAAAAACTTAGAGAAAAATGGATGAAAAACAAAAATAAGGAAGACAAGAAGCATGCGCATAGCAATAAGAAACCTAAAGAACTAGAGATTCAGGAAGAAGTTCCCATTCCACAGCCTATCCCAGAGTCAGAAAAACCAGGATCAATTCTAGCCGACCCAAAACCGGATGATTTGGACATGTGGTTGAAAGCATACCAAGCTAGAATTAAGACTGGACCGAATGTGGAGCAACATGAAAAGCTTTACCCACAAGGAGAGCTAGAAAAGGAGAGACTTGCGATATGCAGAAAACTCATAGAGGTAGCACAAGCAACCCTAGAGAAGACTATCCCTGCCCTCCTTGAGACAAGGATATCAGAGGATCAATACAAGGATTTTGTTAAAGCCAGGGACAAGGAACCAAAAGAGAAGGATGATAAACGTGCGCTACTGAAAACCCAGGACGAACCTATGTTCACAGTTCCTGATTTAGAGGCTGACTGGCCAAAAGAATTGTGGAATAGAATCCGAGAAGAACAGTGGAAAAGGAATGGAGTGGCTAAACCTCCTTTTGAGGAATTAGATGTTGAAGTTTATCAACCAAGTCCCAACATGGAAGAAGTATATGAGGAAGTATCAAGACTAGACCGAAATAGGTAAGAAGCTCAGAGCATTTCAACCCTACCAAATTACATGCGAGAGTACGAAAAAGAGTCCATAATCTTCCGTGTGCCCATAGTACGAGGGAAAGTAAAAGGAAACTCGGAAAAGAATTCACACAATCTAACAGAACTTAAAAAGACAAAAATACAATGCCAATTGACTGTGGAAGAACTACTCCTTGTTAAACCACAATTATGGAAACAATTAGCAAGACAATTGGAGTTAGAGTAGGAGAAGAACAAAAAGGAAAGCAAGGGAGATGAAAACCCATCTAAGGTACAAATCCCCGTGGACAAGGTTGGAGAATTCAACAAAGGAGATGAGGGTAACACATGTCTACATGTCACTTATAACGGTTATATGACCAAAGCCATATTGGATACGGGAGCAGGAGTAGGTATTGCTACCAAAGAGATTTGGGAGAAATGGGGGAAGCCTGCCTTAAGACCCACTCCTATGAAGCTTCAGTTAGGAGATGGTCATGTTGAAAAACCATTGGGAATATTGGAGAAGATCAAATTGACCACCTGTGGAGTTGAATTTGAGCATACTTTAGCCATTTGTCAGTTTGGAAAAGAAAATAACTATGAGATGATATTAGGACGACCCTTCATGAGACAGCTTAGGGTACTGCAAGATTGGGGACAAGATTCATTATATCTTCAACATCAAGGAAACACCACCAAGATAAATTTGCATACCTTTGCGTACAGAGATGTACCACCACTACAATGGAAAACCATACACAATGAAGAGGATGATTTGTCTATCCATAGCGCAGGATCAAGTGATCAATCTTGGATGCATGAGGACGCCCAATTATGGATGTGTAAAGAAGCCAAGAAAGAGGATAATAAGATGCCGTTATGGCCTATAGGACATCAAAATTATCGACCGGTAGAGGATCCAATGTATATGCCTCAAATCTTCCCTGATGAAACATTTGAACCTCACGAATGGATGGAAATCCTAGAAACCCTGGATGTATGTGTGTATGAAGAAGTTCTCATGATGAATGAATGTGTGGACGAAGAAGGCTACGATGTAAATTTGTACATGGTTATCCTTCAAGAAGTAGAAGCGGGAGAAATATTGGAAAAGGAGTGGAAAGAAGAATATGAGAGCATAGAAATGGAACCGGAATTTGATTCAGAAGAACGTTACCTAGAAGCCATTCGAACCAAAGATAAGTATGGAATGACCAAAGTGTTAGCAATAGAAGCAGCCCCTATAGTACCAAAATAGGAGGAAAGTGTGAGTAAGATTGAACCAAATGCTGATCTTTTTGAGGTATCGAAGCACTTCAAGAGGTATGAAGTAGAAGAGAGAAAAATAGCTATTCAAATGCCTAAGAGAGAGGCAAGAGAAGGAGAAGCGTATGACAACAAGGAACAAACAAAGAAAATCATAGTAACTATAGAAGATGAAGAAGAAAGATGTACATACATAGGAAAAGATGTGTCAACAGAAGAGGAAGAAGAATTGATGTAGTTGATCGGAGAATATCAAGATGTATTTGCTTGGACCTATAAGGATCTCAAGGGTGTGGAACCCTCCATTTGTTCTCATAGGATACCAATGACATTGGAGGCAAAACCATCAAAACAACACCCTTGCACTTACAACGAGGTTTGTGCTGCTAAAATAAAAGAGAAATAGACAAGCTATTAGCGGCTGGATTCATTTATGAGATAGAACACATCGAATGGGTATCACCATTAGTGGTTATGCCTAAAAAAACAGAAAACTCAGAGTATGCATTAACCTGAAGAAAGTCAATGCAGCCACGATTCGTGATAGCTATCCATTACCTATCACCGACCACCTATTGGAAAGAGTTGTAGGAAAAGAAGTCTATAGCTTCTTGGACGGATTCTCTGGATACAACCAAGTAGCTATCCCTACTGAGGATCAACATAAGACCGCATTCGCGACTGAATGGGGAGTCTATGCTTTTAGAGTGATGCCCTTTGGACTCACTAATGCACCTGCTACTTTCCAAAGGTTGATGTGTCATGTTTTCAAAGAATTCCTAAAGAAAAGTATGGAAGTGTATGTAGATGACCTATGTACATATTCAAATCAAAGGCAAGACCACATTCCAAAATTGCGGAAAATATTTGATAAATGTCGACAATATAGAGTATGCCTGAATCCCGAGAGGTGTGTCTTCATGGTAAGACAAGGGAACGTGTACGCCATAATTGCCAAACCTTTGTATGGATTGTTGACTCAATTCACTTGGACGAAAGAATGCGAAAAGGCTTTTAACGAGTTAAAAATGCGACTTAGCTTGGCCCCAATTCTGAAAACACCGAATTGGAACAAGCCTTCCCATATTCATGTGGACGGTTCAAATTATGCAATAGGATGCATCTTAGCTCAACCGGCAGATGAAGGAAAGTTAGATCACCCAATTGCCTATGCGAGTAGACAACTGAATCAAGCCGAGAGAAACTATACAACTACGGAGCGAGAGGGATTAGGAATGGTGTACGCTGTAAAGAAATTCAGACACTATCTCTTAGCCAATAAGTTCAAGTTCTTCATAGATCATCAAGCCTTATTGTCCCTAGTCAATAAGCCTTGTAACACGAGTAGACTTGTGAGATGGTTTTTGCTATTGATGGAGTTCGATTTTGAAGTAATCATGAAAAAAGGAAATACTCATGTGAGGGCAGATCATCTCTCTAGATTAACACATGGAGAACCACCAAGTGGAGTACCAGACAATTTGCCAGACACTTACCTGTTTAATTTGGAATAAGGCAAAGAGATGAACGGTATCTATAAGGGGAAGAGTCTATTCCCATGGCTAATTACCAGGTTCATAAGTCCGACACAACCAATGTCTGCATGTCCCAGCCTTACTTAAACCTAGGAATTGGAACGACGGAGTACCAGCTAATAGAGGCCTTGCTAGATTCAAGAGCAGCACTCAGTTGCATAGGAAATACGGTCATCATCAATCTTCAAACGACCATAACAACCACGAAAGCACACATGATAGGTGTGGGAGGTCAAGTTATAACATGCATTGGAGAAGCCATAGTATCCCTCCACCTAGGAAATTCAACTATGGAACAACAAGTTCTGGTGTGCAGAGATGAGGATCTAATAGAAAACTTGATCCTAGGACAAGACTGGATCATTGAGAATGAAGTGAGCGAATCCAACAACTCGATCGATAATAATTACAAAAGAAGCGCCTACAACAGGACAAAAGGAGGAGAAGACAAGGCTTAAAACCTCTACTACGAAATGGATATGAAAACCAAAGCAACAACAAGGAATGGAACACCAGAACCAAGAAGAATTCTTTTGCACACATGAAGCATCAAATGCACCTAAAGTATGCATAATAGGGCCACATTATGAGGCCAGGCATTCGGCACATGATGTACATGACAAAATTAGTGGTGCACATTCCCCACTTGGGGACAGGTCATAGCTTCTACTTCCATAGGAATAGACCTACTATGTAAATAAACATGCTTCGGCTACACTAATTCTTGTTTTCTTTCAGGAATGACAATGAAAAAATATGCAGTAAGAGACCTTACGCAAGCAAGGGAAACGGAGTGATGCAACGAACGAAATGTCATTACCACACATATCACTAGAAACATGTCTTATAGAAGCTAATGCTCTTTTCATTACAAGTGCATATGGCTTTTGAAGAATCTGAAGCTACTATTCAAGAGGAAGTGATGGAACTCCCTTTGCAAAACGTGACTAAAGCAAAAGGCCATTGGTTTAGAGACGATCAACTAGCAGGCGATTTCTTATTTCTAGCAACCATTAAAATCATGGATATAGATCACCAGTTCCCAGTGATGTCCAAAGACTTCAAGGTAGTACATGAGCTCACGTCAACCATGGACATTATGAAGAAAGTGGGCATTCACAAATACTTTGAGTTACCGATATACAAGCCCGATTTTCAACGATGTGCCCAAGTTATGAATACTCTGCAGTCTACCCTACATGATCCATTGGTGCCGGAGGCCAGAGTCTTAGATGCTGTTGGTGAATGTGTCATAATACAATTCACACATGATCTAATCAAAGAAGCTTTGGATGGGAGAAGGATGGGACCACATTCTTGAAGGAGGAAAGTCGTGGAGCAAAGACACGAACCTTCAATGACATTAATCGCATCGATATTGAAGATGAAGTGAGGCTCATCCATCAGCACTTTTGTTTTCCTAACATGCACAGGTACACTGCTCCACAAAAGATCGTAGTACAAATACTTTCACACGCTATTAAGCAAGTTGGAAATCAAGTCAACATGACTCCATGTATTCAAGAGCAGCTAGTCGAAGCAAAAAAGCAGTGGAATCACAAGAAGTTTTTGAATGGAAGTGTGGCATTAACTATATTGATATATCATGCCCTGGGTATTAGAGAACATTTAAGAGAGATGCCATCATCTGAAGGCATGGCCAAGTATGCAAAGGTAGCAACAGTTCCTCGGAAAAAGAAGGGAGTACAATCATAGAGGAAGCAAAAACTAGCTCCCAACCTAGAATGAGAGGTACCAAAAGACTAAGGGAAATGATGCAAGCAAAAGCAGAAGTCCCAGCCACCAAAAGGGCACATGTGCTTCCAAGAACGAGGCTTGAAGACCGTCAACTTATCACTGAAGAAGAATTGGCCAAAGCAATGGAAGCCACACACCAGTACACACAAGGTCAAGTCAATCTATCTGTACAAGGGCACCATTACCAGCAAGCCCATCAAGAGTTAGAACAAAGAAAAAGGCTGACAAAGGTCCATAGATATAGGGAATTGGGTTTAATGAATTCAAGCTCATCATTAGAGGCACAAGAAGAACCAGACACCTCCTTGTTGAATGTGGACATTCGAAGTGAGTCCAAGGATGATGGACAATGGGAAGAGCTAAATGAAGTGAACAAGCAGGTGGAAGAGGAAGGAATGAAGCCGGATCAAACGGCCATCTACTCCAGTCAAGACACCGTAGGGAAGGAGGTCTCCCAAGAACAAGTAAATGTAATCAAGTTAAATGAAGCTTCTAACATTCAAATCCAAGAAACTCTGCTTGCAAGAGAGGCATTATTCAAAAATCCCAAGGAAGAACCAGAAGATAATACGGTGGAAGAGTCTGAACCCCTTACACCAATAAGGGTAGTGGCAGAACCCTCCCCTATGGATGTTACATTTCAAGGGAGTGCCACAAAGGTTGTTAATAAAGAAGACAAAAACAAAGAACAAGAAGTGCAGCTCCAAATCAGAAAACCACATAATGAGACTATACATGTGGAACACAGAAAGGATGTACAAATAGGGGAAGCTCCAAGCATCCCAAAAACTTGGTTGAATGTCAGCTCAATCCAATGGTGCAACATATGATCAAAATCGCCATGGACACTCAACATTTAATGCTTGAGGCTGATGCTGACTATGACAAGGCGATGCTAGAAAAGAATCAACTTCAAAAAATGGGTGAGAACCTCTCCGCCCAATTGATTCAGGCACAAAAGAACCTAGCAGCTAAAGAGAAAGAAGTCCAAGAGACCAAGCAGTAATGCAACACACTAGAGGTAGAAAAACAAAAACTAAAAGACCAATTACAGGATTTACAAAGGAAATATAACGCTAGCGAGGCCGAGAATACATGCATGAATGCCAGAAGCAAGATCCTAGAAACACAAATTACAGTATACATGGAAGAAGCCAATAACTTACAAAACAGAAACAAGGAGCTGATGACAGCTCTTCTATGTAATCAACCTATCGAAGCTACTTGCCAGGCATCAAACTCACAACCTCCCAGTTAGGAGTGTGATGGGCTAACCACTTGCCCGAAAAGCCATGGTTGAGGATTACTTCCTAATCCTCTCTCTTAAGGTGTGGTTCAACCATCTCCTACTAGGATTATGTGACATTCCTTCCCCCTTAGATTGAGCATTGCCCTCAATGCTCACTTGTGGACCTTCCTGAATTTCTTGGACCCACTTTCCATGCATGAGCGCTTCCACCAACCTCAAACTCCAGCACATGGACCAAATTTGGACCTATCCCACCCTCCGTGGGTGCCCAAATGCCCATTGTACCTTCATCCAAGGCCAGTTTCACACTCACCATAGATAAGCACTTCTTCCAAGTGCCCACGGGTGTACCCTGTCTAGTGTACCCTAGCAGGATGTACCCTGACAAGTGTACCCTGACAGATGTACCCTGTCACGCGCCGCGTCGCGCCATCGTCTACCAAGCTCGATTTTGCAACTAGGCTCTGATACCAATGTCGGGAATTGAACTCACAAACCTCTCGGTTAGGAGTGTGATGGGCTAACCACTTGCCCTAAAAGCCATGGTTGAGGATTACTTCCTAATCCTCTCTCTTAAGGCATGGTTCAGCCATGTGCTAGGATTATGTGACACTCCTAAAGTGCCAGAATAGGACACAACAGCCTTAGAAGAAAAGATAGCCCGTATGAAGATCAACTCAAGCAAGAGCAAGCCATCATCGCATAATGGGAGACACGGTATATGAATGACACAGCAGAACTAAGAAAGAAGTGGAAAGCAACAGAAAATCAATATATAGTATAGTGCAACGAAGATCTAGCTCAACTCGCGATAATAGGAGAAGAGCTCCTCAAGAATAAAGAAGAGGTTACAAGAGCAATCGTAGAAATGAAAGAAAAGGATGAGTTAATCAAGCAATTGCAAGATCAACTAGCACAGAAGACAACAGAGGGGACACCAGTAGTTCCACACTCCACAGTGGCTACTGAGGAGATTGAGGTACGTCCTCTTTCTCCCCCCTTACATCACTTGCTGATAAGGGAGGAAACGGAGATCCACTCTGAACGAACTCATCCGGATATTGCAGAACTAAGCCGGCATGAGAGGGCACTACTGGTGTCCCAACTTACAGAAGATTTTGAAGATCAAGTGGTCAAAGTCATGAAGGAAGCGAAGATCAAGAGCAAGAATCTAGAACAAACAATGAGACCATTCAATGTACCATATGGTTTACTTAAAGAGCAAACACGGCAATATATAACGAACACAACCAATAAAGAGCCAAATTCCAACCTCCAGTTTAGCATGCAAACATTCACCTACACACAAGAGGAATTTGACAAAAGCTGAACCCATATGGAGGAGGAGGTTTTTAGAGAAGAATTCGACCTTGAGGGTACACTGGGAATCATCACCATACATACTTCAGGTTAATCCATCTTTTTCACCCATACCTAGAAGACGCTCATGGACGCAATTTTAGAAAGGACTGCGCCAGGGAAGCATTAATAATCAATGGCTCAACTACCCACTACTACCAAGTCCACCTCATGATTATTTACCGACAAAGGAATACGTGATCAAGACAATCGAATTTTGGATAGCTCGCTATGCAACTGTACTAGATCTAGCCATTAAGATGAGTAATAAAATTTTGAGCATGTTACTTACAGTCATTAAAGTATTTCAGCATGCTCAATATACCTTTTTGAACTTCATCGGCATTATCAGGGATCGAACGCCCTCATATTTTATCTATCAACCATACCGAGTCGATTAACTCTCATGGCTATATACTCACGGCTTATGTTTTTGCCAAGTACTTACATGCAGACTTTTGAAGAAGCATTTTTCACGGGATTTTTTGAAATCGACTCCGAGATTTTTGTAAATATGTCTTCGAATCTTAATGCCAGGATGGTGGCCTATGAATTGAGTTTCTTTGGAGACCATAGACAGGCACCAGAAGACGGAGTCAAATCGAACCAATGGAAAGAATTTATGCTATGTCATGCAAATCTGCTGAATCAACGAGAGCAACAAGTCATCCAGGCATACTCATGTCGCCACAAAAAGCTTGTTGGGGATGACAGAGTTCAGGAGGAGGGACGTGTGGAAGGGGAATCAAGAAAAAAGAGACGAAGAAGAAAATCAGAGACTAAAACTGCTCAGTAAAGAATGAAGATTATAAAGAAAAAGAACAACCCTCTGCCCGAAGCCCCACAGCGGTACGCATCAGGCAACAACGCCAAAGGCCCACCTGAGGAGTGGAATTAAAGAAAGATAAAAACCAGGACATTTCATGGGAGGTTGCACACAGCTTCCTCATCCACTAGGAGCAGGCAATGAAGTGAAACAAGCTGAGGAGAGAGACAGCACACAAAGGACTCTGCATCGGATAAGATAACCAATTGTCTAAAGGTCCTAGTTGCCTCCTCGTCCACTAGATGCATGCGGTGGAAAGAAATGGAATAGGTCCTAGAGGATGACAAAGAAGATTCAGAAATAGGGCCTTTGAAACGTAATGCTCTCTTAAAAGAGAGTAGAGGTCAGCAAATGATGGCGCGCGTGGCAGCCCGAATTAACACGGCAACCCAGATTTGTGATATAAGGAATACCAAGGGGCAAACAAAAGTAAAGGATAGACCTCGGATAAGGTAAAAAATTGCCTAACAATCCTTATCACTTCTTTGACCACTGGGTGTGTGTATTCAGAAGCCTTAGACAAGCTATAAAGGAGAAGCAAAAGCCTGTCAAGGGATGACAGAGGCAAAGAGGGGGAGAGTGTTGCAGAGCAAAGAGGCACACAGGAGGAGCCCAAATTTTTCAAATAAATGGGCATATTTTTCTTCTTCAAAGTCTTAGGAAATTCCCTATAAAACTATGTAAATGCACTAGAGGAGTCCTCTAGATGCATAATCCCAAATCATTGTAATATAATTCTTGTAAAATAGTAGGAAATTAGAGAATAGCTAATAAAGTGCCGGTCACTTGTGTGAAAGGACCATTTTTAGGGCACATGTATATAAGTCACTTTGTGACTCTTTGTAAACACTTTTTTGCCATTGTGAAGAAGGAGAGCTCCTGAATTTTGAATTTGCTTCTTTCCTGCAGATTTTCATCTTCTCTATGAACCTTTGTGTGTGTGTGAAGCTTGGAATGTGTGTGTAGGACTGTTGTCTACCCCTCCCCATCGCTTTTGAACTATTGTATTGTGTATGTGAGCAAGTAGGAGTTGTGGAGTGAGTGTGTGTGTTTCTCACCATTCACTATTTTGTTCATAACTTGAAGAGCGATTGTCAGATTCGAGTGAAAATATTGGCAATAGATGCGTCTCGTTGAGAGCTTCGAAAGGAACCCACTATTGGCCATATTCAGAGTTCAGAGCTAGGAGAAACATTCGAATTTGTGAAAACTATTGTAGGTGGTATCACGGTAGACACTTTCAGAGGTTAAGTGAGTGGTAGAGGTAGATTAGTCTTGGTTCATCGGATTGATAATTAAGCATGTGTCAATCCACCACTATATGCTCTTGTGTGGCAAATGAGATTTAGTCTGTCCTTAAGACTTCGTGACTTAGGTACACAGGAGCCTTCTTGAGAGTTGTGAAATCGAGCCATAGTTGATGCTTCCTAGCTTTGGTACTTGAAGAGAAGAAGGCTTCAAGTGCATCCCACACTTCCTCAGATGTCTTACAACTTCTAATGTGAGGCAACAAAAAATCTGAGATAGAGTTAAGGAGGTATGACCTTGCTAATGCATCTTTGGAACACCATGTGTTCAATCTCTCTTGCTCTTCTTGTGTTGGTTGACTCTTGTTTCTGAATACAGGTGTAACTTCATCTCCAGCCACATAACCATATAAACTTATTCCTTGGAGATAATCTTCCATCCTTAATGACCACGTTGAGTAATTACCTCTATCCAATTTGTCAATTGATGAAGGAAATCCGTCTTCCATCTTTGCTCTGATACCACTGTGAAGAGATGGATAGATATGTGCTTGAAGATGAAGTGGTGCTGCAAAATCCTTGCACTACACCAGCCAAATGAACTGCAAGAGTATGTGGCGGGGCCTTCTAGCTTGCCAATGGATGTGTTAGACACCTTATGTACCTTGGAAGATCAATCTCAAAAAGATAGATCAAAACAGATGAGCTGGAATTAATTCAGAGGTGAAAAACTTGTTAGTTTGATTCATATACCTGTCCAGTGTTTTGAATAATTCTCTGAGCACAGCATTTTCCATGTGGATCATAGTTCCCTTATGTACTTCGTAAAGTAGCAAAATTTGGTAGGACGGTTAGCCAGGTGGGTCCTCTTGCTTTACAAATTTGAATATGATATTGTCCATGGCCTAGGAGCAAGCCACACCATCACTGATTTTCTATCATGAATTGATAATGGAGAACCACTTACGGGTGTAGATGGTACTCTTTTGGATGTTGATGTCTTCACATGATCCCATTTGCGACCTATGGCACAGAAGAAACCTGGTCTTTCGAGTCACCAATTTACTATCATTATGGGTAGCTCTATCACAAAGATCCGACAGGTATCTAGTTATGTTGTGTACCTCCACATGAGGTGGCAATAGTTATCTCTGAAGCTCATGCAGGTGATGCAGGTGGTCACTTCAATCATTTGATAACGGTATGTAAATCCAACAGGTAGGACTGTGGTGGCCAATGATGTATGCAGATGTTCAAAATGCAATGCGGAATTGTGACCCTTGTCAACATATTGGAGAACCTTAAGACTGTCACCATTTCCTGCTGCAATCTATCCTTCTACTGGAGCCATTTCAGAAATGGGGTTTAGATTTTATCAGTCCAATTAAACTGTCGATAGCGAGAACGGGAGCACTCTATATCCTAACTTGCACAGATTACTATACCAGATGGGTGGAAGCCTAGGCAACAAAACGAGCTATGGCACGCATAGTAGCTAAAAAGCTTCATTATGAAATCTTTCCATGGTTTGGTCTATGTTTGAAATTAGTGTCCAACTGGGGCACCCACTTTTTGAATCAATTAATTTCAGAAATCACTTTTGGGTACTAGATAAATCATAAATTCAGATCATCCTATTATCCTCGAGATAATGGATTAGCAAGAAGCACAAATAAAGTCCTTCTGCACATGTTGCAGAAGATGTTACTTGAATCCACAGGCCAATGGGAAATTATTCTTCCCACTATGCTTTGGGCATATCGGACATCATATAACGTTTCAGTCGGCAGCACTCCCTTCAAACTTCTATACAAAAAAGAAGTTAAACATAGATATACGAGCTCCTTATTACTGCAAGAGATGCAAAGCCAACATTAAAAATGACATGATCATACTTTACGAATGAAAATATTCAGATTAGGTGATCTAGTGCTATATTTCCATTCAAAAATGAAGCGCAAAATGTAAAAATTAAAGTTTTCATGGACCAGTCTATTCCGGATTCACGAACTATGCGGACCAGGATCCTTCCGATTGGCTACCTTGTCTAGAGAAGTGCTACCAAAAATTATTAATGGGTCCAAATTGCAGCCCTATTAGTCAACGGTTGCATGGAAAAAAAGAAAAAAATGAATATATATATATATATACATGAAATAAAGCAGATTTTTTTTAAATGGAAAATACACGTTTCTGCAAAAATCGATAGAATAACTACTGTACATGCAATTCATACAAGCAATTAATGATGGTGACAGAGGCATCGTTTCGAATCTAATCTTGTGATTCTTATTATGAGGGGTATAATGAGTACAGAATCATCGAAGTAAAGATACCATTTAGTGTAATCATGATTGTTGACCTAAGCTTCGACTTAGGGACTTGCGGAGAAAGAGACTGTACCTCAATCCCCTCACAAGTGCATATAGTGGGGATACACACTTTTATTTTATCAATCCGAAGAGTATACTAACCTAGCCGAGTGTATGAAGACATGCGATCGCGTAATGGTCAGTACAAATGTATTACTCAAGAATGAATATGAGGCAAATACTTATCCTAACAAGCTCCAACTGTTGGTCAAGGCGAAACGACACTTGGTGCAGCAGCCGTCGGTATTTTGGACTTTTCTCCTAGCTCCGAGCTCCAAACATAGCAAATAGCATATGCGTTTCGAAGCTCTCGAGAAGACGCATCCAATGGCAGTGGTTTCACTCAATTCCGACGCTCCTACTTCAAGTTATGACAGAAATACTGAATCGCGAAAATACTTTCCTACGCTTCAGCACTTGCTACACCTCGCACACACCTTTCCTACAGCAAAGAAACACTCTCAAGGATAGATAACACTCACAAGCACTCTTTCCAAGCACTACACATGCATACAAGCTCACGAAGAAGAAGATGAAGAGGGAAGAAGACACAAATTCGAATTTCTGTGCTCTCTATTCTCACAATGGCAAAAAGTCTTCTACAAAGAGTCACATTTGACTTATATACTAGTGCCCTAAAAATGGTCCTTTCACACAAGCAACCGGCACTTTATTCACTAAGAGCTAATTTCCTACTATTTTACATGGGTAAGCTTCTATTCTTCTGTGGGAATGCATCTAGAGGACTCCTCTAGTGCCTTTACAAGGGGAAATATATTACAAAAATGAATATGTTACAAAAATATGTGGTCCAAATCGGAAAAATTTTGGGGCCCGTCTTTTTCTCTGCTTTGTGCGCTCTTTGGCTCTGCAACACTCTCCCCCTCTTCGCCTCTGTCGTCCCTTGACAGACTTTGCTTCACGCACGCGCCCTTGACAGACTTTGCTTCGTGCACGCGCCCAGTGGTCAGTGTTGTCTGATTCTTGATCTTGCATTACGTTTTAGAGGCGCTCTGGTTTGTCCTGGTTGCACACATTGGACCTGGTTGATTTGGTTTGCCACGCACGCCATTAGTGCACATATGCGGATGTAGCTCGTAAGCCTTGATCTGAAACCTCTGCCACTCAAGAGGTTGAAGCATCCACATAAGTGATACATGTTGGCCCTGATTCCTTCTTCCGGCTGCGTGCTTTTCCTTGGTGTGTGCGCCCCTGCGGGGCTTCCTGCAGAGATGCATCTTCAGATTTGTCTTTTAGTGAAGCTGTTTCTTTCGTTGCTTTCTTTTTTCCTCTTCTTACTCGTCTCGCCCTCGACACTGCCCCCCTCCTGAACTCTGTCGTCCCCGACAAGCTTTGATAAGCGCCGGGCATATGTTCTGTATACTTGTTGCTCTGTATCATTTAGCAGATTGGCTTCACGTATCATGATTTGTTTCCATTGTTCAGCTTTTACTCCATCGTTGGGCGGTTGTCGGTGATCTGCGAAGAAGCTTAATTCGTATGCCACAAGTCTGGCATTCAGATTAGATGACATTTTCAAAAAAATCTCGGAATCTATTTCAAAAAATCCTGTAAAAAATGCTTCTTCAAATGTTTGCAGATACGGACTTGGCAAGAACATGAGTCTGGAATAGTATGCCATTATTGTGGGACGGCTCGGCATTACTGATAGATCGAAAATAAGTATATCGGTGCCTTGATTAATGTCGATGAAGTTCAGAAATGTATACGCTGCATGTTTGAAGACCTTCAAAACTGTAAGTAGCATACTAAGTATTTTATTTGTCATCTTAACTGCTAAATCTGGTACAGTCGCATAGTTTTGAAGCCAAAATTCTATTATTTTGATCATATAATCCTCTGTGGGCAAATAGTTATGTGGCAGGCTAGGTAACATAGGATAATTTAGCCACTGTTTATTAATAGTGCCGCTGCGTTGTGAAGCCAAAAATTCTGTTGTATCCCTTCTTCGTGGTATTGGACAAAACGAAGGGTTTACCTGTAATAAGTAAGGTGCGGCTTGCCAGTGCACCCGTAGTGTGGGATGTTTCTCCAAAAATTTTCTCCTCCACACCGGCTGTGCAGCTTCGAACTCTGCTTGAGTGTACATGAATGTGTCATTCTTGAAATTGAGCTGCTCATCTGGACTTTTGTGTGTAACCTTCTTTATATATTGCCTTGTTTTCTCTTTCAACAGTCCATATGGAATGTTGAAAGGCTTGATGATCTTTTCCAAGTCTTTACCTTTGATTTTGGCTTCCTTCATGACCTTGATGACTTCATTCTCAAAATTTTCCGTCAATCGGGACACCACTAGTGCCCGTTCCTTCTGACTTATTTTTGCAGTGTATGGCATTGGATGATCATCATGCATATCCGCCATCTGCTCATGTATTGGAGAATGATAGATCGGTTGAGATAGAGGGCTTACCTCTACCTCGTCAGTAGGATGTTCTGTTTCTGGCACTACTGATGTCCCGATCGGTTCTTTGCCTTTCTGCTGATTTTTTAGCTCTTCAATGCAGTCATCTTTTTCCTTTAGCTGTTGTATGGCTTCCCCGAGTTTTTTTTTGGTGGCTAGGAGCTCCTTACCTATGTCAGCTACGTGATCCATGTTTTCACTGTAGCTCTGTACCAGTTTGGCCTGTGCTGAATTCAGCTGCCTTTTGAGCTCACTTATTTCCTGATTGTGCTTAAGTTCTGCTTCTTCTCTTACTGCGCGCTCTTGTTTTAGCAGAGCTTCATATTGTGCGAGTTGATCTCTTAATTCATTTTCTTTACTTTCGGTTGATTCCTGTTGCTTTATTGGTTGGTCATATAACAATGATTTCATCAACTCTTTATTTCTGTTGCGTAAAGTATCATTTTCGTCCAGATATAACTTTAACTGTGTTTCTAGCAGAGTACTTCTAGTCTTCATTCTGTCTTTTTCTGCTGCAGTAGCATCATATAATTTCTGTATGTCTTCGAGCTGTTTTTGCAGTTGGTGATGCTGAGTGCTTAATGATTCGTATTGTGTTTGTGTTTCTAACAGCTCAGTGTTTTTGGTGGCTATCTCTTTTTGTACCTTAATTAGTTGTGCAGACAACTGTTCACTCATAACTTGAAACTGATTTTTTTCCTTCATGGCTTTATCGTAGTCTGCATCTATGTCCATCATTTGTTGTTGTGTATCCATGGCTGTCTGGATCATTTGCTTTACTACCGGTTTTAACTGCGTCACATCCACATTGAGCCATGTTTTAGGTATTGAGGGTTCTTCTCCGGTTGTCACATCTTTGCCTTGAGCAATGTGTAATGTTGTATCATGGGGCTGCCTGATCTGAAGCTGAATCCTTGGCTCAGCCCCCATGTTTTCATCCTGTCCTTGAGGTGTGTCATCAGGCACCTCGATTATGGTGTGTTTTTCTTGTTGGAGCTCTCCCGTTTCCTTATTCTTTGGGGTTTGTTCTTCCTCTTTAATAGGTGCTTTGACATGTGTAACCCCAGTAGTCGTATCTTCCTTGATGCCGATTTTTGTATTGTCATTCAACTGAATGACGTGCTCCTGTTCCTTAGCATCATCCACCTTCTTTTCTTTTTCCTTCTGGTTGTCCGGTGTCACTTCCACTTGATCAATTTCTTGTCCTTCTTCGTCATATGTTTCTGTCCTGATATCGGTATCTAACGTGTCTTTCTCAGGACTGGATTCCGTATTCGTACTAGAGTCGTCAATGCCCAATTCTTTATATCTTCCAGGTTGTCTTGGAGTCTTTTCTGTACTCTGTTTTTGCTGAACTTGACTTGCTTGTCTATAATGATGTCCTTGGACATTTAGATTCACCTGCCCTTGCATATATTGGTGTGTTTGCTCTAGGGCGGCAGACAAGTCTCTTTTTGAAATCGGCATTGGAGCCGGCGTGATCTTAGGCAAGAGATGCGTTCTCTTAGACTGAGGTGTTGCTTGGGCTTCCTCTTCTCGCAAGCGTTTCGTGCCCCTCATGGGTTTCTGTGTGCTGGTGCCAGCCTCTTCAACCACAATTACGGTTTTCTTCTTTTTAGGGACCGAAGCTGATTTTGCGTACCTTGCTAGCCCTTCTGCTGTCGGCATCTCTCGTAAGCAGTGTTTCATGTCTAGAGCTTCATATATCAATAAGGTCAAAGCTGAACCACCGTTCAGGAACTTCTTTTGCCCCCATTTCTTCTGAGCTTCAAACAATCGTTCTTGTACGTAACCTATGAGATTCACTTTGTTTCCTATCTGTCGCATGGCGTGGGAGAGTAACTGAACTACTATCTTCTGAGGTGCAGTGTATCTGTTCATGCCAGGAAAACAAAAGTGTTGGTGTACCAAACGTACTGCATCTTCAATATCTATTCTGTTAATTTCCAGGAATGATCTTTTCTTGGGGTCATGGCATTCCTCTTTGACATTGGTAATGCCTTCTTGATTCCATCCAAAGGCTTTATTGATCAATTCATGAGTGAATTGAATTGTCTTCCATGTGCCCACCTTGTCCAAAACCTTGGCTTCTGGAACCGAAATCTTTGTAGCGGCCGGCTGCATGGTATTCATCACTTGCGTACATCTTTGGAAGTCTGGCACGCATATAGGTATTTTCAAAAATGCTTCAATTCCAGCTTGAGTCCATACTTCCTCGATGTGTGGTAACCCTTGTATTATGGTCTTGAAATCTTGTGACATGATAGGGAAATAGTGATCCCTGTCCATAATCTTGATGGTTGCCATGAAGAGAAGTTCCGAGATAGGTTGGTCGTCTCGAAACCAATGTCCTCTGACCTTGGTTATTGACCCCAATGGAAGCAGTAGTTCCTCTTCCTGCTGTGTAGCTTCTGAGTCAGAAGATGTCATCTGCACTCAATATAGAGGATGAATTAGTATCCATATGTTTTTTTTTTTTTCAGAAACCCTCCTCCATATGTTGATTAATAATTCGCTGTTGCTCCGAGTGCATGGTGCCGTCCCTTCCCCGTGGGTGTGAGAAAGGTAATACCTGAATTTTTTTTCATGTATTTTTATATTTCTTGCTGAAAAGAAAACATAAAAGTTAGTACATAGCCGAAGCGGTTAGTGAAATTTTTTGGAGTAATATTTTAAGTATGTACAAGTGCTCTCCTATTTCCAAAGGGAAAATGTGCATGACTATCCGAAAGTAGAAGAAGGATGTGCCGAATGCTTGGCCTTGTAATGTGGCCCTATCATGCATACTTTGGATCTTGGCAACTCCTCATGTGTGCAATTGGAAGTAGTTGCACGATGTATGCAGCTTGTCTTGTCTTTCGGCACCCATATTTGCTTCACTTGGGAGGAATGTACTGTATTCTCCACCTTTTTGATGAATGCGGTTCTTCTTCGGTAGTATGTCTGCTGATTCTGTTTTGTGAATCTCGAGTCGGTTTGTATTGCATTTGGAGATTCCTTCTTCCTCCCATATGTCCTTTTTCTCGACTGATGTGCCTGTTGACCCTGTTGAGTATGATAGCTCTTCTGAGGATGTTCCTTGTTTGGGATGGTCGTCCTTTGGGTACATGACTTTGGGATCCAAATCTTTGTCCGATCAGGTTGTGCAGCTATCAGTTTTTTTGGGATCCATATGCTATTGAGTCGTGGTTGCCTGAAGTGTTCGAAATTCTTTGTCTTCTTATGCAATTGCTCACGCTGCTGTCGAAGACTTTTTTGTTGCTGAACATAGGTCTTCTTTTGGTCCTTTCGTATCCAACCTCGTGTAGAATGTGGAATGGGGTACACTTTCACAGGTGTAGACTTCAACTCTTGCAAAGTGGTATTCGTTCCTGTGTCTTGTGGCTCTCTGGGCTTGATTTCATGTTCTTGTGTACTCTCGTGACTCTCTCTACTCAAAGATGGATTGCACACAGGACTTACTATATTTTCACATGAAGTACTTGACGATGGGGTTTCTATAGTGCTAGTGATCATACAATTATGACTTTGTTCATTAGGATGAACTTCTGGCTCTATAATAGCAGCTTTGGGTGGTCGTTCGTCTAGCAAACTAAATACTTCACGAGGTCCTATTCTGGCAGAGATGTATCCTAAAGCCAATTGAATGGTTACCTCATATTCGTAAATCCAATCTTGGCCTAACACCACATCTTCAAGCAGATCTTGGTCCTGACACACTAAGAGTTTCTGCTCCATAGTGTTATTGCCCATATGTAAAGGTAAGGTGATCTCACCTATGCATTGAGTGACTTTGCCTCCTATTCCAATTAGCTGTGCCTTCGATGGGCGTATCTCCTCTTTAAGTCTCTGAGACAAAGAAAATCTAATACAGCTTATTGCTGCTCCTGTGTCTATGAGAGCATCCACTAAGTGGTACTCCTTTCGTCCTGCTCCCAGATTCAAATAAGGCTGTCTTCTTTGTTGTCCGGAGTTCTCAGTGGCTCTAAAATTAGCCATTGGGATGAGTTCTTCTCCTATTCGATATCTCTCGTCTCTTTCTCTCATCCACTCTTTCCGTTTTCTGATACGTTCTAGGGCTTCCTGTCTCGCTTCTTCTCGTATGCGTTCTTCTTCCTTTTTCCTACTCTGAGCTCCTAAGAGTCGTGCTAGCATTCGATCAGTTAATGGCTCCATGAATCTTTTCACTCTGCATCCACTGATGTAGTTGGGAAGAATATCTCCGTCTAGTGTGGCGAGATTGACTACACCACTAGTAGAGATTCGATTTATAATCATGGGTCCATATCCGCGTTTTTGAAGCTTCTTTGCATGCTGTTTGAGGGTGTATACTAGGACTAAATCGCCTTCTTTCAGTCCCTTGTCTTTTATATGTGCATCATAATAAGCCTTTTGTCTCCGTTTGGCGGCATAAATGCCCGCTACCGCTTGCAATCTAGTCTCGTGCAGCTTTTCAATTTGATCTAATTGCTGAGATAATTCATGACCGTTCCACTCATATTGCTGGGCCACTTTCAAGGTAGGTACTAAGAAGTCAATCGGCAAAATTGCATTTTGCCCATACACTAGGTTGAAAGGCGTGGTTCCAATGGCCGTTCTATATGCCACTCGGAAGGCCCAAATTGCGTGATGCAATTGTTTGTCCCAATCTGACCTTCCCTTATTGACAATCTTTGTCAATATAGTACAAAGTACTTTGTTGGAACTTTCAGCCTGTCCATTAGCTTGAGGATGGTATGGGGCTGATTTTTTATGAATCACTAAGAATTCATTCATTAGCGATTCAATGACTTCGTTTAAGAAATGAGTTCCTCGATCACTCACTATCTCGATCGGTAGTCCAAAGCGTGTGAATATGTGCTCAAAGAGAAATTTTGCTGTGGTTTGGGCATCATTCTTTCTAGTGGCTTTTGCTTCTACCCACTTGGTTAAGTAGTCGGTGGCTACTATGATGTACTCTGCATGTGATCCTTTCGCAGGTGGAGTGATAGGTCCTATGAAATCAATACCCCACTTGGTAAATGCTCTCGCACAAACCATGGGTCTTAAAGGCATGTCATCTCTTCTAATGGGATATTTTGCTCTCTGGCATGTTTCGCAACTTTTTACATATGTTTCCGCATCCATATGTAGAGTTGGCCACCACAAGCCTGCAAAGAGAATCATCTTGACCGTTCTGTCTGCTGAGAAATGTCCTCCCGCAGCTCCTGCGTGTGCCATTTCTAATACAGAGAGATATTCATTTTCATGAATGCACAATCTCAGCTGGTTATCCTTCCCGCGTTTAAAGAGTTGTTTTCCTAGGATGACGTAATCTTTGCTCTGTTCTTCAAGAGCACGTTTTCTTGCTAGGGTAGCTCCATCAGGGTGCTCTCGAGTTTTCAAGAACTTTACTAAAGGCATGCTCCACCTTGGTGCTATTGTAGAATAGCATAACGTAGAGTTCTCATCTGGGATTTGTTCTTGACAGGTTTGACAGGTTTGACAGGTTGACACATAATGATGTGCGTCTCGTTGCATGGTTGGCCAATATATGCCAAATCTCTTGAGTGTTTGCCATGTTCCCATTGCGTTCAAGTGAGAGTTCCATTGATTTATGTGCGCTTTCTGAAGCCACATGTTTTGTTCATCTTCTTCCACGCATCTCATCAGTAGTCCGCTTGAATCCTGGTGGTATAAACTTCCAGCAATAATGTGAAGATTCTTAGTCCTCCAAAGATCTTGCTTTCGGTTTGGCGTGATCCCATCTTTAGGTCCATGTGTGAGTATTGGGACCAATTTTTCGGCCCATTGAGGACATACTTCCAGGTTAAAAAGATAGGTGTCTGGCAAATCATCAGGAACTCCGCTAGGTGGTTCTCCGTGTTTTAACCTAGAAAGGTGGTCTGCTCTCACATGCGTGTTTCCTTTTTTGACTATTACCTCAAAGTCAAACTCCATTAGTAACAAGAACCATCGCACCAACCTTCCCGTGCTACAAGGTTTATTGACTAAATACAACAAAGCTTGATGATCTATGAAGAATTTGAATTTGTTGGCTAAGAGGTAATGCCTAAAGTTCTTTACTGCATAAACCATTCCTAAGCCCTCTCTTTCTGTAGTCGTGTAATTTCTTTCGGCTTGGTTTAATTGTCTACTCGCATAAGCGATTGGATGGTCAAGCTTTCCTTCATCCGCCGGTTGAGCTAGGATACATCCAATTGCATAGTTCGAAGCATCAACATGAATATGAAAAGGCTTACTCCAGTTGGGTGATTTTAGAATTGGGGCTGTACTCAGCCTCTTTTTAAGCTCGTTGAAGGCCTTCTCGCACTCGTCTGTCCAAGAGAACTGAGTCAATAGACCGTATAAGGGCTTAGCTATTATGGCATACATGTGGATAAACCTACGGTAATATCCACAGTGTCCCATAAAGGCTTGTACTTCCTTTACATTTTTGGGTCTTGGTAAGTCCAATATGACTTTAATCTTGTCCTCATCCGTAGATATCCCATTTCTTGAGACTATGTGTCCTAGTATTTTTCCTTGTCTTACCATGAAGACACATTTTTCTGGGTTTAAGCAGACTCTATACTGCCTACATTTGTTGAATATCTTCCTTAATTCCGGTATGTGATCGGGTCTTTGATTGGAGTACGTGCAAAGATCATCTACATACACTTCCATGCTTTTTTTCAGAAATTCCTTGAAAACGTGACACATTAATCGTTGGAAGGTAGCCGGTGCATTAGTGAGTCCAAAGGGCATCACTCTGAATGCATACACACCCCATTCAGTGGCAAATGCTGTCTTGTGTTGGTCCTCAGTCGCAATAGCCACCTGATTGTATCCGGAGAAACCATCTAGGAAGCTATAGACCTCTTTACCTGCTACCCTCTCCAATAGATGATCCGTAATCGGTAATGGGTAGCTATCACGTATGGTGGCTGTATTCACCTTCTTTAGATTTATGCACACTCTCAATTTTCCATTTTTCTTGGGCACTACCACTAATGGCGATACCCATTCTGTGTGTTCTATCTCGTATATGAATCCAGCATCCAACAACTTATCTATCTCTTCTTTTATCTTGGCTGAATACACATCATTATAAGTATAAGGTCTCTGTTTGGAAGGTTTGGCTTCGGATGTCATGGGGATTCTATGTGCACATATAGAGGGATCTACTCCTTTTAAATCCTTATAGGTCCAAGCGAAGACATCCCGGTATTCTCTTATGAGTCGAATCAACTCTTGCTCTTCTTCCGCTGAGACATCCTGTCCTATGAAAGTACATCGTTCCTCTCCTCCTTCCATGGTTACAACTATTTTCTTGGTTTGCTCTTTATTATCATATGCTATCCCCGGTTGTGCCTCTCTTTTAGGCATTTGAATAGCAATCTTCCTCTCTTCTACTTCGTATTTTTTTAAATGAGCTGGTACCTCAAATTGGTCTTGAAGCTTGTTATCTTCATCTTCTAACTCCCTTTCAACCTCTAATTCTTCCTTTTGTGTGAGATCCTTATGTTGTTCATTGGCATTGATATCCATGTTGGTGGTACTAATCCCTAGATCCATGGGTTCTGGTTCCATTTCAATGCTCTCGTAGTCCTCCTTCCAGTCTTTCTCAATTACTTCTCCTTCTTCTGCCTCCTGAAGGACTACCATATACAGACTAATGTCATAACCCTCCTCGTCAATACATTCGTTCATAGTTACCACTTCTTCGTTTACACAAACATCGAGGGTGGCTAAGATTTCCATCCAACCATGAGGTTCAAATTCTTCGTCTGGAAATACTTGTGGCATATAAGCTGGATCTTGTACCGATCTCTCTACACCTTGTTTCTGCTGCCAACTTTTTCTTCTCTCTTCTTCTTTTTTTGCAGCTTGGCATATCCATAGATGAGTGTCCTCGTTCATCCAGGATTGGTCACTAGAACCTGCACTATGAATCGATTGATCGTCTTCCTCTTTATGGATTTGATTCCATTGCAGAGGTGGTACATCTTGATATGTGTACGTATGTAGGTTGATCCTAGTGGTGACTCCTGCATGTTGTAGGTACACTGCATCTTTTCCCCAATCTTGTACGACCTTTAGCTGTCTCATGAATGGCCTTCCCAAGATCATTTCATAATTGCTTGGCCTTTCAAAGTGACATATTGCTAAAGTATGTTCGAATTCCACTCCGCACGTAGTGAAGACTACTCGTTCCAACAATCCTAAAGGTCTTTCCGTATGTCCATCTGCCATTTGAATTTTCATACGTGTTGGTCTCATTGCTGGTTTTCCCCATTTCTCCCAAATTTCTTTGGTGGCAATGCCAACACCAGCTCCTGAATCTAATATGGCTTTGGTTGTGTAACCCCTATAGGTGATTGGTAGACATGTATTTCCTTCATCCCCTTCACTAAAGTCTCCCACTTTATCCACTGGAATTCTCACCGTTTTCACTTCGTCATCTACCTCCTTCTTTTCTTCCTTGACTTCCCACTGATTGATCAATTTTTCTTTTAGATGTGGTTTTACCTTTAACAATTCTTCGAATGTTAAGGTACATGGGATTTTCACCTCTCTAAGGCGTTGTATGATCTCCGATGTTTGAACTGATGGATTCGTTTCTCGTCTCTGTATTGATGGAATGCGATACAATTCTGAGTTGTGCTCGTATTCCCCGGTGTAATTAGGTAGTTCCTTTACATCGTCTTCGGCTTCTTTGTCACTTGCATCCATTGGAAAAATCCCTTCTGAATTAAGTTCAGGTATTGAATCCTCTATTTCGTTTTCTGCTTTCAATTCTTCAAAGGGCGGTTCCATTCCCTCTACCTTTTTCCACTTGTCCTCTTGAACTCGCGCCCATAAATCCTTAGTCCAATCTCCTTCTGTTTCAGGGACTATGGATCCTTCCTTTCTCTCAATACCAATTTCATCATCCAGAAGTCTATTTACATTAGGCTTTTCCTGAGTGTTTAGACACTCTTGGAATTTTTCTTCGCAAATTCGGTTGTTTGGTAAAGGTGATGCGGGTTTTTCTAATGTTTGTTGGGCAACTTCTATCAATTTTTTGCAGATTTCCAATCTTTCTTTCTCTAAGTCACCTCTCGGATACTCTCTCTCATGTCGTTCTATGGTAGGTCCTGCTTTTATTCTCGCCTTGTATGCCTGAATCCACATGGCTAAGTCTTCAGGCATTGGGTCTGCTAATACCGATCCTACCTCCTTCTTTGCTTCCTCCATTTTATTTTCTTCTTCCACTTGTGATTCCTCTGTTGATTTCTGTTTACTCTTTTCATTTTCCTTCTTTTGCAATAACTTTTTTTCTTTTATCCTGTCTCTCCTTTGTTTCCATCTTTGGGATCGTTTACTGGTGATACTTTTTTCTGGTTCTTCGGAGTCTTCTACTCTGTGAGGGATGGGTGTATTTCCCTCTTTGTCACTTTGATTATTTTCTTCGGTTTTATCAGGGTTTTCTCTAGCCTTTGCTCTTGTTATGGCTTTTAAAGGTATAGTGTACTCTTTGTCACTCCCTGACGATTCAATTACTTCTATCACGTTAATTTGTACGTTAGCTGTGACCTTATTGGGATTCTTAGGACAATCTCTGAAAAGATGCTCCTTACCACAATCGCTACAGTAACCTTCCCAAATTCGTTGTGGTGGTGGTGGATTTGGCAATGTGCATTCTCTAATATAGTGGTCACCTCCACATCTGTAGCATGGTCCTCTAGGTACAGACGGTCTATTCATTGGTCGAGGTGGCATGGTTGCTCTAGGAGCTGTATACATTAATGGTACATAATCTTGCTCGTAGTTGTATGAATTCTCTGGTGTCTCCATGCCATAAGCATATGGGTCATATTGTTGCCCATATTCCATGATTGAACTCTCATAACCTGGGTATGTTCCTTGACTAGGTTCGTAAAATGAGTCATATGGTTCACTACTAGTCAAAGGTGTAGCTGGCACTATGGCCCTTTCTAAGTTTTCCTCTGGTTGCGCTATCTTGACTGGGACAACGTTCTGAGGGTGGGGCGGTTGTTGTCCTAGCACTGGTTGAGGCTGTGTATATCCCTGGTATGTGTATGGTCGTGGTATTGGTGCCTGTGGCTGATATGAGGGATATCTAAAGGCTTCTCCTCCCTGCTGGTTCTGCGGATATCCATATGGTCTCACATAAGGCTGGGTGGGTCTAGTTTGCCTATTGTAAGGGCAGTTCTCGGTGCTATGGTTTGTGTACCTCTGCTCTATACTGCAATACTGTAGTGGTCCGGGGACAGAGGGTCTATAAGGAGCATAGGCAGGTGGTGGGACTACTCCCCTAGTACACAAGTGAGAAGGATGATCTCCTCCACACTGCATACATCTTCTAAGCATAGGCATTCTCATAGGATTGGTGGGATAATTCCTCTGTCCTTGCATATTCAGTTTTTTAGCTAACAAGTCGGCAATTTCCTCTACGTTGTTTTTAGGGTTTGATGTGCTACTTGATGACTCTTCACTTTTCACACTACCTTGGGGTATTTTCAAGTCTTCTGCAAGGTTATCCTCTAGGTCTATACATTCCTTCATACATTCTTGCAAAGTTTGAACTCTCTTTACATACACTAATGACCTCAAGGTTCCGTTCAATAGTCCTTCTAAAAACAACGATACCATCTTGTTTTGAGTTGGTCTCTCCTCTACGGGGCACCTGTCCACATACTGCTTGAATCTCCTAGCAGCCAATCTGACTGACTCAGTCGGGGCTTGTTTGAAGCTGTGGATTAATGACGAAGAATTGTTTTTAATTCCAGACTTGGTAAATTCTTCAATCATTTCTTGATAAACCTGATCCATGTTCTGAAAGGTATTTGGCTCCAATGGCTGAAACCAGGCCAGGGCTGTGTCTGACAAGGTAAGGCCAAAGGACTCATATTGAATCATGAAGTCATCTACCTGCTCGGCTCTAACTACTTGTTTAAATTCTGCTATGTGATTATAGGGTTCACTCGAGCCATCATAATGATTTCTCATGCACTTGGCCACTTGGATCGGTCTTAGTCTCCTTCCTGCTTCAGGTTGTCTCGGCATTACAGGGTAATTTGGTCTTCCTATTGGTATGCCTGGTCCTCGTACTACCTGTGGTCTGACTGGAGCATGAACTCCTTGTCTTGGGTCAATAGCTGGCTGTGGCCGGTAATTAGGATTAGTGGCAGGCATTGCGAATTGTACATGTGGTCTGATGGGGATCTGGGTTCGTTGAGTTTGTTGTGTTTGTCCCGAATGTTGACTTGAATCATTTTGAGAAGTTCCATGTGGGTTCCGTGAAGTGGTGGCTTGGTCCCTTGGGGGGAACACTGGGATGTTCTGATATTTCAGCTCAGCTCTCTCTAATTCAGTGACTGGCCAATACCTTCTGTGGTCTTTGTCCAAATATGTAATGATGGTGGAGAATTCCGGATCTTGTAACTCATAGATGGTAACTGGATTAGGAGCAGCTTCCCAAATAGAGGAATGGGCTCTGAGCAGGTGCTCCATCCCGTTGATCAAATACACATCTATTAGAGTGTCATCCTGGGGAACTAAGTCTCCTCTCCAAACTTTAGTAATTGTTGATCTCCCTCTAGGAGTAGTCACTTGTTCTTCAGTTCCACATCCATTTAAGCTCGACGCATTATTTTCCTCACCACGCTCATTAATGATTTCAGGGTGTTCTGTGACTA
Source organism: Ceratopteris richardii (assembly GCA_020310875.1). Lineage (NCBI taxonomy): Eukaryota > Viridiplantae > Streptophyta > Polypodiopsida > Polypodiales > Pteridaceae > Ceratopteris > Ceratopteris richardii. Next base: position 139,986,070 of record CM035421.1, read on the forward strand.
TGTATTGATTGTCCTGTTTATCCATGTACAGTCCTCCTATGTATTTGACTGCTGGTCTTGGCACTATGTAGGCTTCTGAAGCCTTCCTCAGTCTGGCCACTGATCTGTTTAGACCATCCAAATAGATAGGGATCTCATTGAGGTTAGTGCTCACATACTCTAAGGAAGTTCTGTATTCACCCTCAATGATGGACATCTGGCCAATCATGGGCACAGTGCTTTGCATATCCTCGGAAGCCATGGGGATTTCTCCTTCTGACTCACTGGAGGTCTCAGAATAGTGTGAACGGTTGCTTGGTTCGGCTGCACTCCCTGCAGAAGAAATTACACTTCTTCGGCTTCCTAGGGTTCTTCCTGATCTCAAGTTCATTCACTTAAGAGCTCTGATTAATTCTTGTCCACCTTTAGTCTCTAGAGTTCTAAGTTATGGTTCAGAAGTCTAGGGAAAACTTAGGCTGGAATGTGACTGAAAATTTCAAGTCACGATACTTGACTCTCACGATCTCTGAGAAAACGATCGCTGACAGACGATACTTGGGTGAAACGATCGCTGAAAAACGATCTTTCCCAAAACGATCTCTGACTGGAACGATACACGACCTCTCAATGAAACGATCTACGACCTCTGACCAAAACGATCGCTGACAAACGATACTTGATCAAAACGATCGCTGGAAAACGATCTTTGACCAAACGATCTCTCGCAAAACGATCTCTGGCAGAAAGCGATACACGACCGACGATCTCTAGTAGAAACGATCGGCGATACTTGGGCTGAAACGACACACGATCTCTCACTAGACGATACACGATACTCGAATATAAACGATCTACGACCTTCACCAGAAACGATCGGCGATACTTCACTGAAACGATATCGATCTGTAACAAGTGTCGCGATCTCCGCCAAACGATCGACGACCGACGACACTCGTGACAAACGATACACGACCTTTGACAAGTGTCGCGATCTCTGGATAACGATACTTGGCAAACGATACGCGATCTACGACCTCTGATCAAAACGATCTCTAACGCAACGATCTACGACCGCTATCTGAAACGATCTCTAACGAAACGATCTACGACCGCTATCTGAAACGATCTCTAATCGCAACGATCTACGACCGCTGGGAAATATCGCGATACTCAACCGCAGGAGTAAAACGATACTCGACCGCAGGAGCAAAGCGATACTTGACCCTTTTTCAAATTTTTGTGATGTTTTTTGGAGATTTGATGTTTCCCCCTTTCTCACCTATCTCTTCTCTCTTACCCTCACCCACTGTATTAATCAACCAAAGACTTTTAACCCCCTGAAGGCCCAAACGACACTCTGCGCAGGTTGTTTTTTTCCTTTCCTAGGTTGAAATGCTGAAAATTTTTGAGCAAACAGGTGGTTTAGTTTACCTTGGAAGCTCCCATGATCTCTTGGTCCCACTCTTTTGCACTGAACTCTTCCCTATTGCTTGCTTTCCTCGAAACGACCGCTGCAACTCTCACGACACTCGACACTGCTCTCCACGATACTTGTTCAACAAGTAACTTGAAAAGTGAAAAATTTTTGGCTTTTATACTTGGGAATTCCTAGCTTACAGAAAAAGGAAAATTCTTGAACAAACCTAAAGCCTACTCTACTCTCCACTCACTCCTATTCTACTTCTTCCACTTACTTCCCTAATCTATCAACTCACTACACACACTCCAAGAATGAGAAGTAGCAAGTGCGGCTGAAATTGACTTACCAAAGAAGAGAAGATTTCCGCTCCTCCAAGTTCTTCAAAGCAAAAAGCTACTTACCATCACACGAATGCCTCGGTTTGATTCGTCACTCCCCGGCAACGGCGCCAAAAAGTGTGTTGACCTAAGCTTTGACTTAGGGACTTGCGGAGAAAGAGACTGTACCTCAATCCCCTCACAAGTGCATATAGTGGGGATACACGCTTTTATTTTATCAATCCGAAGAGTATACTAACCTAGCCGAGTGTATGAAGACATGCAATCGCGTAATGGTCAGTACAAATGTATTACTCAAGAATGAATATGAGGCAAATACTTATCCTAACAAGCTCCAACTGTTGGTCAAGGCGAAACGACACTTGGTGCAGCAGCCGTCGGTATTTTGGACTTTTCTCCTAGCTCCGAGTCTCCAAACATAGCAAATAGCATATGCGTTTCGAAGCTCTCGAGAAGATTCATCCAATGGCAGTGAAACCACTCAATTCCGACGCTCCTACTTCAAGTTATGACAGAAATACTGAATCGCGAAAATACTTTCCTACGCTTCAGCACTTCCTACACCTCGCACACACCTTTCCTACAGCAAAGAAACACTCTCAAGGATAGATAACACTCACAAGCACTCTTTCCAAGCACTACACATGCATACAAGCTCACAAAGAAGAAGATGAAGAGGGAAGAAGACACAAATTCGAATTTCTGTGCTCTCTATTCTCACAATGGCAAAAAGTCTTCTACAAAGAGTCACATTTGACTTATATACTAGTGCCCTAAAAATGGTCCTTTCACACAAGCAACCGGCACTTTATTCACTAAGAGCTAATTTCCTACTATTTTACATGGGTAAGCTTCTATTCTTCTGTGGGAATGCATCTAGAGGACTCCTCTAGTGCCTTTACAAGGGGAAATATATTACAAAAATGAATATGTTACAAAAATATGTGGTCCAAATCGGAAAAATTTTGGGGCCCGTCTTTTTCTCTGCTTTGTGCGCTCTTTGGCTCTGCAACAATGATGCAGACCCAACACTCTCAACTCAAAAATGCAAGCAATAAAAGGTTGAGCTCAATACCGAATCTGACTTATCTAGTGAACTTACGAGCAAAGCGAGCAAAGCATCGGTGATCTTCAACAATTCGCACATGTAGTAGCAGCATAGCCATGGCTATCAACTTCTTTGACGCTCATCTTCTGAACATATCCAAAAGCCTCTCTCAAGAGTAAAAGATTGGTTTGAGTGTCACGGGCTGCTATAGTGTGCCCTCTTGGACTAGCGGAGCATTTGTCCCCACCCCTTGATGAAAGACATAACAAGGAGATCATGAGGCATAAAGATGGAGCTGATCTCAACATCCAGGAGATAAGCCTATGGATAGGGAAAGAAAACACTTTCCAATTAACACCAGCACTAATAGCAAAATGGCTACATGTCGCTAGCACAAGAATCACAACAAGCACCAAGTCGATTGATGCAACAGAGATATGCAGACTATTAGGCAAGCCCTATTTGGGAGAATATAAGTTCATTTAGCTTCTGGACAACAATCCTACAAAACTTGGCTTATTACTTATCACAATGATTATCAACATGCAGGCTAAACACTACATTTTGGAGTAACTTTATGCCTTGATAAAGGAATCGGCAAAAATGCAGGTGAGCTCGACTGAGATTATATTTCGGAAATTGAAGAAGGAAGTGAGAAACTGTTGTAGAGGATAGGGAGAGCAGTCAATGCAGTGCTGGACTAAAAAATTAAAGTCCTATTTTCCTTACTATTTACAGAAAACTTGACATTTATACCCTGAGAATGTACGATAGTTACAATGGAGGTTTTTCTCCAAGATTTGAAGAAGAGGGTTGCAGAGAGAAAACCAGTCGATGGCACTTCTCAGGATTATATAGGTGATCGAGATGAAGAGGGGCAATCTTGAAGGCAAAAGGTGGAGGAGAACTGGCGAAAAGAGGTTGAACACAAAGTTGCATAGGAAGAGGCAAAAAGGAAGAGGAGAGAGGAAGAGACAGCAAGGAAGAGATTTTAAGAAGAAAAGAGCAAGAGGTTAGAAGAAGAAGAAGAGGAAATCAGACACCGTGGAGAGGAGGAGAAGAAAAGACAAGCAGAAGGAGAGGAGGAGAAACATCAAAAATAGTAGGAACAGACAAACTGTAGTGTGGAGACTTCTCGTAATATTATAGTACTTCATATGTTTACTTCTTTAAATCTTACAGATAAATGGAAACAAAGTGATGGCAGAGTGAAGTTACCTCCTATTAGATTATATATATCCCTGGATGTATCCTAATGAGCCGACAAGACCATAAATCCTAGGGGATCTAGCCAAAGGAATTCAATGGAGTGCGGTGTGAATGGATGAGTCGTAGAAGAAGTGTGTAGCACTCACTCAGCAAAAGAATGGATGGGAAGCAAAGAAAGCAAAAATGAATGCAAAAATCGGCAAACTTAGGGCAGAGGTTGAGGAACTCAGAACAGTAAGTGCAGGGAGAGATAGTGCAATGCATGAGGAGATGATGGAGAAGTTGAATGAAGCCTTAGTGGAAAATACTATGCTAAAAGTGGAAACTAAAGAGAAGGCCAAGATAGTAGCTCATCTCCAGGAAGAAATTGCACAAAGTCAAAAATCACAACAAAAATTGAAGAAGGTCAACAAAGAACTGATGGCCAAGTTGTAGAAAGAAGAGAAGGAGATAGAACGATTAAAGAAGAAGGCTAATGATCAAAGTAATGAAATAAAGAGATAGGATGTACTGATTGCAGAAATGGAAGAAAAACTGGCAGTGTGGAACTCAAACTTTATGGAGCTTGAAACCAAACTGTGCACTATACAAGAAGGCTTTGACATGGTGTTCGCACAACTCGCTGGACTTCTGGAACTAGAAAAGCAAGTAGAGAAGTGGAATTAGCACTATGAAAATGTTGATTTAGTTTTGGAAGGCAAGGGGGAAGAAATAACGCAGTTAAAGAAGGTAAGTGTGCAATTTTTTTCTATGTTGATGACATGTTGCTCACTGGTGCTCATGAGAAGCATACTGCTGATTTTAAGGCTGATTTACATGCCTCATTTGAGATGTCATATTTGGGGCATTTGCATCATTATCTAGGCATTTAGGTTATGCAAGTTGATGGTGGAATAGCTTTGTGTCAAATAAAATATATTGACACATTACTATAGCATTTTGGCCTTGAAGACTGCAAACCTATTACCACTCCTATGGAGACAGGTTTATGGTTGAGTCTTCATGATGTTGGAGATGCATTTGATGCCCTTCTCTATCAGCAATTTGTTGGATTCTTGATTTACTTATGCAATACTCTACCAGATATTTAGTTTGTTGTCTCACAAATGAGCAAGTTTATGCATTTCCCAGGTATCAAGTGTTGACAAGCAGTTAAGCGCATCTTTTTCTGCTTGAGTCAGTCGGCTACTTGGATTGTTTTATCCCAAGGGGGGATCACTACCTCCAGATTTACATGATTTTTCTAACTCTGATTGTGCTAGTTGCTATGACACCCATGTATCCAAACGGGGTTTTTGCTTCATGCTTGGTAGCGCATGCATATCTTGGTTGAGCAAGAAGCATCCTACTATGGCCACTTCTAGTTGTGAGGCTGAGTATAGGGTATCTTTTGTTGATATATTTAGGTAGTGATGTGTGTGAACACTCTAGGACCGTCGGGGCACTTTTTTCCCTTTTAGGAGGTTTTTTCACCCGGCTTGTATATATGCCTATTGCCTTAACGGGCTACTTATCTTTGTACATTCTAGTGGTAATACATTCAGTATTGTGTGTTGTGCTCCAAGCTTCTTCTTCTTTATTGTGATGTTCGCGTGCTTTCGGAGATGTCTAACTCCAACAATTAGTATCAGAGCAGGTCATGGCTTTATCTACGACATCATTGACACCCCTCCGGTCATAGTCTCAGAATCGCATAAAATTTGGTACATCGACATCCCTCCGGTCACAGTCTTCGAATGCACTATCGTAGCGCTTGTGGAAGCTATTCTGTCTTTTTGTGACAAAGATATATACTAGTTTGGGTTTGTCATTATAAGCATCTCAAAGTCTACAACAGTTCTAGTAGAACTCATTTGGGTAGTTCTGTTCAACTTTTTCAGATACAATCATATTTTTGCATCAAGGTATTTTAGTCAGTGGCCATCGCTGAAAGCAGTGATGTATTCCGTATGTAGGTTGTTGAGGATAAGTTGGATGGCACCAATTATCCATTGTGGGCTTATATGATGCATCATGTATTGGTCACAAAAGGACTGTGGAATAGTGTGCAGGGTGTTGAAAAATGTCTTATTACACCTACAAACACAGGTACTGAAGCTGATGCAGATGATGATGAAGATGGTGATATTCTATAGATTCCTATTCTTGTTGGTGTTTCTATTGCACCTACTGCAGAGAGAATTTGTTGGGATGGTAGAGATTCTTAGGCACATGCATTGATAGCTTTGTCTATCAAACATGCCATTATTCCTCACATTCACTCTTGCAGAATAGCTAAGGATGCTTGGGATACACTTACCACATTGTACCAGGCTAGGAATGAGGCTCGTGTTGCTTACCTTTGAAAACAGCTGGAGAGTGAGCACATGAATGAAAGTGATTCTATGGATAGTTTTTTGACAAAGATCAAGGATTTGAAAGAATAGTTGATTTCTGTAGATGAAGTCCTTCCTGACAGTTCACTTGTGCAGATTGTTATGAATGGTCTTCCTGACTCATATCGGAGTTTTGCTTCTACTCTTCATTTGACGATGAAAGGCAATCCAAATGCTTAACATTTGAAGATTTAGTTTCTGTTTTGCTGCAGGAAGATGAGCCTAGGCAGAACAGGTCTATTATGTGTGTTGCAGATCAAGCTTTCTTGGCTAGTCAGAAGGGCAAAGGTAAATGGAGCTCTTCTAACACTAAGCAAAAATGTGTAAATGTTGCACATTCAAAGAATGAAGAGAAAGATGAGAAAAAATCAAAAAAGCAAAAATTCTTTTGCAAATACTATAAAGCAATTAATCATGTTATTAAGAGTTGTCCAAAACTGGTTGCTAAAGAGGCAAAGAAGAAGGAGGCTGGAATGGTTGTTGCAGAGGCCTCCGCATCAAAAACAAAGCCTGCCAATCTAGTGCAGAATGAAGAATGGGCATTTACTATTGTTTGCAGTTTTGACCCATCTTCTCATGAGCAGTGTATGTCTACAGTAGACTCAAATGCTTGGTACTTTGATAGCGGGTCAACCAAACATATTACTTCACAGCACAGTTTCTTCACTTCACTGGAGTCTACCCCTACAGGGAATACTGTAACATGTGCCAACAACTCCTCTTATCCTATCATGGGAGTTGGTAAGATCATTCTGACTACTACTAATGGTAGTTCTTTCACTTTGTCAGATTCTTTATTTGTGCCAAGGATCAAGAAGAATTTGTTATCAGTTTTGACTTTAGCTTAGATTGGCTTGGTTGTGAAATTTGTTGATGACAGGTGTACAGTTCATGATCTATCAAATGGCAACGTGATTATTGCTTTTGGCATTTTATTTCGTGGGCTATATAAGCTCATAGACTATGAAAGATCCGTGAATGATTCAGCATACGCAGTACATGATTCTCGGGCTATGAAAAATGCAAAGCTTTGGCATGCACGCTTTGGTCATCTGCATTTTGGTAGTTTGATATGCCTGCAAAAATCTGAAATGGTGTCCTCTTTGCCCAAACTTGAGGCACCCCGTAAACATGTACGTGAAGGCTGTATTTTGGGAAAAATGCAGCATTCCTCCTTTCCAAAAGATGGTTTAGTTCGAGCTACTCAGAAATTGTATCTTGTTCATAGTGATGTCTGTGGTCCTATGCAAACACCCTCTTTTGGAAATTATCTTTACTTTGTGAATTTCAGTGATGATTTTTCCAGGCATGCATGGGTATATCCATTGAAAGCAAAGTTAGAAGTGTTTATGTGCTTCAAACAGTTTCTAGTTTTGGCTGAAAATCTATCAGCATGTAAAATGGGCACCCTTCGTTCTGATCGAGGGGGGGAATATATGTCTTCTAACTTTAATGCATTTTTGGTTGAACGTGGGATAAAACATCAATGTACAATGTCATATACACCTCAACACAATGGAGTTTTTTAATAGAAGAAAAGGTCACTCATGGAGATGGCGAGGTGTATGGTCATGAGTCAAGCTTTACCACATAGTTTCTAGCTTGAGGCTGTTATGTGTGTAGCATATGTACTTAACGGGTATTCCACTAAAGAGATGTAGTCTATCATGTTGGGAAAGATGGATGGACACTCTAAAAAATGAGTTGGTACTGCTAATCCCTACTCTGTACCTGCCATTTGTTGCTTCAAAGTTGAGTTAAAGGCCCTTTTAGCTTTCCAATGATACTAAATAAGTTCATATGTACTTTGGAGATGATGCATGTAATGATTAATCCAAAACAGATAACTTCACAAGTCACAAGTCATCAAAAACTTGTTATTTTGGTTCACACACCTGCTTCTTGTTAAGCTCATTGCTCCCCAGCACAATAGGAATTAGATAAATTCATTCTTGGGATATCTAATTAGCTTAAAGAGCTAATGATTCCAAGTAGAATCACTTAAAATGATTGACTATACACAGAGCAATCTATTTAGCAAGTGAACCATTACCCCCGATTTTTAGGACCTCTACAGAGAATGACTAGTGAACACTTTGAGATGCTTTTCTCCCAATCGGCTAAATGAAATGCCTTAAAAATTTGTTAGCATGTGATAGACTTAGAGCTGATTCCAAGGAGTCATAGACCATTAAAAATAATGGAGTAATGACTGAGAGACAAGACAAGAAAATTGTTTTGAGTGACAATGACAGAAAGACCAACAGAGATGATCAATGATATATTGTATTATATGAAAATGTTGTACATGATCATTGGCATGATGTATAATTCCCAATTATAGTGAAAAGTGTAGGCTATAGTATGAGCCACACACTCTTTACAATATGATCAACTAAGGCACTAGAATGGAGTGATTGTCCCGTGAGATTTTACAATCATTTTATAGATGACTTGTCTCCAAGTTTGAATTCAAATTCAACCTTGGATTTCACCTAAAAGTTCTCCTTTAAGTTAGGAGAGATTCCGCCAAATTGATTCGTAGATTTATCTCTTCCAAACTCCACGAGTTTGTAGGCTTTACAAGATTCTTTCAATTTAAATGACTTTTACAAAGGGTAAATGGTAACAATCCATAAGCAATGTTTCATGTGGATTTTCAAGAAGTACACATAGCTTCTTCCAATTCCTAGCCAAGTGTGAAGGCTTGGCATTTGCACCAACAGCTCCCCCTCAAGCTAAACAGCTTGGCTTTGTCTTCTTCATCAATCCTCTTGAATGTCGTGCAATCACTTGCAAAGTTTAGTACCATCAAGTGCTTTGTTCAATAAGTCTGCACATTGCATATTAGTTGATACATATGCCAACTGAATTTCCTTGCTCAATAGCTTCTCTCTCACATAATGATAGTGGCCTCTATATGCTTGGTCCTAGCATGATAAATAGGATTTGCTGCAAGATGTAAAGAACTTGTATTGTCTCCAAAAATCATTGGAGAGTTAGCATGTAATCCCAAATCTGCATATAGCAATCTAATCCATATGGCTTCTTGAGTAGCATTGGCTAGTCCTCTATATTCATCCTCTGTTGAAGATCAATAGTAGGTTGCTTCTTGGAAGACCATGAAATGGGCTTATCACTTGCAAAAGAGAGATAACCTGAGGTACTCCTCCTGACATCCTTGCAACCTGCCCAATCTGCATCTGAGTATATTTTGATGTCCAAATCTGAAGTACGGGGAAAGTATAAACCTTGATTTTGAGTACCCTTAACATACTTCAAAATTCTCTTGGCAGCTTCCAAGTGAGGTGCTCTAGGTTTGTGCATAAATTGGCTTAAGACACTTACTCCATAAGCAATATCAATCCTTGTCAATGTAGCATAGTTTAGGCTTCCAACTATGCTTTGGTATCTTGCAACATTCTCAAGCACATCACCTTCATGAGCACTTAATTTTTGGTTTACCTCCATAGGAGTGCTTGCTATCTTGGCATTCTCCAAGTGAAATTTCTTCAACATATCCTGCACATACTTTCTTTGAGTGATGTAAATTCTAGAATTTGTATAGACTAATTCAAGTCCAAGAAAATACTTTAGTGATCCTAGATCATTGATTTTGAACTCCTGCATCATTTGATTTTTGATCTGCTTGATGCCATTGGCATCATTACCTGTAAGTATGATATCATCAACATACACACATAGGTATATCACCTCTAAATTACTTCTCTTAACAAACAGAGAAGTGTCTGCTTTGCTCATGATGAATCCTTGATCTTGAAGGTATGAAGTCAACCTATGGTTCCATGCCCTAGGTGCTTGCTTCAATCCATAAAGAGCTTTGTTTAGTTTACACACATAATTTACCTTGCTTGGATCCGCATAGTGAGGAGGTTGAGCCATGTACACCTTCTCTAAAATCCAACCATTAAGAAAAGTATTTTTTACATCCAATTGGTACATATTCCAATTCCTTGATGCATCCACACTTACCAATACCTTGATGGTTGGCATTTTGGCCATAGGTGAGAAGGTTTCTTCATAATCAACTCCTTGGGTTTGTGCAAAACCCTTAGCCACAAGTCTAGCTTTATACATGTTTATTGATCCATCTGAATTTCTCTTGATTTTGTAGATCCATCTAGAACCAATTACCTTCATAGACTCCTTCTTTGGCACTAGCTCCCAAGTATCATTCTCCTTGAGTGCTTCAATTTCTTCATCCATGGCTTCCTTCCATTTTGCCTTGTTCTTTGCCTCTTCATATGATGATGGCTCTTCAAGTGATAAATCTTTGGCAAGATAAATAGAATGCTTAGTAACTAAAGAAGTGTCATACCCATATCTGATCGACTTCTTGCTCTCCCTTTGTGATCTCTTGATTTCTTGGTTAGATGATTCAGGTATGTCCTCCAACTTCTTCATCTTGACCTTGCCCTTTGATTTCCATTCCCTGAATTCTTCTAGGTTGATGATGTCCTCATCATCTGATTTGATGTCTTCAATCTAGTTTGGATCTTCTTTGGTGAGGCTTGGAAACTCCTCTTCCAAGTCATAAGGCAACTTTACTTTCCTGCATTCACTTTCAAACCAAGAATCGTTCTCATCAAACACAACATCTCTAGTGACCATAAATCCCTTGTTGGATGGATTATAAAACTTGTATCCTTTCTGATTTAAATCATACCCTATGAAGATGCACTTCTCTACCTTACGGTCTAGCTTACCTTTGATTTGAGATGGGATATGCACATAAGCAACACATTCATATGGGTTCATCCCATCAAGTGATTTTGATGGCAACCTGTTAATAAGATAAGTGGAAGTAGATACACTCTCTTCCCAAAAATAATTAGGTAACTTTTTCTCATTTAGCATTGACCTAGCTATTTCAACAATTAATCTATTTCTCCTCTCTACCACCCCATTTTGCTCAGGGGTATACCTTGTTGTGATTTCCCTTTTGATTCCTCTATCCTGCAAGAATGCATCAAAATCATTTGAGAAGTACTCACCTCCTCCATCTGAACTTAGTCTCTTTAGGCTTCTTCCTGTTTGGTTTTCCACAAGTGCAAGATACTTCTTAAAGCAGTTGAATACTTCATCTTTGTGCTTCATAAAATATAAAATGGTCCATCTACTGAAATCATCAATGAAAGATACATAATACCTTGATCCAGAAATTGAGGGATCCTTACTTGGTCCCCATACATATGTATGGACAAGCGCCAAGTAGTCCTCATGCACGTAGCCTTTCTTGGAGAAAGGTAACATGTGAGATTTTCCAAACTGACAAGCACCACGCAATATTCTGTGTATCTTCAAGTTCAAATGTAAATAACCTACCTGTCTTTTCTCCCTTGGCAATTGTCTTGAATCCATGTTGGGGATCCTCCACAAATGCTTCATATTTGTTGAACCTAACCTACAAACCCTTTTCCACAATCTGCCCAACACTCATCAAATTCTTGGTGATTGTAGGTACATATAGAACCCTGCTCAATAGATTTATATTTCCATCAGAGGTTTTAACATTTCCCACCTTGACCACTGAATGCTTGGCGTCATCACTTGTTTGTACCTGGTGCTTTCCCTTAGGTTCCTCAAGGTTAGAGAAAAGAGCTACATTGCCTGCCACATGGTTTGAACATCCTGATTCAATGAAGAAGAGATGGTCATCATTCATACCTTGCTTTGAAGTCATATTCATAATCAAAAGGGAACCCTCTTGTTCCTCTGTGTACTTATTGTATTCTTTCCTTGATTTGTAGCCTCCTTGGTAGTTGTTATTGTAATTTTTGTTGTAGTTGTTATTGTAGCCTTGATGGTGGTTGAATCTTCCTCTTGATTGTGTGTAGCCACCTCTTTGGAAACCTCTGCCTCTCTAATTCTTGAAGTTCGTGTAACACTCATCTGTGGTATGATTTGATGAACCACAAATATTACATGGGGAAGAGTTGAAAGGTCTCCCCCTACCTTGCTTACCTCCTCTGCCCCTACCTCTTGAGTTCCTACCTCTCCCTGCATAGTTAGCTTGAGAAGTAGTACCTTCATCCTCAATCTTTTTGCTTTTCCCTTTCTCTTTAGACTTGCCTTTATCTGTGTATAGGGCAGAAGAATTATTACCTCTTGATGAGTTTCCATTTTTGCTGAGCTTGGCTTCATGGGTAAAGAGTTGCCCCATGAGTGTGGTAAGATCTGGAATCTGCATGTCCATGTATAAGTTCATGGTAGTTGTGAAGCTTTCCCATCTGTCATCTGCCTTGATGCCATTGATTACTTGCCTTACTATCTACTCCTCTTCAATCTCCTCTCCTATGCTTGCCAATTGGTCAGCCACATCTTTGACTTTGGTCACATACTCTGAGATGCTTTGCTTGGGTTGCTTTCTTTGAGTGGTAAACTCAATCCACAATTGGTTCTTCCTAGCCCTTGTGTTGGAAGAAAAATATGAAGACAATGTATCCCAAGTCTCTTGGGATGTCTTACAGTTCCTAATGTGTGGAAGAAGAAAGTCAGAGATAGAGTTAAGTAAATATGACCTTTCTAATGCATCTTTGGCACACCATGAGTTGAGTCTTTCATGATCCTCTCTTGTAGGTTGTCCTTTGCTTCTAAAAATGTTCATCTCCTCATTGCTTGAGATGTATCCATAGAGACTCCTTCCTTGCAAGTATGACTTCATCCTCAAGGACCATTCTTCGTAGTTGTTCCTATCTAGTTTATCAATGAAAGAAGGAAAACCATCTCCCATTTACCTTAGCTTGATCCGATACCACTGTTGGGAAAGATGGATGGACACTCCAAAAAATGAGTTGGTACTGCTAATCCCTACTTTGTACCTGTGCTTTGTTGCATCAGAGTTGCCTTATAGGCCCTTTTAGCTTTCCAATGACATTAAATAAGTGCCTATGTACTTTGGAAATGATGCATGTAATGATTAATCCAAAACAAATAACTTCACAAGTCACAAGTCATCAAAAACTTGCTATTTTGGTTCACACACATGCTGCTTGTTAAGCTCAGTGCTCCTAGCATAATAGAAATTAGATAAATTCCTTCTAGGGATATCTAATTAGCTTAAAGAGCTAATGATTCCAAGTGGAATCACTTAAAATTATTGATTATACACATAGCAATAAATTTACCAAGTGAACCATTACCCTCGATTTTTTAGGACCTCTAGAGAGAATGACTAGTGACCAGTTTGAGACGCTTTTCTCCCAATCGGCTAAATGAAATGCTTTCATTATTTGGTAGCACGTAGTAGACTTTTATTTGATTTCAGAGAGCCATAGAACATTAAAAATGATGGAGTAATGACTGAGATATGGGCAAGGCAAGAACATTGTTTTGAGTGACAATGACAGAGAGACCAACAGAGATGATCAATGATATATTGTATTATATGACAATGTTGTACATGATCATTGGCATGAAGAATAATGCCCAATGATAGTGAGAAGCATAGATTATAGTATGGTCCACACACTCTTTACAATATGATCAACTAAGGCACTAGAATGGAGTGATTGTCCCACGAGATTTTATAATCATTTTATAGATGACTTGTCTCCAAGTTTGAATTCAAATTCAAACTTGGCTTTCACCTAAAAGTTCTCCTTTAAGTTAGGAGAGATTCCACCAAATTGATTTGTAGCTTTATCTCTTCCAAACTCCACGAGTTTGTAGGGATTACAAGATTCTTTCAATTTAAATGACTTTTACAAAGGGTAAATGGTAACAATCCATAAGCAATGTTTCATGTGGATTTGCAAGAAGTACACATAGCTTCTTCCAATGCCTAGCCAAGTGTGAAGGCTTGGCATTTGCACCAACATATCACTCCATATGATTTTTGACGGCTCTGCCTAGGAAGAAGTTTGAAGCTTGTGCCCTAGTCTTAACATGAGCTTGTTAGATCTAATATGACTTTATCATGACTTTTAGACTCTTAGGGGCACTTCGCTTCACTTATGTTTAATCACCTTATTGAAGACACAAGTAAGACCCCTTTGTGGAAATCATCCAAGTTTCGGAGATTGAGAATTGTTTCTCTATAATGAGAATTTCATATGGAGAGGGGACTTCCTCATTGAAGGATCTTGTCCCACTAATTATGTTGTCCTTGTTCTCCAGTAAGAAATCTATTTTAAAGAGTTATTTAAATAAGTTACAAGTCTTAGGAATCCTCTTAAATTCCTTCAATCTCATTGTCTTCTCTACAAAAGATTGAAGCACCTTTGAATCATGCCAATAAGGCCTATATTTTGGTGATGAGACCCTTGTTTATAGGTGCCAAAGGACTATTTTTCATAGCATTTGTGTGCATACAAATTGGACACTAAAGCCACATTTTTTAACAGTGATTTACATGAAGAAGTGGCATTCATTTTCATGAGACCTTTGTTTCCACATGCCAAATGACCACTATTCATAGCATTTGTGAACTTGCAACTCACCATGGTTGGAATGCATATCAACTAGAGATCAAAGCTACATTTTTGAATGGTGATTTACACAAAAAATTGCATGTATTTTAGCGGGCATAATGTCTTTTGGTAAAAGCGCATGAAAACAAAGTGCACAAATTAAAAAAGGCTTTGTATGGATTGGAGTAAGAACCACATGTTGGTGCATATGGCACGCCTAATTGATTGATCATAATCCTTGCACTTCTATGAGAAAATTTGTGAATGCACATATGCATTCCTTGTTCACTACTAAGCTTAAAAGACATGTTACTTTTATCAACTTGTAAAAGAACCTTTTGAAGAAAAAAATTCATGAGATTTAGTAAATGAAAGGAGAGCCAAATATCATGAGTCTTATTTATAACAAATTAAAATGAACATCCAAAAATAAGGAGAACATTATGATTGTCACAAAGGTTAAGGTTATAGCTAATCAATTAAGAAGCATTGGAGAGGTCATACATGAGGAACAAATTGTTAGACAATTCATCAACGAAATCAAAGCAGATGACAAGTGGGAAGCATTCACCATTGTCATGGACTTGTACATGGACATGCAAGTACCAAATTTCAACACACTCATGGAACAATTCTTCACTCATGAAGCCAAGCTTAATAATGATGAGACACAAAAAATTAATAAATCACTTGCCCTTTATGCAAATAAAGTTAGAAGTAAAGATGTCCAAGGAAAAGGCAAGGAACTTGATGAAGAAGCAAGTACTTCCCAAGCTAACTTTGTAGGTAGAGGTAGAAGTTCAAGAGGAAAAGGCAAAGGTAGTAGACAAGGTAGGGTGAGATATCAAAGCTCCTCACTTTATGCCATATGCTGATCAACCAACCATATCACTGAGCATTGCTTCAAGAATCCAAGGAACCAGAAAGGAAGAGGATATAACAAAGGAGGATATGGAGTCCTAGAGGCAAATACAAGACTTATGGATATTAAAACTATTATAATAACTATCAAGGTGGCTACAAAGGAAGCAAAGACTACAAAACTAGATTGATGATCAATCTCAAGAGGATTCACTTTTGCTCATGAACATGCAATGAAGGGAGGTAAATCAAATGAGCATGTGTACTATATTGATTCAAAATGTTCAAATCATGTAGCAAGGAATGTGGCACTACTCTTACACTTGGAAGCCCCCAAGAACAATCATGAGGTCCAAACAAGAGATGACACAAGAGATCTTGTGGAGAAGATTGGAAATGTGAAGACATCAAATGGTAACATAGTTTGTTGAGCAGAGTTCTCTATGTACCTAATATTACTAAGAACTTGATAAGTGTAGGATAGATTGTATAAAAATGGTTGCACGTGAGGTCGAAATATTATGGAGCTTATGTATAGGACTCATACCAAGGATTCAAGCAGATAGCCAAAGGAGAAAAGATAGGTAGGTTATTCTCTTTTGAACTACAAGATACCAGGAACATAGACTTGTTCAATTATAGCATTCAAACCCTATCAAAGTTAGACTTTTGGCATAAAAGGTTGGCTCACATTGGAGAAATGGCTTTAAAAAAACTCAACAGATATCAAAGTGTACTTGGACTACCAAACATTTCAAAGCAACATATGATCTACAAATGCAGTGCATGCCAATTTTGTAAATCTCATAGGCAACCATTCACAAAGAAGGGCTACATACATGGAGACATCTTGGAGATTGTCCATAATGATGTTTGGGGACCAAGCAAGGAACCATCTATCTCAACATCAAGGATTTATTTATCCTTCATCATTGATTGTAGCAGATGGACCATACTTTATTCTATGAAGCATAAAGATGAAGTGTTTACTTGTTTCAAAAAGTACCTAGCACCAGTAGAAAATCAAGCATTTAAAACCTTGAAAAGGCTAAGGTCTGAAAGAGGGGATAAATACTTCTCCCATGAGTTTGATTCTTACTTGCAAGAAAAAGGAATCAAAAGAGAGATAACTACCAAAGATACACTTTAGCAAAATGGGGTAGCAGAAAGAAGAAATGGGACTAGATGCAACCAATTCAATGTTAAATGAAAAGAAGTTTTCCAATTATTTATGATTTGAAGTAGTATCTATTGTTACTTATCTCATAAGTAGGTTATCCTCAAATTTTTTGGAAGGAATGACTCCTTTTGAGGCTTGGATGGAAGACCAATCTTGGACCATTATAGAATATTTTGGTTCATTGCATATGCACATATATCATCACAAATCATAGGTAAGCTTGATCCCAAGGCATAGAAATGTGTATTAAAACTCTAGGAACAAAATCAAAAGGGTTATAGGCTATATAACCCTAGCAACAAGGGATTCATAGTAAGCTGAGATGTAGTTTTTTATGAAAATAAGTGTTGTTTTGAAGATGATTGCAAGAAAATTTAATTACCCTATGACTTGGAGGATGATTTCCAACACTCTCAAGCAAAGATACACATACACTTGAAGAGTCAAGTGATTCACAGGATGATCACAAGACACCCAAAAGGGAGATCATTCGTGGAAATCCAAAGGTAAAACTAAGGTGCAAGAATTAAGAGATGTAGCAAAATCATCTCAACAAAGTATCAAAAGATCTACAAGGGAGAAGAAGAAGCGATAAAGGTATGGAGATGACACCTCATTGGTAACTAAAAACCCTATTTACATAGCTTAGGATTTGAACTCTAAAGAGCCCTCATCTTATGAAAGCCAAGAAGAAACCAGAATGAAAGCATGCTATAAAAGAAGAAATTGAAGATTTGAAGGAGAACAACACTTGGAACTTAGTTCCAAAGACATCAGCCATGAAGGTCATTGGATCCAAATGGATCTATAAGGTAAAGAAGAATTTTGATGGAACCATTAATAGGTACAAGGAGTATGCTCAAACCCAAGGCATTCATTATTAGGAGACTTTCTCTTATATAGAAAAGATGCCTACAATCAGAGTACTCATGAGATATTATAGCTACCAAGATTTGGAAGATATATTAGATGGATGTGAAGAATGCATTCCTCAATTGATGGATCTCAAAAGAGGTATGCATGGCTCAACCCCCTAGTTTTGAAGACTCAAATTATCTTGAGCATCTATGCCAAGTAATGAGAGCCTTATAATGGGCTAAAGCAAGCTCCAAGAACTTTGAATCATAGGCTTTTAACTTATTTACAGGATAAGGGGTTTGCATTGAGCAAATCATATCCTTCTCTTTTCATTAAGAGATCACATCAATAATTCATATATCTCTATGTGTATGTGGATGGAATTACATTAATAGGTAATGATGTGGAAGGCATTAGAATAATTACACATCAAATGAAGGAAGAGTTCAAGATCAATGATCTAGGATAGTTTACTTAATTCCTTGGATTGGAGGTAGTTTATACAAAGCATGGTATGTAACTTACTCAAAAAATACATCAAAGATTGTTAGAAAATTTCAAGATGGAAAATGATAAGGTTATAGATACAACTATGGAAATAACCTCAAAGCTAAGTGCTCATGACGGTGAGTTCATTGAATATGTAACAACCTACCAAAGCTTATTTGGAAGTTTGAACTATGTTACTCTCACTAGAGTAGATATCAGTTATAGTGTGAGTGTCTTGAGCACTTCACGCATACACCTAAGATGCCACACATCGAGGTAGCCAAAAGGATTCCCAAGTACCTCAAAGAAACTATTAATGAAGGGATGTTCTATTCATATACACTGATATAGATATTAGGATTTTCTCTATTGAAAATTGTGCAAGACCAAGAGATGATACGAGAAGTACCTTTGGCTATCTTTCATTTGTAGGTCCTAATCTCATTTCTTGTTCATCAAAGAAAAAAGCTACTATTGCTCTCTCATTTAAGAAGTCTGAATATAGAGGACTGGCTAGTACTACTCAAGAATCAATGTGGATTAGGACACTATACTCTGACTTAGGAATAGAGTCATCCATTCCTCAATTATTTGGTGATAACATGAGTTCTTTGCATCTTGGAGCAAATCCTATTTATCATTCTAGGACCAAACTATCACGAGGAAGGAGATAAGGAAGAGAGCTGACCCACACACTCTCACTCGCAAGGAGAAGCACACACACAGGTTGAGGCAAGGAAGAATGATCTTCTTCTTCTTCTTCTATTACATAAAAAGAATGTACAAGAATGACCTAAAAACAAGAATACAACTAGTACAATATATAAAGACCAGTACATAAGGAAAAACCTAATGTCCGCGAATGAGTGAGCTGGCAAGAAGCAAATGTGCCATCACTCTCGGTAGATAAATCTAATAAAGCTCAATGAAGTATCCCTGACATATACCAGCATGACCACTATACATGTCAGAGAAACAAAAAACTGGTACGTGTCATCCTGGATCATCACATGTTGAGCTTGATATCTCAACACTCCCCCTCAAGCTCAATGCCATATCCTGTAATCCAAGCATCTTCCGAAACTTCTTCAACTTCTCTGCTCCAAGTGCTTTGGTGAAAATATCAGCAACCTGTCATCTCGATATGCTTTGTTCTAGCATGGAAAACAGGGTTCCGTGCTAACTATATGTTGCTAAGATTATCACAATAGATAGTGATAGGCTTTTGCACTTCCACACCTAAATCTGCAAGTAACATCTCCAGCCATGATGCCTCACATGCTGCCATTGCAGCACCTCTATACTCAGCCTCTGTACTCGACAAAGCAACAGTGGGTTGCTTCTTACTGCTCCATGTAATAGCTGCACCTCCAAGTGAGAAAAGAAAGCCACTAGTAGATCTTCTATCTGGAGTACTACCAGCCCAATCTGCATCGGTGTATCCATGAACCTGCAAATCTACACCAGCTTCATAAAACAATGCATAATCCAAAGTAGCACTCACATAACGTAGAGTGCACCTCAGAGCATCCAAATGTGGCTTCCTGGGAACCTGCATAAACTGACTTTCAAGTCCAACAGTGTAGCTTAAATCAGGCCTTGTAATTGTAAGATATATAAGACTTCCCACAATTTTCTTGTACATAGTAGCATTTTCCAATGCTTCACCTGATGTAGTATCCAATTTCAAATTCTGATCTAAAGGCATAGAAATTGGCTTACAATCAGCCATACCATACTTTTGCAACATATTCAAGGCATATTGCCTTTGCGACATCCATATACCTATTTCTGTATGTATAAACTCAATGCCCAAGAAATAGCGCAGCACACCAAGATCTTTCATGTCAAATTCCTGCATAAGAAGTTTCTTTACCTCTTTGATGCTTTCTTCATTATCACCACCTACAATCAGATCATCAACATAAATAGCCACAATAGTGATGCCATCATCAGCCTTCCTTGAATATAGTGAGTGATCTGCATCACACATAGAAAACCCAATGCTGGTTAAGTAATCAGCAATCCTTGCATGCCATGCACGCGGAGCCTGCTTCAGCCCATACAAAGCCTTTTGCAACCTGCAAACATATTCTGGATGCTTTGAATCTTCATATCCTTGTGGCTGGTCCATATATACTTCTTCCTGTAACTCACCATGTAGGAAAGCATTCTTCACATCCATCTGATGCAAAGTCCGTCCTTTTGTTGTAGCTAATGCAACAAGTGTTCTGACAGTAGACATTTTAGCTACAGGGCTGAATGTTTCCTCATAATCAATGCCATATGTCTGTGCATAACCTTTAGCTACCAATTGTGCTTTATACCTGCTTATGCTACCATCAGCATTATGCTTTACCTTGTAAACCCATTTGCAGCCTATGGATTTCTTTCCTTGTGGCAATGGAACCAGCTTCCATGTATCATTTCCATAAAGTGCAGCCATCTCCTCATCCATAGCTTTTTCCCAATCTGCATTATCAATTGCATCTTCAAAACAAGAAGGTTCAGCATCTTGTATTACCTTTGTCATGTAGGCACAATGGTGAGCCATGTAACTATCATATGTCAATCATTGCACTGAATTACGCATCCTCCCAGATCTTCTTGGTCCTGGGTCACTTCTTCTTGTATCATCTGCATGTGCCCTTCTTACCCCTGGAGTCTTCACAGAGGGCAATCCAAGTTCCTCATCAAGACTCTTTTCTGAACCGCTTGAATCTCCATCAACATCTTCAAAACCTGCACCTATTTTACTACCAGTACAAAGCTTTTCTTTACCTTTCTTGGATGTATTTGATGAATTTGCTGGACTGAAATTTCCACGCAATCTTCCACTCCATGGATTTGAGTTGGAACTATTGCTTCGTGATGCATCCGGTCCACTCAAAACTTGAGATTCTGCACTAGATTTTTCAGCATTTTCTTTGTCATTTGGTTCAAGATTCAGTACTTCTTTGGCATCTGCATAGAAGCTTGACACATTTCATCAAATACCACATCTCTACTCACCTTCACCTGTCGTGTGAGTGGGTTATAACATTTGTACCCCTTTTTCTCAAGGGAATATCCAATGAAGACACATTTTTCTGCTTTCGGATCAAGCTTCGTCCTCAACTCATCTGGAACATGTACATATGCAATACAGCCAAAAACTTTCAGATGTGATAAGTTTGGCTTTTTACCTGTAAACTTCTCTTCAGGTGTAACTTGATGTACAGCAGCAGTTGGAGTTCTGTTCGTGATGTATACAGCAGTATGCACAGCTTCTGCCCAATAACAATGAGGCATATTCTTCTCAGCCATCAAGGCTCTTGCTATTTCTGCAATATGTCTATTTTTGCGTTCAGCAACACCATTCTGTTGTGGTGTGTACCTGCATGAAAATTGACGCCGAATTCCATGATTTTTTAGAAAACTGCTGAACTCATTTGACATGTATTCACCTCCTCCATCAGATCTTAATGTTTGAATGTACTTCCCTATCTGCTTTTCCACCATAACTTTAAAATTCTGGAAGTGAGTAAACACCTCGCTCTTCTGTTTCATGAAATATACCCATACTTTGCGTGTATGGTCATCAATGAAAGTAACATAAAACCTGCAACCGCCCATAGATGTGGTCTTTGCTGGACCCCAAACATCTGTATGTACTACTTCTAGTACATTCTCACTAACATGCTTGTCATGTGGAAATGATGCTCTTGATTGTTTACCAAATTGACATGCTGCACATACCTTTTGCATTTCTACAACTTTGAAATTTGGTAGTCCATGGACAATCTCCTTTGACTGCATCAGTTTCAGCCTTTGCAAGTTTGCATGTCCAATCCATTTGTGCCATATCTCTATATCTGCAATAACTCCTGCACCTTTCGCAAACATGGCTGCATTCATTTCAAGAATCTTCACATTTAAGGTGAACATCCTACCCACTTTGTTTCCTTTGGCAACCAATCGTCCATCCTGCTTGTACTCTTCTACATATAATCCATCAGCATTGAACCTGACTTGTAATCCCTGGTCAACCGTTTGTCCAACAGAAACCAGATTCTTCGTTATATTTGGAACATGCAGCACATCAGCGAGATGTTTTACCTTTCCGTCCTCCATAGACAATGCTATGTTTCCTGTATGCTCAATAGGATGCAATGTGTCATCACCTGTTTCAACATATCTAGGAACTGGCATTTTCTGCAAACTACTAAACCATTCTGCATGACTGGTCATGTGATTTGAAGCACCTGAATCAACATACCAGACATTATCATTCGATTTTGAAACACCAGCAGACATCGTATTTATCATGTGATGTTGAACCATAAACAGCTTCTCAGAATCATCTGCACTTGTGGATGCATAGTTGTTTTGCTGCCTTCTGTTATTTTGATTCTTTAACCTGCAATCATGTTCAAAGTGTCCAGGTTTACCACAATTCCAGCATCCTTTACTATCATTACCTGAATCATTTCTTTGGAAATTTTTGTGACCTCTTTGGCTCCCCTTGCCTCGAAACTGACCTCTTCCTCCTGCATGATTCTGTTGTTGACCTTGGTCTTGGTTACTGTTTCCTCTTCCACTTCCAAAACCTCTACCTCTGCCTCTTCCTCTGCTAGAGTAGAATACCTGCTCAGAACTGGGCTTTCCTTGGGAGTTTGAATCCTCACCAAGATTATTTTCTTCAATGATCAGCATAGAGACCAAATCAGCAAAATTCGGAATATTTTCCCTGGTCTGTATAGAAGTTCTGAACTGCTTATATGCAGCTCCTAAACCACGAAGGCACACTTCCACCTTATCATCATCATCTACATTCACGCCAATAGATGCAAGTGACTCACATATGCTTTTGAATTTTAGAGTGTAGTCACTTACCGACATGCTCTTTTTCTCCAATGTATGCAGCTCGTTCTTGAGTTGCAATTTCCGTGCCTTTGTATTGGTCTCGTACAAAGTGACCAAACTGTTCCAAGCCTCTTTTGGAGTCTTGGCATCCTGTATGTGTCCAATCATGCTATCATGTATGCTAACAGATAGCCAATACATTACCTTTCGTGCTCCTTGATTCCATTCCTCATATGCTCTTAACTGTTCTGCAGTCCGATTCCTTTCTGGTAACTGCGGAGCATTTTCATTCTCTCCTTCAATGTACTTCTAGTAGCCTTTTCCCATCAGGAAATTTGTCATTCTGAATCTCCCAAGCATGGAAGTTGTTCTTGTCCAGCTTATCGCTCATAAGCTGACTCATTCCATCTGTGTTTGCCATTTCTGCAACAATTCACAACACCGCAACAGTCGCACTATGACGTGACAGTTCAATCTCAGAAAAACACAGTTTTCATGTATCAACAGTACACGGAATCGCTTGAAATTCTGAATCTGGAATATATCAGTGTTGTCGAACACAACGCAAGTTATAGTTTCAGAAACTGACCTGGTTTTTCTGTGGGCCCCACCTTGCAGGCTCGAAACGGAGGTCGAGATGGCTCCGAAACTTTGATCAGACAAAAATGAGTGACCCTAAAGGGATAACTCACGAAAATATTTTGAGGTCTTCTACCTTCACGGTGATTTTCGTAGCAAACAGAGGCCGTTTGTGAAATCGCGTTTTCTCCACGCCTTGCCGCGTAGTCTTCACTGTCGCCTTCTCCACGAGCTCTCTACAGCCACGCTGGCTCTGATACCATGTCACGAGGAAGGAGATAAGGAAGAGAGCTCACCCACACACTCTCACTCTCAAGAAGAAGCACACGCACAGGTTGAGGCAAGGAAGAATGATCTTCTTCTTCTTCTTCTATTACATAAAAGGAATGTACAAGAATGACCTAAAAACAAGAATACAACCAGTGCAATATATAAAGACCAGTACATAAGGAAAAACCTAATGTCCGCAAATGAGTGATCTGGCAAGAAACAAATGTGCCATCACTCTCGGTAGATAAATCTAATAAAGCTCAATCAAGTATCCCTGACATATACCGGCATGACCACTATACATGTCAGAGAAACGATAAAATGGTACTTGTCATCCTGGATCATCACATGTTGAGCTTGATATCTCAACACAAAAACATTAAGGTCCATTCTCACTATGTTAGGGACAAGATTATAAGCAAGGAGATTGAGATTTTGTATATCTAGCTCAACAATAATGTGCAGATGTGATTATTGAAGCTTTGGATGGAGTGAAGCTTAACAGGCTCAAATCTATGATTGAACTTCAGGAGATTACAAAGGATTGAAGACTTAAGCATCTTAGGCTTGAGGGGGAGATGTTGGTGCACCATAATCCTTGGACTTCATTGTATTATTAGTAAATTCATGAGTACATATATGCATTCTTAGTTCACTATTAAGGTTAAAAAACATGTTACTTTTATCCATTCGTAAAAGAATCTTTTGAAGAGAGAATCTCGTGACATGTAGTAAATTTAAGGAGATCCAAAACTCATGACTCTAATTTAAATTCAAATTCAAATGAAATGTAAAAATAAGGAGGATATTAGGTGGAATCTATCAAATACCATCCTCTAAAATCAAGGTAAAAAGTGTATGTATGCACTATTGGCTTAGTCGCAAGTAGAAATAGTCCTTCCACTCGTTTCTTTAGCTTTGATTGTAATCCATTCGAAGATTTTGAAGTCCTCCAACACCTCCATGTACTCTACTTTACTACTCAATACATATACATAAAGATTTCATCATCATTTCTATCTACTATTCACTCCTGTTGTCCATAGCTCAAGTTTGTCAATTTCTCAGAGTTGTTGAAGTGAATTTATGCCATTAGTGTCTTATGTATTGATTGGATCATTAATGTAACACCCTTATAAGTGTGTCTACAAAATATTTTAGCCATTTGAGCTTTTTGTGGAGAGATATGAACATATATCTATAACTATGTATCTGCATCATCTATTTCTTAAAAAGTCAGGATCACACCTGTGACTTCTTAGATATATAGCTGACTTTATAGTCACTCTAAATTCATGAGATAACTTGTGTTAGCTCACTTAAGTCCCTATTTGAAGTTTTTCAAAAGGATTCTTCTCAATTCCTAGCATGTGGGAGCATTGAACAATTTTCTAATAGGCTTCTTCCATAAATAAAAAGTTTTTCTCTGTGTGTGCAATTTTTGAAAGTTGTCTATGATGCATCATGTATTGGTAAGAAAACGATTATGGAATATTGTGAAAAGTGTTGAAAATTGACCTACTACACCTACAAATACAGTTATTGAAGGTGATGCAGATGGCATTGAAGTTGACGATCTTCAAATTCATGTTCATGTTACGATTCCTATTGCACCTACTACAGAGCAACTTTCGTGACATGGCAGAGATGCTCATGCACATGCATTGATAGCCTTGTTTATCAAATATACCATTATCCCTCATATTTTCTCTTGCAAAATAGCAAAGGATGTTTGGGATACTCTTGCCACTTTATACCAGGAAAGAAATGAGGATCCTATTTCTTACCTCCAAAAAGAGTTCCAGAGTGACCATATAAATGAAGGAGATTCTATGGATAGTTTTTTGACAAAGATCAAAGAAATGAAGGAACAATTGATTTTAGCTTATGAAATCTTGCAAGACAGTTCACTTGTGTAGTCTATTTTGAACGGACTTCTAGATTCATATCAGAGTTTTGCTTCTATTCTTCAATTGGTGATGAAAGGCAATCAAATGCCTTAACATTTGAGGAGTTAGTTTCTATTTTGTTGCAAGAAGATTGTTCTAGGTAGAACAGGTCCATTATGCATGTTACAGATCAAGCTTTCCTTGCTAGTTAGAAGGGCAAAGGTAAATGGAGCTCATCTACTAGTAAGGACAAATATGTTAGTACTGCACATTCGAAAAAGGAAGACAAAGATGACAAGAAAACAAAAAAGCAAAAATTTTGCAAATACTATAAAGGAAATGATCATATGTCATAAAGATTTTTCCAAAACTGGCTGCAAATGAGGCAAAGAAAAAAGAGGTTGGAATGGTTCTTGTAGAGGCTTCTACACCCAAAACAACGTATGCTAATCTTGTGAGAAATGAAGAATGGGTGTTTACTATTGCTTACAGTTATGAACCATCTTCTCATGAGCAGTGTATGTCTATACTAGACTCAAGTGTTTGGTACTTCAATAGTGGGGCAACAAAACATATTACCTTGGAGCGTAGTTTCTTCAGTTCATTTGAGCCTGCCCCTACAGGAAATATTGTCACATGTGCAAACAAATCCTCTTATCTTGTCATTCAAGTTAGTAAGATCATTTTGACTACTACTAATGGTAGTTCTTTCACATTGTCAAATTCTTTGTTTATGCCAAGGATTAAGAAAAGATCAATGATTTATCATGTGTAGTTCAAGATTCTCAGCCTATCTTAGATGCAAAGCTTTGGCATGCATGCTTTGGTCATCTGAATTTTGCTAGTTTCCTACACCTGTAGAAATCTCAAATGATGTCCTCTCTGTCCAAACTTGAAGCGCCTCGTAAACATGTTTGTGAAGGCTATATTTTGGGAAAAAATCAACATTCCTCCTTCCCAAAAGATGGTTTAGTTAGAGGTGCTCAGAAATTGCAGCTTGTTCATAGTGATATCTATGGTCATATGCAGACACCTTCTTTTGGGAACTACCTTTACTTCGTGACTTTTATTGATTGTTTCTCTAGGCATACATGGGTATATCCATTGAAAGAAAAGTCCAAAGTGTTTATGTGCTTCAAACAGTTTTTGGTTTTGGCTGAAAATCTATCATGTAAATTGTGCACCCTAAATTCTGATCAAGGGGGGAATATATGTCTTCTAATTTTAATGCATTTTTGGATGAACGTTGGATAAAACATCAATGTAAGATGCCATATACATCTCAAAAAAAATGGAGTTGCTTAAAGAAAGAACAAGTCTCTCATGGAAATGGTGAGGTGTATGGTCAAAAGTCAAGCTTTACCACATAGCTTCTAGCTAGAGGTTGTTATGTGTGCAGCATATGTACTTTATAGGTGTCCCACCAAATCACTAACTCCATATGAGGCTTGCCATGGTCATAAGCCATTTATCGCTCATCTACGTGTATTTGGTTTTCTAGCATATGCATTAGTGCCTGAATAACAACACAGTAAATTGGATGATAAAGCAATAAAATATATTTTTGTTGGCTATGGTTTTGAAAGCAAAGTCTATCATCTATATCATCCATGGACTAAACGCATTTTGGTTAGCCATGATATTTTTTTGTGGAAGATGCAATTGTGCCATTACTTTCATGTACTAAAGAGACATTAGTTAGATCCAAAGATGTGTATGATACTTTGGTGCCTCTTTTTATAGGTGGATAATCAAGCGTTGGTCCAAATGAGGAAACTTCACAACCTTTACAGCTTTCACATGATGATGCAGATCATTCCATTTCTCATGTAGATTTACATGATGGACTTGTTGATGAGAGGTGTGATATAGAGGAGGCAAAAACTATGCCTAAATGATTGGTGAAAACTTTGCAAGATAGCAATTTAGATGCACTCTATCATATCGTACTCGTTCAAGCTCTTTGAATTAGATTGCTATGCAATGGCTTCCTCTAGTCTTTGTGATGAGAATGAGCCTGTTTCTTTTGATGAAACACAAAATTCAAAAAAATGTATGGTTGTTATGCAATCAAAACATGATGCTATTATGAAGAATGGCATGTGGTCTTTATGTGATTTGCCCCCAGGCGAAAAGACCATTGGCACTAAATGGGTATACAAGCTGAAGCCTAAGCCTAATGGAATAATTGAGAGGTATAAGGCTAGGCTTGTTGCAAAAGATTATGATAAAGAGAGAGAGACATTGATTTTGATGAGACTTTGCTCCCACATTCCAAATGACCACTATCCATAGGATTTGTGCACGTTTAGCCCATCACGGTTGGAATGTACTTCAGTTCGATATTAAAACTTCATTTTTGAATGGTGACTTACATGAAGAAGTGTATGTTTTTCAGCCCCATGGCTTTGTGCAGAAAGGGAATGAAAGAAAATTTTGCATGTTGAAAAAGGCATTATATGGTTTGAAGCAAGCACCATGTGCTTGGTATGAAAAGATACATGCCTACTTGATTGCACATGGTTCTGACAAAAGTCTGAAAATGATGTGCTTCTAATGTATGTTGATGACATGCTGCTCATTGGTCCTAATGAGAAGCATGTTTTTGAATTTAAGGCTGATTTGCATGCCTCTTTTGAGATATCAGATTTGGGGCATTCGCATCATTATTTGGGCATTCAATTTATGCAAGTTGATGGGGAATAGTTTTGCATCAAATAAAATATATTGGTGCATTATTGCAGCATTTTGGCATTCAAGAATGTAAACCTATTGCCTCTCCTATGGAAAGTGGTTTACGGTTAAGTCTTCATGATGCTAGAGATGCATTTTATGTTGTTCTCTATCAGGAGGCTATTGGATGCTTGATTTACTTATGCATAACTTGGCCAAATATTTAGTTTGTTGTCTCATAGATGAGCAGGTTTATGCATTGCCTAGGTGTCAAGCATTAGGAGGCAATCAAACGCATCTTTTGCTACTTGAGTGGTACCAGCTACTTAGATTGTTTTATCCCAAGGGGGGATCACTACCACCAGATTTATATACTTTTTGGGACTCACACTAGACTAGTTTCTATGAAATTTGTGTGTCCACTAGTGGTTTTTGCTTCATGGTTGGGAGCTCATGCATATCTTTGTTGAGAAAGAAGCAACCTCGTGTGGCCACTTCTAGTTGTACGGCAGAGTATAGGGAATCTTTTATAGTGATTTTTTAGTGTGTGCGGCTCGGATGCCTTTTAGTTCATTTGGGTGTTAGCCTTCTGCCACCACCATCTTCAGTGACATCCAGAGTGCATTGGAAGTTGCGAGGAACCTTGTGTTCCATGGATAAACACATTGAGGTGCATTATCATTATGTCAAGGAGAGGTTCTCTACTGAGGAGATTAGTTTGGCATATGTGCCCACATAGGATAACATTGCATATCTTTTCACAAAGGCTCTCCCTTCGGATAAGTTTGAAGCTTTTCGCAAAGTTTGGGCATACTTCCTTTTGTAGATTGATCTCTTTCCACATAGCTTAGCACTTCCTTATACATGAGTGTAGCTCATTGGTCACCGCATCACTCCCAAAGGGGATTTGTTGATATATTTTGGTATTGATGTGTGTGAACACGTCCTCGCACTTTTTTCCCTCTTTAGGAGGTTTTTCCCCTTGGCTTGTATATATGTCTATAACCCTAATGGGTTACGTATCTTTGTATATTCACTTGGTAATACATTTAGTATTGTGTGTTTTGCTCCAACTTCTTCTTCCTTGTGCTCTTCACGTGCTTCCACAAACTTCAAACTCGAATAGGAATTACCTCTATGTTATTTTGATGAATTTTCTATGCGTGCATGGGCTTATCCATTGAAAGTAAAGTCCGAAGTTTTTATGTGATTTAAAAAGTCCATGGCTTGCTCAACGTCTATCAACATGCAAAATGGTCACCTTTTCTTTTGATTGGGGGTGGGGCAGATTATATGTCTTCTAAGTTTAATGCATTTTTGGTTTACCATGTTATAAAAATATCAATGTAGAAATCCATGTAGACCTCAAAAAAATGGATTTGCTAAGAGGAGAAACATCTCTCTATTGATATATTTAGGTAGTGATGTGTGTGAACACTCTAGAACTATCGGGGCACTTTTTTCCCTCTTTAGGAGGTTTCTTTCCCCCGGCTTGTATATACACTTATTGCCCTAAAGGGCTACTTATCTTTGTACATTCTAGTGGTAATACATTCAATATTGTGTGTTGTGCTCCAAGCTTCTTCTTCTTCCTTTTTTGTTCGCATGCTTCCGCAGATGTCTAACTCCAACAATTGGTATCCGAGTAGGTCATCGCTTCATCTAGAGTGTTGTCTACATCTCTCTGGTAGCAACCTTGAAATTGCACGAAATTTGGTAAGGATACTCAGGGTGTTCCAGAGATCAAAACACCTTCGCTTTGTGGTGCCAAAATCACGATCTAAGCTCATTTCGGCCTCTGAACGCACTATCGTAGCGCTTGTGTAGGCTATTTCATCTTTTTGTGTCAAACATATATACCAGTTTTGGTTCACCAGCATAAGCATCTTAAAGTCTGCTACAGGTCTAGCAAAACTCGTTTGGGTAGTTCTGTTCGACGTTTTTAGATACAGTCATTTTTCTACATCAAGGTATTTTAGTCAGTGGCCATGGTTGAAAGTAGTGATGTATTTCGTATGTTGGCCATTGAGGATAAGTTGGATGGTACGAATTACCCATTGTGGGCTTATATGATGCATCATGTATTGGTCACAAAAGGACTATGGAATATTGTGCAGGGTGTTGAAAGACGTCCTATTACACCTACCAATACAGGTACTACAAATACAGGTGTTGGAGCTGATGGAGATGGTGTCAAAGATGATGATATGCTACAGATTCCTATTCGTGCTTCTATTTCTATTGCACCTACTGTAGAGAAAATTTGTTGGGATGGCAGAGATTCTTAGGCGCATGCATTGATAGCTTTATTTGTCAAACGTGCCATTATTCCTCACATTCCCTCTTGCAGAACAGCTAAGGATGCTTGGGATACACTTACCACATTGTATCAGGCTAGGAATGAGGCTCGTATTGCTTACCTCCGAAAACAATTGGAGAGTGAGCACATGAATGAAGGTGATTCTATGGACATTTTTCTCACAAAGCTCAAGGATTTTAAAGAATAGTTGATTTCTGTTGATAAAGTTATACCAGATAGCTCACTTGTGCAGACCGTTTTGAATGGTCTTCCTAACTCATATTAGAGTTTTGCTTCTACTCTTCGTTTGATGATGAAAGGCAATCCAAATGCCTTGTCATTTGAGGATTTAGTCTCTGTTCTGTTGCAGGAAGATCATTCTAGTCAAAACAGGTATATTATGTGTCTTGTAGATCAAGCTTTACTGGCTAGTCAGGAGGGCAAAGGAAAATGGAGCCCTTCTATTAGTAAGCAAAAATCTGCAAATGTTGCACATTCAAAGAAGGAAGACAAAGATGAGAAGAAATCAGAAAAGCATAAATTGTTTTGCAAATATTGTAAAGCAAATGATCATGTCATGAAGAGCTATCCAAAATTGGTTGCTAAAGAGGCAAAGAAGTGTTGGAGTTAGACGTCTGCGGAAGCACGCGAACAACACAAGGAAGAAGAAGAAGCTTGGAGCACAAACACACAATACTGAATGTATTACTAGAGAATGTACAAAGATAAGTAGCCCATTAGGGCAATAGGCGTATATATAAGCCGGGGGGAAAAAACCTCCTAAAGAGGGAAAAAAGTGCCCCGGTGGTCCTAGAGTGTTCACACACATCACTACCTAAATATATCAACAAATCCCCCCTAGGAGTGATGCGGTGAACAAGGATCTGGCACTCATGTATAAGGAAGTGCCAAGCTATGTGGAAATCACTCCACAAAAGGAAGTAAGCCCAAAGCTTTGCGGAAAGCTTCAAACTTCTCCCTAGGCAGAGCCTTCGTGAAAAGGTCTGCAATGTTCGCCTTCGTGGGCACATATGCCAAGCTGATCTCCCCAGCAGAGAACCTCTCCCTGACATAGTGATAATGCACCTCAATGTGCTTAGTGCGAGCATGGAACACAGGGTTCCTCGCAACTGCCAATGCGCTCTGACTGTCAGTGAAGATGGTGGTGGCAGAAGACTGGCCAGCACCCAAATCAGCCATAAGGCGTCTAAGCCACACACACTCAACAGTCGATGTGAAAGCTACCCTATACTCAGCCTCACAACTGGAAGTGGCCACAGTAGGCTGCTTCTTGCTCAACCAAGATATACATGAGCTACTAAGCATGAAGCAAAAACCACTGGTGGACAAACGAGTGTCATAACAACCAGCCCAATCTGAGTCAGAAAAAGCATGCAAATCTGGCGGTAGTGATCCCCCCTTGGGATAAAACAACCCAAGTAGCCGAGTACCACCCAAGTAGTGAAAGATGCACTTAACCGCTTTCCAATGCGTGACTCCTGGGCAATGCATAAACCTGCTCATCTATGAGACAGCAAACTGAATATCTGGCCAAGTAATGCATAAGTAAATCAACAATCCAACAGCCTGCTGATAGAGAACAGCATCAAATGCATCTCCAGCATCATGAAGACTCAATCATAAACCTATCTCCATAGGAGTGGCAATAGGCTTACAGTCTTCAAGGCCAAAACGCTGCAATAATGTGTCAATATATTTTGTTTGACACAAAGCCATTCCACCATCAACGTGCATAAACTGAATGCCCAAATAGTGATGCAAATGCCCCAAATCAGACATTTCAAATGAGGCATGCAAATCAGCCTTAAAATCAGCAATATGTGTCTCAATAGGACCAGTGAGCAGCATGTCATCAACATAGACAACAATGATCAGAAGCACATCATTAGCACGTTTAACATATAAGGTGCTTTCAGTTGGACTATTCTCAAAACCATGTGCAATTAGATATGCATGTATCTTCTCATACCAAGCACGTGGTGCTTGCTTTAAACCATATAATGCCTTCTTTAACTTGCAAACCTGGTTTTCATGCCCTTTCTACACAAAGCCACGGGGCTGAAAAACATACACTTCTTCATGCAAGTCACCATTCAGAAATGTTGTTTTAATGTCCAACTGATGTACATTCCAACCATGATGGGCTGCAAGTGCACAAATGCTCCGAACAGTAGTCATACGGCATGTAGGTGCAAAGGTCTCATCAAAATCAATGCCTCTTTCCTGTGCATAACCCTTTGCAACAAGCCTAGCCTTATACCTGTCAACTGTACCACCAGGTTTACGCTTCAGCTTGTATACCCACTTAGTGCCAATGGCCTTCTTGCCAGGAGGCAAGTCACATAAAGACCATGTACCATTCTTCATTATAGCATCATATTCAGATTGCATAGCAGCCATCCAATTTTCTGAATCTTGTGCTTCATCAAAAGAAACAGGCTCATTCTCATCACAGAGACTAGATGCAACCATAGCATAGCAATCTGATGCAAAGGAGGCACTATGAGAGCCTGAACGAGTACGATATGACAAAGGTGCATCTAATTTGCTGTCACGCAAAGTCTGCACCAGCCATTTTGGCATAGTTTTTGCCTGCTTAATATCAGCTCTCTCATCAACAAGTGCATCATGTAAATCTGCATCAGAAATGGAATGATCTGCATCATCATATGAAACCTGCAAAGGCTGAGAAGTTGCCTCATTAGGACCAGCACTAGCCTGTCCACCTGTAAAAAGAGGCATCAAAGTATCATACATGTCTTTGGAGCTAACACATGTCTCCTTAGTACATGAAAGCAATGGCTGAATAGCATCTTCCACAAAGACAACATCACGGCTAACCAGAATGCGTTTAGTCTGTGGATGATACAGACGATAACCTTTACTTTCAGAACTGTACCCAACAAAAATACATTTTACTGCCTTATCATCCAATTTTCTGCGATGTTGTTCAGGCACTAATGCATATGCCAAACAACCAAAAACACACAGATGAGCAACAGATGGCTTGCGGTCATGCCAAGCCTCATATGGAGTGATAGACTGCAACACTTTAGTAAGACACATGTTCAGTACATATGTTGCACACATGATAGCCTCAAGCCAGAAACTATGTGGTAAAGCCTGACTTTTGACCATGCACCTCGCCATCTCCATGAGTGACCTGTTCTTTCGTTCAGCAACTCCATTCTGTTGAGGTGTATACGGCACTGTACACTGTTGTTTTATCCCATGTTCAGCCAGAAATGCATTAAAATCTGAAGACATATATTCCCCCCCTCAATCAGAACGAAGGGTGCCTATTTTACATGCTGACAGATTTTCAGCCAAAACCAAAAACTGTTTGAAGCACATGAACACTTCGGACTTTGCTTTGAGTGGATATACCCATGCATGCCTGGAAAAATCATCAATGAAAGTCAGGAAGTAAAGGTAATTTCTAAAAGAGGGTGTCTGCATAGGACCACAGACATCACTATGTACAAGCTGCAATTTTTGCGTTGCCCGAATTGAACCATCTTTTGGAAAGGAAGAACGCTGCATTTTGCCCAAAATACAGCCTTCACAAACATGTTTTCCAGGTGCCTCAAGTTTGGGCAAAGAGGACACCATTTCAGATTTCTGCAGGTGTAACAAACTAGCAAAATTCAGATGACCAAAGCGTGCATGCCAAAGCTTTGCATCTGACATAGCCTGAGAATCATGAACTGCACATGCCGAATCATTCACAGATCTTTCATAGTCTATGAGCTTATACAGCCCACGACATAAAATGCCAGAAGCAATAATCACATCGCCATTTGAGAGATCATGGACTGTACACCTGTCATCAACGAATTTCACAACCAAGCCAATCTTGGCTAATGCAGAAACTGATAACAGGTTCTTTTTGATCCCTGGCAAATAAAGCATCTGACAAAGTGAAAGAACTACCATCAGCAGTAGTCAGAATGATCTTACCAACTCCCATAACAGGATAAGAGGAGTTATTGGCGCATGTGACAGTATTCCCTGTAGGGGTAGGCTCGAGTGAAGAGAAGAAACTGCGCTGCGAGGTAATATGTTTGGTCGCCCCACTGTCAAAGTACCAAACATCTGATTCTACTGCAGACATGCACTGATCATGAGAAGATGGGTCAAAACTGTAGACAGTAGTAAACGCCCATTCTTCTTCCTGCACAAGATTTGCAGACTCTGTTTTTGGTGTAGAGGCCTGTGCAACAACCATTCCAGCCTCTTTCTTCTTTGCCTCTTTAGCAGCCAATTTTGGATAGTTCTTTATAATATGATCATTTCCTTTACAGTACTTGCAGAACAATTTCTGCTTTTCTAATTTCTTCTCATCTTTATCCTAGTTCTTCGATTGTGCAGCATTTGCGGATTTCTGCTTACTAGTAGAAGAGCTCCATTTTCCTTTGCCCTTCTGACTAGCCAGGAAAGATTGATCTGCAACACGCATAATGGACCTGTTCTGCCTGGACTGATCTTCCTGCAACAGAATAGAGACTAATTCCTCAAATGACAAGGCATTCGGATTGCCTTTCATCATCAACCGAAGACTAGAGGCAAAACTCTCATATGAATCAGGAAGACCATTCAGAACGGTCTGCACAAGTGAGCTATCTGGTATAACCTCATCAGCAGAAATCAATTGTTCCTTTAGGTCTTTGATCTTTGTAAGAAAATTGTCCATAGAATCACCTTCATTCATGTGCTCACTCTCCAACTGTTTTCGGAGGTAAGCAACACGAGCCTCATTCCTAGCCTGGTACAAAGTGGTAAGTGTATCCCAAGCATCCTTTGCTGTTCTGCAAGAGCGAATGTGAGGAATAATGGCACGTTTGACAGACAAAGCTATCAATGCATGTGCCTGGGCATCTCTGCCATCCCAACAAATCTGCTCTGTAGTAGGTGCAACAGAAACAGCAGCACGAACAGGAATCTGCGGAATATCATCTTCGACACCATCTTCATCAGCTCCAACACCTGTATTTGCAGTACCTGTCGTTACAGGTGTAACAGGACGTCTTTCAACACCCTGCACAATGTTCCACAATCCTTTTGCAACCAGTACATGTCACATCATATAAGCCCATAATGGGTAGTTGGTACCATCCAACTTATCCTCAACAGCCAACATACGGAATACATCACTGCTTTCAGCCATGGCCGGTGACTAAAATACCTTGATGCAGAAAATTGACTGTATCTCAAAAAGTTGAACGGAACTGCCCAGACGAGTTCTGCTAGACCTGTAGCAGACTTCGAGATGCTTAAACTAGCAAACAGAAACTGGTATATACCTTTGGCACAAAAGGACGAAATAGCCTGCACAAGCACTGCGATAGTGCGTTCGGAGGCCGAAACGAGCTCAGATCGTGATTTCGGCACCCAAGAGCAAAGCGGTTTTGATCTTGGAAACACCTTGAGTATGCTCACCAAATTTCATGCGAATCTGAGACTGCAAACGGAGGAGTGTCGATGGCACCCTAGAAGAAGCGACGACCTGCTCTGATACCAATTGTTGGAGTTAGACGTCTGCGAAAGCACGCGAACAACACAAGGAAGAAGAAGAAGCTTGGAGCACAAACACACAATACTGAATGTATTACTAGAGAATGTACAAAGATAAGTAGCCCATTAGGGCAATAGGCGTATATATAAGCCGGGGGAAAAAAACCTCCTAAAGAGGGAAAAAAGTGCCCCGGCGGTCCTAGAGTGTTCACACACATCACTACCTAAATATATCAACAAGAAGAAAGAGGCCGGAACAGTTATTGCAGAGGCCTCTACATTGAAAACAGAGTCTGCTAATCTTATGCAGGATGAAGAATGGGTGTCTACTATTGTTTGCAGTTTTGACCCATCTTCTCATGAGCAGTGCATGTCTACAATAGACTTAGATGTTTGGTACTTTAATAGTCGGGCGACCAAACATATTACCTTGCAGCGCAGTTTCTTCTCTTCACTCGACTTGCCCCTATAGGGAATATTGTTACATGAGCCAACAAGTCCTCTTATCCTATTATGGGAGTTGGTAAGATCATTTTGACTACTGCTGATGGTAGTTCTTTCACTTTGTCAGATGCTTTGTTTGTGTTTGGGATCAAGAAAAATATGTTATCAGTTTCTCCATTAGCCAAGATTGGCTTGGTTGTGAAATTTGTTGATGACAGATATATAGTTCATGATCTGTCAAATGGCGATGTCATTATTGCTTTTGGCATTTTATGTCGTGGTTTGTATAATCTCATAGACTATGAAAGATCTGTAAATGATTTGTCATGTGTAGTAGTTCTCAGGCTATGTCAGATGCAAAGCTTTGGCATGCATGCTTTGGTCATCTGAATTTTGCTACTTTGCTGCACCTGTAGAAATCTGAAATGGTGTCCTCTTTGCCCAAACTTGAGGCACCCAGAAAACATGTTTGTGAAGGATGTATTTTGAGCAAAATGCAGCGTTCCTCCTTTCCAAAGGATGGTTCAATTTGGGCTACTCAAAAATTGTAGCTTGTACATAGTTATGTTTGTGGTCCTACGCAGACACCTTCTTTTGAGAACTATCTTTACTTTGCATGGGTATATCCATTGAAGGAAAAGTCCAAAGTGTTTATGTGCTTCAAGCAATTTTTGGTTTTGGCTGAAAATCTGTCAACATGCAAAATGGGCACCCTCCATTCTGATTGAGAGGGAAAATATATATCTTTTGATTTTAATGCATTTCTGGTTGAATGTGGGATAAAACATCATTGTAAAGTGTCGTATACACCTCAAAAAAATGGGGTTCCTGAATGGAAGAATAGGTCACTCATGGAGATGGCGAGGTGTATGGCCAAGAGTCAGGCTTTACCACATAGTTTCTCGCTTGAGGCTATCATGTGTGCAGCATATGTACTTAACAGGTGTCCCACTAAAGTGCTACAGTCTATCACTCCATATGAGGCTTGGCATGGTGGCAAGCCATCTATTGCTCATCTACATGTTTTTTGTTGTTTGGCATATGCATTAATGTTTGAACATCACAGAAAATTGGATGATAAAGTGGTTAGTTGTGATGTTGCTTTTGTGGAAGATGCTATTAAGCCCTTACTTTCATGTACTAAGGAGACATCTGTTAGCTCGAAAGACATGTATGATACTTTGCTGCCTCTTTTTACATGTGAACAATCTAGTGCTGGTCCTAATCAGGCAACTTCTCAACTTTTGCAGTTTCATGTGATGATGCATATCATTCCATTTTTTATGCGAATTTACATGATGCACTTGTTGATGAGAGAGCTGATATTTAGCAGGCAACAACTATGCCAAATGGGATGGATTAGACTTTGCGTGACAGCAAATTAGATGCACCCCTATCATATCATACTCGATTAAGCTCTCATAGTGCCTCTTTTGCATCAGATTTCTATGCTATGGCTATGACTATTCTCTATGACGAGAATGAGCCTGTTTCATTTGAAGAAGCAAAAAAATCAGAAAATTGGATGGATGCTATGTAATCTGAATATGATGCTATAATGAAGAATGGTACCTGGCTTTTATGTGACTTTCCTCCTGGCAAGAAGGCCATTCGCACAAAGTGGGTATACAAGCTGAAGCGTAAACCTGATGGAATAGTTGACAGGTATAAGGCTTGGCTTGTTGCAAAGGGATATGCGCAGGAAAGAGGCATTGATTTTGATGAAACCTTTGCTCTTACTTGCTGAATGACTACTGTTCGGAGCATCTATGCACTTGCAGCTCATCATGGTTGGAATGTACATCAGTTGGACATTAAAACAGCATTTTGAATGGTGACTTTCATGAAGAAGTGTATGTTTTTCAGCCCCATGGCTTTGTGCAGAAAGGGCATGAAAACCAGGTGTGCAGGTTAAAGAAGGCATTATATGGTTTAAAGCAAGCACCACATGCTTGGTATGAAAAGATACATGTCTATCTGATTGCACATGGTTTTGAGAAGAGTCCAAATTGATAGCTCATGTATATCTTGGTTGAGCAAGAAGCAGCCTACTGTGGCCACTTCCAATTGTGGGGCTGAGTATAGGGCAGCTTTCATAGTGAGTTTTGAGTGTGTGTGGCTCAAGTGCCTTATGGCTAGTTTGGGTGTTGGTCAATCTTCTGCCACCACCATTGTAAGGAATTGAACTCACAACCTTTTGGTTAGGAATGTGATGGGCTAACCACTTGTCCCAAAAGCCATGGTTGAGGATTACTTCCTAATCCTCCCTCTTAGGGTGTAGTTCAACCATCTCCTACCTATCAAGTGTGTGGTTCAACCATCTCCAAGCTATCACTTTATTACATTCTTCCCCCTTGGTCAATCATTTTCCTCAATGATCTTCTCTTGTATCCCTCTAGCCTTGGTGATCAGCCCCTTGAACTCCCTAGGTGCCCTTGAATTGATGTCCCTCAACCTCGCATAGTTTCTTGAACCTTGTTCGCAACCTTGGTCTCTTGAACCCTTGCTCTCAACCTTGGTGTCTTGAACCTTCTTGTTCGCAACCTTGGTGTCTCGAGCCCTTGTTCTCAACCTCAGTCTTGAACCTTGTTCTCACCCATGCTTGGTGTCTTGAATACTCAATCAAGTGCCACTTAAGTATTCCCAAGGACTTCACACTTGCAAGCTAGCTCATTGGAAAGTTTGTTCCGAAAGCTTTCTGACGGTATATTATATGCCTCAATCCGACCTACGGATTGAGAGATACACTTGATTCTTTGTTGAGTCCAATTCTCAAAGCGCCGCCTCGACAATTCCTACCCTTTCACATGATAGAGTGCCCAAGCGCCTTTTTTAGAGGCCATTGGATCATTCCACCTTGCCCAAGCCTACTTCATAGGCTTTGATACCAATGTAGGGAATTGAACTCACAACCTCTTGGTTAGGAACGTGATGGGCTAGCCACTTGCCCCAAAAGCCATGGTTGAGGATTAGTTCCTAATCCTCCCTCTTAGGGTGTAGTTCAACCATCTCCTACCTATCAAGTGTGTGGCTCAACCATCTCCAAGCTATCACTTTATTACAACCATCTTCACTGACAGTCAGAGTGCATTGGTAGTTGTGAGGGACCCTGTGTTCCATGCTCGCACTAAGCACATTGAGGTGCATTATCATTATGTTCAGGGAGAGGTTCTCTGCTAGGGAGATCATCTTGGCATATGTGCCCATGCAGGAGAACATTGCAAACCTTTTCACGAAGGCTCTGCCTAGGGAGAAGTTTGAAGCTTTCCGCAAAGCTTTGGGCTTACTTCCTTTTGTGGATTGATTCCACATAGCTTGGCACTTCCTTCTACATGAGTGTCAACTCCTTGTTCACCGCATCACTCCTAGGTGGATTTGTTTATATATTTAGGTAGTGATGTGTGTGAACACTCTAGGACCGTCAGGGGCACTTTTTCCCCTCTTTAGGAGGTTTTTTCCCCGAGCTCGTATATACACTTACTGACCTAATGGGCTACTTATCTTTGTACATTCTAGTGGTAATACATTCAGTATTTTGTGTTGTGCTCCAAGCTTGTTCTTCTTCCTTGTGTTGCTCGCGTGCTTCCACAGACGTCTAACTCCAACACTCTCATGAAAATAGAAAGGTGCATGGTCAAAACTTAGGCTTTACCCCATAGCTTCTAGTTTGAGGTTGTTATGTGTGCATGTTGAGAGCAGTATGGGCACCCAAGGACCGACTAGACAAGGAAGCCAGCGAAGAGAGTCAGAACAAGGTGAAGGAGTAAGTAGACAAAGCAGTCGACGCAAATCTGGCAGATAGGCCCTTCAATTTTTCCCAAATCAACATCTTTTAACAGTGATTCTTATCACTAACAATCATTGTAAATACCATTTCATATTTTTGTAGCTCCATTTTGTGCAAGTCAAGGAGTCCTTGAGCTTGAGGAGCCTTAGAAGCACCTACATATCAATTTTCGTATTTTTTAGACTCCGTTTAAGCCCTCAAATTGGCCCTGGAACCTAACTTTTAACTAGGCCGGACACTAGGTCTGGACAGGGCCAAAACCTAGTCAAAAACTATATAAAGAGCTAGAGAGCTCATTTTTGAGGTTAGATTGTAATTGAAACAAACTTGTAAGAGCATTTTGAAAGTAATTAAAGAACTCCATTGATTCTCACTCTTTGTCTTGCCGTGTGTGCGCGTGTGTGTGTATGTGTGTGCATGCTAGTGTGCTTCTCACTCACGCACTTGTGCCACCACTTGCTCGAGGTCTTCATACCATCCTCACGTCTTCCCGGATTGACATTAAAGGAGGTGCTACTCATCATTGAGCTACACCAAATTTTGGCGCCGTTGTCGGGGATCGAGCTTTGAGGACGAGCGTGTGATGGTAAGACGTAGATTGTAGACGTTGGCGTTGTAGGTAAATTTTCTACTTTTCCTATTTTTCCTCTTTCTTACTTCACCACCATCATCACCATCATCATCTTCACCATCTTCCACCTCCATTTTCATCATCGCGAAAATTTCAGTTTTTTGACTATATCCCCATCTCCA
The DNA here is from genome assembly GCA_020310875.1 of Ceratopteris richardii. Classification (NCBI taxonomy): domain Eukaryota; kingdom Viridiplantae; phylum Streptophyta; class Polypodiopsida; order Polypodiales; family Pteridaceae; genus Ceratopteris; species Ceratopteris richardii. The sequence continues at coordinate 140,027,333 of CM035421.1, forward strand.
CCTCATTTCCCTCATTTCACTTGTGAGAGAGAGCGAGAGAGCGATATTGCGTGTGTGTTTTCTTGCATGTTTCTTGAGCTTTTTGCAGGACCTTGCTGAATCACCATCCCCAGCTTCCTGCGCAGGTACGAAACTCGTCGAAACTGTCTCGCAGTCGCCGCCTTCTGTCCATCGCGATTGACAGAAATTTTCACTTGTTGGTAGATCTGAGTGCACCACAGTGGACTAGAGACCCTGCACACCACCTTTCCACCAAAATTTTTGAAAATCTGGCAAAATTTCAGTCCATCGCGATTGACAGCTCTGTCCATCGCGATTGATTGCTCTGTCCATCGCGACTGACTGCCTGTCCATCGCGATTGACTGAACCTCTGTCCATCGCGACTGACTGCATGTCCATCGCGATTGACTGAACCCCTGTCCATCGCGACTGATTGAGTGTCCATCGCGATTGACTGAACCCCTGTCCATCGCGACTGATTGAGTGTCCATCGCGATTGACTGAACCCTCTGTCCATCGCGATTGACTGAACCTCTGTCCATCGCGATTGATTGAGTGTCCATCGCGATTGACTGAACTCTCTGTCCATCGCGATTGACTGAGTGTCCATCGCGATTGACAGCCCTGTCCATCGCGATTGACAGCCAATTTTAGCCAAATTTTTTAGGGATTGTTAATTGAAGAGTTGGGCTAATTTTGGGCACAAATATTTTACTCTTGAGCACATGAGGAAGCCTTAGGAAAGCAACTTGGGGAAAACCTGTTGCACAGTGATCCTGTTTGAACCCTGTCGTAACCCTAGAACCCTGAACGGTTACAACTTTTTCATACGAAATCCATTTTTTGAGCTCTAGGGCTTGTTGGAGAGCTTGTGGCATATACTACACGTCCTCAACTGTTTTTTATGAAGATAATGCATTGATTTTCAGATAGGGTATTTTGAAGTTGACCATACCCAGGGGGATCAAAGTCAGGGGTCTTTAGAATTGTTCTCTTAAAAATCACTATGCAAGCTAGTGTGTGTGCTACAGGAATGAAAATCATTGGTTCTGTCTTTGGAATTTAAATCTTTAAGCTAACTTTGGAACTTTTACATATCCTTTGAGAGCATCGAAAGGCGTTCTAAGCAAGAGTAAGTGCAGGCTTGGGAACACACTTCCTGGGCAGTCAAGGCAACCAAGAAGGAAACAAAAGGTTGGAAATTCTCAACTCCCTTTATCAATTCCTAGCTTAGGCTAAGAACGACGAGAGGTAGGAGTAAGTCAGAGCGACGATAAGCAGGTATCAAGTTGAAGACCACCTAAAAACTCAAGTTCAAGCTAAAAACCTAATCTCTGTATTGTCGGTAACATAAAGGAAAAGAACCTAACGTGGAACGATCAACCTAAAAGCACAAAGAACATTCAAGTATTCCTAACGACGTAATATCAGACAAGACCTTAAACACGAGAAATAACTAAAAAGAATCAAGTGACTAATATAAAGTAACCAGCAACGAGGTTGTACTTGGGCAAAGAATTGGGCTACTTAGATAGGCATATGAACCTTAGATCAGGACGACATCTTGTAAGGGAGAGACAAAGCCTTAGGTCTTCAGAGGCTAGCGTTAACCACACTGCTAGGTCTTGGGCCCAGCAGTTGAGCCACCACTCGTACTACCCTAGCTCTGAGACCAGTGAGTCAGAGATGTCTCAAAGCATGGACAGACCGACGGGAAGTTCAGGAGTGCCTTACTTGTACAGGGTGGAAGGCCCTTACAAAACACAGTTGGAGTACCTTAGGACCAACCGATTAGGTGCCAGCATCTATGAGGACGGCGTAGGAAGATCTGTGATACAGATTAAGAATCCTGATCAATCCATTGGACTCGAGCACCCAGCAGTCAAGTTTGAAAACGGTGCATACCTGGACAAAGAAGGAACCATATACGTAGTCACAAGTCACCCAGACAGGACAGATGAATTTGGGAATGTAATCTCAGAGGCGGATTTAGGTGACTTGGAACAAGGGAACATGGGTGCGGAACCTAGAACCCCTCGAGGTAAATCAGTTCTCACTAGGATTATCACACCGGAATGGATTCCCCAGGATAATAAGAGCATAGAGTTGCTCCTCAATCGAGAAACTGAAGAAGCCTTTTGGAGGTATAAAGCTAATCAGCCAACTGATATAGGAACTATCATGATCTATGAGTTTAAGGATCCGGATAGCCCAGGTAGAGTGACCTACTTAGATCACACTTCGGAAAGGATCTTTGTGGTGACAGAAAATGATAGGCATGCTTACACTTGGAAGGGTGAATTCATTTTCCCCCAACCAAGATCGAATGTATCCTATGGTCACCCGGGAGCTGGAACATCCCAAGCTCATGGAACTCAAAGAGACAGAAGTAGAGATAGACCAGAAGTAAGCTTTGCCAACCCAGTGGGCAGAGAAAGAACGAGGACGGAGACGAATAGGGTAGAACCTGAGACGCTTAGAGCTCACAGGAACCAAAGAAATGTGGATGGATTCCCTCTGCTGAGACCTAGAGAGCACACAAGAACTTTGAGACCGACCCAGCTAGTTAAATCCATGAAGAATTACTTTGATGGCACAGGAGATCCCTATGATCATGTGGCGGAGTTCAAGCAAGTCTTGAGAGCTGAACAAGTGGAGGATCTATTCACGCAGTACAATGCCTTCGGTCTAACCCTTAGGAACACAGCACTTACATGGTTTCAGCCATTGGATGAGCGACAGTTCAGGAGCATAGACCAACTCCTAGAGGCTTTCATTGTAGAGTTCTCTAAGAGTGGCATAAGACACAATACCTCAACATTGATTCACAGCTTCAAACAGACTCCCCAAGAGACTGTCAGATTGGAAGGAAGAAGATTTAGACAATATCTTGAAAGGTGCCCTGTTTCGGAGCTACCCACACCTGCAAAACAAGTAGCCTTATTCCTTGATGGATTGTTGAGTACGAAATTGAGATCCTACGTGTATCTGAAGGACCCTAGGACTATAGAAGAGTGTGTACGCATGTGCATTGACATTGAAGATAACCTAGGGGAAGAACTAGAGCTTTCCAAAATCTACAAAGATTCAGATAGTTCTTCGAGTCACTCTGCCACGCAATCCACATCAATTGAGGAACTCGCAGAGAAAGTGGCCCAAAAACTAGGCGTCTCTAGCAAACAAATTCCGAGGTTTACCCCAGCGAAGAGGTGCTATACATGCGGTGGTGACCATATGGCAAACGTGTGCCCCATTATGGCTCAGCCCCAAGTAAATCCTAGTAGCCAGTACTGCACCATAGAACGGAGGTACACCAATCACACCGCACAAGATTGCCCCTACAATAAGCAAACAGTTAGGCAAACCTATCCTCAACCCTATCCACCACAGGGAAGATACCAGAACCAGTACCCTCCACAGCCATATGGCAGACCACAACAAAATTATCAACCACAATATCAAAACCAACAAAGACCTCAACCGGTGCTAGCACAACAACCCCCTGCTCCAGCCAATGTGATTCCGGTAAAGTATACTGCTGCAGAAGAGAACATGAATAGAGCCTTAGTCCCGGTAACATCCTTGCTTTCTGAAAATGACCTCAGTGACCATAGCTTTGATTCTACACATGTTGATAGTCCCCAGGCGTACTACATGCAGTCCCCAGAACATGGTGAGTCCTATTACAGCGAAGAGCCAAATGAACCTAGTTGGGAGTCAGATTATACAAACGTCATGTATGCAAACCCCAACCCTAGGCCTCAACCTAGACAAGTAAGACCTCCATTCCCAAGAGGACCGTGCTACAGATGCCAAGGAGATCACCTCATTCGTGATTGTCCCTTACCTCCACCTACACAACCCCAGTCAGTGACGATCCAAGGCTTTTGCCAAGATTGTGGAAAAGAGCATCTCTTACGAGATTGCCCAAAGAACCCCAATAATATGCCAAAAATCACGCCTATCAACGTTATTGGGTTAGTAGTAGATTCCACAGGAAGTGTCACTTCCACTGCTCCCGTACAGGTAGTCACTAGAGCTCAAGCATTGCAGCAAAACCAAGGGGTAGACCAGGAAAAGAGCCCAACAACTAGTGAAACTGAGAGCATAACCAAGAAAAGGACTAGAGTTTGGAGAGATAGCCGTGAACGTATGAAAAGGCAATGGGCAAAGAAGATGAGTGAACTTGAGGAAAGTCTACGAGAAACCAGGCCAAAATCATAGAGATCACATCCCAACCGCACTCTCACACATTCCCACCGCTACCATCCCCATCACCCTCCGTCCCTCCACCCCCTAATACACCTCACGTAACCCACCCACCACCCCGAGTAGGATCAGTATTAGCTGATCCCACTCCCGAGGACCTTAATATGATGCTTAAAGCATATCAGGCCAGAGTCCAAGAAGGGCCAAACGTAACTGACCATGAAAAGTGCTACCCTAGAGCAGAACTAGAGTTAGAACGAACCAAAATTTGTGCCAAAATGGTGGAATTGGCTCAAGCCATGTTCGAAGCTAGCCGCCTCTTTAACATCTCTAGCTCAGCTAAGACGCAGTTACATTTTGATGGACTGCTGGAAAGAATAGAGAGGCTAATTGCACAATCAGAAAAGGAACCTGTCCCTCAAAGAAAGGACAGGGCAAGAGAACGGATAAGCCAGCCTCCTCAGGAAGCCCCTGTGCCTCCTCAAGAAGCTTATCTTTCCCCCCAAAAGGCAGATGAGCCTCCCTTGAAAGCTTACGTACCTCCACAGGTTGCCTACATTCCTTCTCAGGGCGTGTATGAGCCTGATCAGAAGAGTAATGGAATAAGTAATCCTCCCCAGGAAGCTTGTGCTCCAGCCATCGATGAGAACAAGGAGAGAGTCAACGATAGAATAAGCCCTCCTTCCCAGGTTGCTTATGTGCCTAATTCTACGGAGCTAGACACTTCTTCTTCTATGAATCGGTTTGCACCAGACTTCCTACGAGAGATTCAAGAAGACAAATGGGATAACGAAAGTGAAGTCGCCCCTCCCTTTGAACTTGTGGATGATGCACACGACCAATTCCCACAAGACATCCCATCTATTTACGGGGAACATGAGAGTACTCAGTCTCACGAGAGATTGGACTTTGAGTCTAATTCCATACAAGAGCTACCCCACTTCACAGGCCCATGGGAAGCAAAGTCCACGTGTATGAGAGCACCCACAGTCATGGTAAGGAACGACGACTCAGTCATATCAAGGAATACGGAGGTAGTAAAGAACACCAAGGCGCAGCACGATCTCACTTTGGAAGAACTGCCTAAGAATAGACCAAAAGCGCGGAAATATGTAGCCAGTCAAGTAACTGAAGTTGCAGAACCTCGTTCCCGGGTAGGGTCCCATAGGACAGTGCCAGAAATTCCCTTGGATAAGATAGGAGATATGTGTGAAGGTGAAGAAGGGAACACCTATCTTCCCATCACCTACCAGGAGTACACCACCAAGGCAGTTTTGGACTCAGGTGCAAGAGTTGCAATTGCCACCACCTCCTTATGGAAGCGTTGGGGCAAGCCAGCACTCAGGCCAACGAGGATGAAATTGCAGATGGTCGATGGTCATATTGAGAGACCCTTAGGATTGCTAGAAGGAATAACTCTCACCACTTGTGGTGTCGAGTTTGAGCATACATTTGCTATATGTGACTTCAGCAAAAATCATGCCTATGAGATGATTTTGGGAAGACCATTTATGCGACAGTTGCAAGTGGTACAGGACTGGGGCACCAACTCCTTGTATTTGCAACACTTAGGCGTTACAACCAAAGTAAATCTCAAAGATTACTCTCATAGAGATGTCCCTCCCATCCAGTGGAATCTCATCCATAGAGCCAAAGATGATACGGAATCTGTGCATTCCATAGGGTCAGGATCCTCTTGGATGCATGAAGACACCCACTTATGGATGTGCAAAGTAGCAGTAGAGGAAGAGAAGAGAGAAAAGGCCTGAGAAATAGGTGCAAAAGAAACACATAGAGCAATTCAAGACCCAGCCTATGCACCTGTAGTTTTTCCTGATGAGGAATTCGAACCCCATGGCTGGGCAGAAATTTTAGCAACAATGGATGTAGCCATCAATGAAGAACAATGGACACCTCACTGTGATGAGGATGGCTATGACATTTCAGTCTTCTCCATAGAGCCAATCATGGGAGAGGCAGTTCTAGAAGAATGCGAACCTAGCCCTGATGCATATGAGGATGCAAGTGACTCCGATCTCGAGTCTATCATTATGGACCCACCATTTGCATCAGATGAAGAATACTTCCATGAAGTAGAATTTCAACCCCAGAGGCATGGAGAGCTTACAAATGATGTAAGATTAGCAACACATGTGAGCCCAAAGGAAGAAGGAAAGAAACAAAAAAAGAGAGAAGTCTCACCAGAAGAGGAAGAATCTTTGTTTGAGGTCCCAGAAAATTTTAAGAAGTATGAGATAGATGACAGGAGAGTCATGATTAGAATGCCTAAACGAGAGGCACAATCAGGAGAGGCCTATGATAACAAAGAAACCACCAAGAAAATAGTAGTGGCCATAGAAGAAGGAGAGGAGAGATGCACGTATATAGGCCATGACCTGACAGAAGAAGAAGAGCACGAATTGATTGCCTTGCTAAGAGAATACAGAGATGTATTCGCTTGGAGTTACAAGGATTTGAAAGGGGTTGACCCGGACATATGCTCGCACACCATCCCCATGACTTCAGATGCCAAACCCTCTAAGCAAAAGCCTTATACATATAACGCTAATTATGCTGCTAAGATCAAAGAAGAGATAGATAGACTGGTCGAAGCTGGATTTATCTATGAAATTGAGCACACTGAGTGGGTGTCACCCATCGTAGTGGTGCCCAAGAAGAATGGCAAACTGCGCGTGTGCACTAACCTGAAGAAGGTTAATGCAGCCACTATTCGAGATAACTATCCGCTTCCCATCACAGAATATCTCTTAGAAAGAGTGGCAGGCAAGGAAGTGTACAGCTTCCTTGATGGATTTTCGGGTTACAATCAAGTAGCCATAGCTCCAGAGGATCAGCATAAGACAGCCTTTGCCACAGAATGGGGCATTTTTGCCTTTAGAGTAATGCCATTTGGGCTTACCAATGCACCAGCTACCTTCCAGAGGCTGATGTGCCATGTGTTTAAGGAGTTCCTGAGGAAGAGTTTAGAAGTCTATGTTGATGATCTTTGTGCTCATTCCAATATTAGACAAACCCATATTCCTGAACTCAGACAACTCTTTGACAAATGTAGAGAATATCAAGTCTGCCTGAACCCAGAAAAGTGCGTTTTTATGGTCAAGCAAGGCAAGATTCTAGGACACATAGTGTCAAAGAATGGCATATCTACCGACGAAGAAAAAGTGAGAGCCATAGCAGAGCTACCTAGGCCAAAGAATGTCAAGGAAGTACAAGCTTTCATGGGGCACTGTGGTTATTACCGACGATTTATACACATGTATGCTGTCATTGCGAAGCCCATGTACGGACTTCTGACTAACTTTGAGTGGACGGATGAATGTGAGAATTCCTTCCAAGAGCTTAAACGAAGATTGTGTTCAGCACCAATCTTGACCACACCAGATTGGAATAAGCCATTCCATGTTCATGTTGATGCATCCAATTATGCTATTGGATGTGTGCTTGCACAACCTACTGGTGAAGGTAAGATGGATCTTCCAATTGCCTATGCCAGTAGACAATTGAATGCGGCTGAACAGAATTACACCACTACAGAGCGAGAAGGATTAGGCATGGTATATGCAGTTAAGAAATTTAGACACTATTTGCTTGCAAATAAGTTTAAATTTTTTACTGATCATCAGGCATTGTTATATCTCGTAAACAAGCCATGCAATACAGGAAGATTAGTAAGATGGTTTCTCCTGCTAATGGAATATGATTTTGAGGTTGTGGTAAGAAAAGGGAGGACCCATTTGAGAGTTGATCATCTTTCTAGGCTCACATCGGGAGAAGCCCCACAAGGAGTATCAGATGACCTTCCTGATGCTTACTTGTTTAATCTGGAAGTGGTGCCGCAGTGGGCTAAGCCATTGGTACCAGTATTGACATACGGGCCTAATCATCCAGTGGTAAACACACGGAATAGAGAGGTTGTAAAAGCCCAAAAGTACCACATCATGGCAGGAAGTATGTACAAGCACACAGATCAAGGGATCTTGGCTTGTTGCGTAGAAGAGGATGAGTACTCTAAATGGTTGCAATTAGCACATGTAGGTGCACTAGAGCAACACCATTCAAAGCAACAAACTTTACAGACCCTAAAGAGACTCGGAGTACATTGGCCAACTATGGAAGCTGATGTCCAAAAGTTGTGCAAGGAATGCCCAATCTATTGCACTAAGCCACCTGTGGAACACGCCACTCTTTATCAAGTATCCATTGTGCCAGATTGGAGTGAACCACTAATATCCTTCCTAAGGACGAAAGCATTCCCTCCAGACATGACTCTGGCTAGGAAAAGGAGTTTAGCACAAGAAGCCCTGGATTACTCACTCATTGGTGATAATCTATACAAGCGTGGTAAAGATGGTTACCTGAGGCTATGTGTCCATGAAAGTGAATATCTTAAGATCTTAGAAACTGCTCACCAAGGTGTAGCAGGAGGACACTTTGGACCGGATCGGGTGATCAAGGCAATACTATTTGCGGGCTTCTGGTGGCCTACCCTTCACATGGATGCACATACCTATGTGAAACGGTGTGATGTCTGTCAGAGGACTCAGTATCCTATACGCAAAGATGAGATGCCACTGAAACCTATGATGGGTGGACGTGCATTCTCTAAGTGGGGAATAGACTTTGTAGGTCCTATTAATCCCCCAGCTAAAGGTTCTCATGCGGAATACATCATTGTTGCGACAGATTATCTAACTAAGTGGGTACAGGTAAGGGCTACGACAAAGAACGATGCTCAAACAACTGCTAAATTCTTGTTTGAGAGTGTATTCACGAGATATGGGCTACCTATAGAGCTTGTAAGTGATAGAGGCACTCATTTCTTGAACAAAGTGATTGAAAATCTACTCCAAGAATTCTTGGTAATACACAAGAAGTCTGCCCCCTATCACCCTCAAGCTAATGGACAAGCTGAGAGCACTAATAAGATCTTATGCAATGTACTGACAAAATTAGTGAACACTAAACGCTCTGATTGGGACAAACAGCTACACCATGCTGTTTGGGCATACCGAGTTGCCTACAAAACGGTACTCCAAGCCACCCCCTTTCATATGGTATTCGGCCAAAACGCTGTGTTACCCTTGGACTTCTTGATCCCTACATTGAGAGTAGCACAAGAGCACGAATGGACAGGTCATGAGCTCTCCTCTAGGATCTTTGACCTTGAACGATTAGGAGAAACAAGACTGAGAGCCGCTGCAGGAATATATGCAGCCAAGAAGAGACAGAAGGCATACTTTGATGCCCACGTGAAGGATAAGGGTTTGAAAGCAGGAGATCTAGTTTTAGTCTATACACTGAAACAACACGCAAGGAAGCTAGAAAAGAGAGGCTACGGACCTATGATCATCAATAGGATCTCCACGAGCGGAGCAGTACAACTAGCCACGTTAGAGGGTGATGTTCTCCCAAACTATATTAGCGGTTGCAGAGTCAAGTTGTATCAGGAACCCCTCACGGAGGAAATGCTCAGCCGACTCAACACTGCTAAGAAACGCAAAGAGGAAGAAAAGCGAATTCGAGAAGAAGCTCAAGCAGAAGCTTTAGAGCGCATCAGAAGGATGAAGTTACGAAGGCAAGGCCGAGATCAGACTAGAACAGATGACTATGCAGATCAAGGATATCCTATGGCCATGTGTGAAGTCGCAGGAACAAGCTCGCATAGGATAATTGATCGACGTCCTTTCATAACCCTAGATATAGGACAAGGAACGAGTGCAAGGACTGTAAGAGCCTTGATTGACTCAGGTGCAGCCACTAGTGCGGTTAAATTGTCTTACTGTCAAGAGTTGCAGTTAACTGTCAATCCTGTGGAAGCGTATCTCATAGGATTGGGAGGCATGGAAACCCCTTGCGTGGGCGAGGTGGAACTTCCCCTCTACATTCATGATGAGGCAATGACAATTAAAGTACTAGTGTGTCAGGATGAGGACCTCACGGAACCCCTCGTCTTGGGTCAAGACTGGATCTATGACCAAGCGGTCAACTTGAACCTAAGAAGTGGACTTCTTCAGGTATGGGTCAATCATAGTCGAATTACAGTAGAGTTGGATAATGGAGCACTCAAAGAACTAGGAAAGGCACAGACTCCTGGTCCTTCCAGGAGTACACATGAAGATGACCATGTTGTCTTTGTCCAAAACTATGTGTTGCAGAGGAATGCTATGCACAAAAAAGGAGTCAGGGATGCAACGGAACTCCCTTCTTTTCCAAAAGTCAGAAGGAGGCAACAACCAAAGGTGGCTCAAAGGCAGAAGAAGTAGAGTACTACCTATGCCGGAAATCAAAAGAACCTGCGCAGCAGAATGTCTCAACAAGTGAACCAAGTGTGGGTGCGAAAAGGCGAACACCCGGTTGCACTCACGCCAACCGCACGGGCAAAGCCTCTTATTAGTAACCAACAACACGTCACTAATAAGAGGTCTTTCAGAAATTCTTCTGCTAATGTGAAATCTATTTGGGTGCCCAAAAAGTCGATGAAGGCTAGCCCACAATCAAGACAAATTTGGGTGCCTAAGGCTTGTTTGCGGGCTCAAATAGCTACACCAAGAACACACCCTACACAGCATGATCCATTCACTCGCACAGCCTACATCCACTCATTTTCAACACCAAGGCACATGAGCACGAACAGAATCAGTTGTAAATGGGTACCTAAAAGGCCTCATGTTCAAGCTGACACACCTATAAAGCTCTCGAGAATCTCTACGAAACCACGAGCAAAACCCATCCACTGCATTTGGCAGCCCAAGACTTGTAACAAACCCCCGGACCCCGATTGTAAATCCATGACCACCTACTAACCGCTTCACTCTCACATCACATCATTTCGCTTAGCTCTTAGGTCTACCTAACTCCTAACTACACACACCAGCATCGAGCACTTATTAACCCCTAACCACTCCCGAACTTTAAGTTAATGTTGTAACAAGGGACACCATGTCATTTTTGTGTCCATTGCAATGTTAACGTTTATTCATATATTCTCACAGAATCAGCTGCGACATTTTCAACATGGCAGAGGCAGCAGGAACTAGCTCTCACACAGAAACAAGCCCGCAAGTGGTGGACTTGGACAGTTTACCCGTTTTGCCGGAGACAATTGAAAGACCAGAAGATTTGCAGGCCGTCAAAATCATACCTATTGCGGACCCTCCGCGTGGCCACACCATGCCCGTGGGAAAGACTTCCCATTGGTTTACCGAGGTGGCAGGACCCTTGGGTGAAGGAACGTACCTATGGGAATCAGAGTTGGACTTCAATGGGAAGCAAGGCAGATACCATTTCTTTACAAGAGAATTTGAGAAATTACAAAATGCAGAAGGTCTACGTCTGATATGGGAAAAGGCAGGATTGAGTGCCTATTTCAGTGCCCGACTCCCAAAACCTGACTTCATGCGATGCTACTATCTCATCAACACCTTGACTCCAAACCAGAACCCAAAAGGTGCAAGCTCATTTGTGATTCCATCTCTGACAAAGGGGAATGAGCTCAAGAGGTTCAGGCTATCAAACAATTTGGTGAGAGAAGCTCTAGATATGCGCGGAATGCATATTCCTACAGAAAAGGAAACCCTAGTACCGGATTACATCAAGAATCGAAGTCTCACCAAACTCAAGGACATGGTATCCATGACGCCTAATATTGCAATACACCTTCGCATGTGCATGCAACACTTTGCTTTCCCGGCGCAGGATAGATTCACCATGCCGCCCAAAAAGATTTGGTTTAGCTTGTATCTGGCAGAGACACAGAGCCTCACCATCAACCTACCCCACTGGATAATTGATCAGATACACCTAGCTCACAAACAATGGCCGCGGAAACAGGTTTTATATGGTTGCTGTGCTCTGACAAGAATCATTTATAGGTGTTTGGCTTATGACATTCCGATCCAACGGGCCCTAATGTGGAATCGGGTAGAGCAGTTTAGAGGCAGGACATCCACTGGACCCCCTTCTAAGAAGATGAGAGGCACTGTCCAAGTCCCATGTGCTCAACCACGTGGAGCCACCCTAACACCCGACATCACTCCGCCACCCCGAAGAGTCCGACCATTCACACTCCGACTTCCAAGACGAAGCACCGATGGTTCCACCTTGATATTCCCTCCCATTCCAACCGATCTTGAATTTCCTAGTGGTGCACCTTTGGAAGAACTCACTAATGAAGATTTCGAGCAATTATTACAAGATGTAGAGTTGGAGGCAGAAGAGGCACAACAAGCGGAAAACGTGCAAACGCAGGCCACAACCTCCCAAGCACCTGTCACACCTGTTGAAGTGGATGCCGAGGATGACGGAGATGAAGAACAGGAGGATGATGAGGAGGAGTATGATCAAGAGCACCAAGAGGAGCAACAAGAAGTGCCAGAACTTGTAGGTGCACCAGCATATACAGCTCAACTACGAAGGCTATACGACACTATCAAAGCAGTACAAGAAAGGCATCAACTCTCTCTGGTATCAGGTCAAGCTTTGATGCAAGAAATGCTATCAGATGAAGGGGTGGACCAACACTTCATTGACACCCTCAAATTAGTGTCAGACTCTTTAGGAGTTCCGGAGGCTGTCCACACCGCAGTCCGCCAGTCCGTAAGGTATGACAAACGCAGAGTGGACACGTTACCACGAGCAGGTAAGACTATCAGGATACCCGTCACAGAACTAGAAGTACCCATTGAGACCACAGCCACCCCCACAACCACCACTGATCTCTCCGCCGAAACCTTCGTTCAGACATCACCCATCTCACCCCAGCATCCTCCATCACCACCTTCTCCACCCCCACCACCACCTCCCACCTTGGAAGAAACGACAGTCATCACCTCTACCTTCACTTATAACCCATCCTCATTCAAATCATTCTCATTTCGAGAACCCACCTCACAAGACACCCTCTTCTCCTTCGTCACCAATCCCTTGTACACTTCGTCCCGTCTATCCTCTGAACCCATGACTGGCCATCCCATAATTCCAAGTGTAGTTGGAAACCCAGCACCCACAGAAGGCACCCTGTGTTTCCCGACCTATCCCCCAATACGGGTACCTCCATTCCATGACCCCCACTTCCCATCTGGCCCCTACACCTCTTTCAACCTGACCGCGCCACCCCAATACCCGTCCGTTGTGGAGCAGTTCACCCGCTCTCCAATGTTTCTGAGGCACATTTCTCCGATGTTCGCAACGACATCAATTTACACGAACACCACACTCACTTCACCTACCATACCCACCTACATGGTAGCCCCTGTACACACCACCTTGTCTGACCCAATGGACATTTCACCAACCACAGCACCTCTCCCCACAATTCCACCATCTTCCCCCCCCCTTGCCCCCCACCTCACCACTCACATCATTGGCACACACAACATTCACTACCCCCCTACCCAATCCCACCTCCCCTGCATTTCAAACGTTTCCCCTTGCATCTCATAATGTAAATAGCACGTTCAACACCTTACTTCAGTGTGCACATCAACTACAACAAGAGTACCATCAATTGGAAGAACGCACTACGGCACTCCAAGCAGAATCTCAACGTCTACAGGCTAGAGTCACCACTCTTGAAGCTGACTACCAGACGCTCCTAGCCGAGCATACCACCCTACAGCAGGCTCACTCCGAACTGGAATCAAAGACATCAACAGTAGATGACCAAGCAGTCAAAGAACTAGAAACAGTGCTTCAAGCGCAAATGATCTCTAACGCTACACTCAGACGCAACATTGGGCTATTAAGGAATCATATGGCCGTAGCACTAGAAGAGAACAAACGACTTCAACAACAAAACCAAGAAAACTTTGAAGCGGCTATGGAAGGAACCGTAGGAGCAACCGTTAGCCCGACCAGATATAGAGCAGTCCCATCGGAAGACATTCGCATCTTACTTGAGGAGCATGCAAATTTCTTGGAGTCATATGAAAAGCTAGAGACTGAATGTGCAGATCTCAAGAAACAGATTGCCAGTGTGCCCACAGCTCAACAGGAGCCGGTAATCTTGCAGCACTCTACAGAAGAAATGGAGACCCTCCGGAAACAGGTGGCAGAACTCCAAGCACGCCTCCTCCCATATGAATGACCACCCTCGCCCATTGAAGAACCAGAACCTGAAACAGTAGTGGAAATCCCCGTCGATGACAGCTATGAAGAGCCATACGAGCCTATGCCGACGCCTGGTGGTCGAACTACGGAAGAAGGACAAGACACGTTAGAAATTCAAGTTCCAGATTGGGTCAAAAGGGTCGAGAAAGTGGGTAAGACACATGATGATCGTGTGGCCGTGCAAATGCAATCTCTCACAAATCTGGAAGAAACTGTCCTTCGGTCTTCCTACTTTCAAAATTTATCCCATCAACGGTTAATCACAACATCAGAATCGCAATACATGCCTTATTTTGTCTTACTACATGATTATAATGCAGAAGTCAAAAGACATACAGGGAAGGAGCCCACATTCGCCACTCAATTTGAGATAGGGGATTTACCGACGGATGCACGTGCTGGCTCGATCTTCCAACCTAATTGGCGTGCACGTCTACTCACCGATTACCCAGAGATGATGAGTACTTGGGCAACCATGCCACTATATATCAAGTATAATCCATGCTATTGTCCAGTGGTACGTCGCAGATCCTGGCAAGCATTTGCAATCAAGGTACGCAACAATAAAGAATGCTCGGCTTGGATCAACTATCCATATTTTGCTCCGCCTCGGGGGACCCCAACCGTAGCTTACATGATATCAACAATTCGGCATTGGTCCACACGCCTAAATAATGTACCCGACATAGCAGCGAAAATGTGTATGAAGATATTCGAGCTCATGACCATTGTCTTCAAAACCTTTCGGAATGTCCAAGCTCCATACATCTCTGCCCCTGGATTCTCTCAAGGCAACAAGGATCTAGTCTACGACATGAGCCAAACCCCCTCGGTCACTATCATCTTTGCTTGGCATGCACGAATAAAGTACTTGCCCGCATGCTTCAAGCAGACATTTGAGGAAATGTTCTCTACGGGATTCTGGGAATACCATTCCGAAATTTTCATTCCCAGACCCACACATTTGCTACATCTATTCGCAGTAGAACAAGCGATCCATGCAGATCAGTTACGTCTGCCACATCCGGACATTCCAGGACCAATCGATTGGGATCGTATGATGACAGATTTGGCCAGAGGACTACGCATACAAGAACATCAGCTTGCCACTCAGGTTGTGGAATATTACATCCAACACTCCCAGCAACAAGGGTCTGTCAGGGATGACAGACGCGAGAGAGGGGGGGGTGTTGAGAGCAGTATGGGCACCCAAGGACCGACTAGACAAGGAAGCCAGCGGAGAGAGTCAGAACAAGGTGAAGGAGTAAGTAGACAAAGCAGTCGACGCAAATCTGGCAGATAGGCCCTTCAATTTTTCCCAAATCAACATCTTTTAACAGTGATTCTTATCAGTAACAATCATTGTAAATACCATTTCATATTTTTGTAGCTCCATTTTGTGCAAGCCAAGGAGTCCTTGAGCTTGAGGAGCCTTAAAAGCACCTACATATCAATTTTCGTATTTTTTAGACTCCGTTTAAGCCCTCAAATTGGCCCTGGAACCTAACTTTTAACTAGGCCGGACACTAGGTCTGGACAGGGCCAAAACCTAGTCAAAAACTATAAAAAGAGCTAGAGAGCTCATTTTTGAGGTTAGATTGTAATTGAAACAAACTTGTAAGAGCATTTTGAAAGTAATTAAAGAACTCCATTGATTCTCACTCTTTGTCTTGCCGTGTGTGCGTGTGTGTGTGTATGTGTGTGCATGCTAGTGTGCTTCTCACTCACTCACTTGTGCCGCCACTTGCTCGAGGTCTTCATACCATCCTCACGTCTTCCCGGATTGACATTAAAGGAGGTGCTACTCATCATTGAGCTACAGTGCAGCATATGTATTTAATAGGTGTCCACACCAAAACATTTCATTTATCACTCCATATGAGGATTGGAATGGTTGCAAATCATATTTTGCTCATCTACGCATTTTTAGTTGTTTGGAACATGCTTTAGTGCTTGAATAACAATGCAAAAAATTGAATGATAAAGTTATGAAATGTATTTTTATTGATTAGAGTTCTAAAAGCAAAGTATATCATCTATAACATCCACAAAATAAATGCATTTTGATTAATCATGATGTTTTTTTATGAAAGATGTATGTCCTTAATTTCATGTTCAGTCAGCTCAAGGGATTTGTATGGAACTTTAATGCCTCCTTTTACAAGTGGACAATCAAATGTTGCTACTCATGAGGCAATTTCTTAGACTTTACAAGTTTCAAATTATGATGCAAATCATTCTAATTTTATGCAGATTTACATGATGCATCTACATTGAAGAGGCAAAAAATATGCCTAAAAGTTAGTGCAGCCTTAGCAAGTTAGATGCACCTTTATCATAACGTACTTATTCAGCTCTCATAATTCTTCTTTTGCATCATATTGATTTTCTTAATCAATTTCAAAGATATTAACAAAAAAAGATACACAAGAGAAAATAGGAGTTACAAAAAGGGAACCGAAAAGTTATGTGTGTGAGCTAAGGAGCTTGATGATGTTTTGATCCCCTTCATTTGGAAGCCACTTACTTCTGAGTTTATTGTTCAAAGATTATATGATGCTTGAAACAGGGAGCTCTTGCGATGGTTGTCTCCAATCTTTCTGATGAAAATGAGTCTATTTCATTTAATGAAGTACAAAAATAATTGGATGGTTGTTATGCAATCAAAATTTGATTCCATTATGAAGAACGATACTTGTTCTTTATGTGACTTACCTTCTGGAAAAAAGGCCATTGGCACTAAGTGGGTATACAAGCTCAACTATACTCGTGAAGGAACAAATGATAGGTACAAGGCTAGGCTTGTTTCCAAAGATTATGCTCAAGTGAAAAGCACTGATTTTGATGAGACCTTTGCTCCCACATTCTGAATGATAACCATTCGTAGCATATGTGCACTTGCAACTCATCATGGTTGACATTTACATTATTTGGACATTAAAACTATATTATTGAATGTTGATTTACATAATGTATTTTAGCCTTGTGGTTTTGTGTAGAAGGTGCATGAAAACAAAGTGTGAAAGTTGAAAAATATTTTTAAGGATTGAAGCAAGCACCACATGATTTTTATGAAAAGATACATGCCTACTTCCTAGCACATGGATTTCCGAACACTCCAATAGAGAGCACTTTATATTTTAAGCATGCATATGAGGACTTCTAATCATGGTTGTATATGTTAATGATATTTGGTCCTAAAAGTTAAAGCAAAATATTTTCAAAGCCATCGATTTAGACAAAGATACACTTTATCAAGATTTTGCATGCATAACAAACTACAAAATTCATATGACCAAATCATGCATGCTTTACATTTGAAATGGCTTACAAATCATCCACTAATTTTCCATAATATGTGGGCTTATATATACCATACCATAGAATATCAAAAGAAATAATAGTCACCTTCCAAGAGATCATGAACTATATATCTATCATTAATTAAATTAATCACAAATCTACACTTAGTCAATGTAACAAAAAACAAGTTCTTTTTATCCCCCAACACATCTAAATCATATGATTATGTAAATATACTACCATTAATACTATTAAGGAGAATATTTTCAACTTCTCCTAATAAGATTTTAAAAAAATCATCAATGTGAAGTAATAAGATTTTTTTCTTTTTTAAATCATCAATGTGAAGTAATCCCTGTACGGGCTACCTCAAGTGAAATGAAGAAAGTACACTATGAAATAATCTATTTGGTTACACCATTATCACGTTACCAAACACTCAAGTCTCGTACAACGATAGAATGATCATGAGAGAATGGATCATAACCTCAGTACTTAGTAAAATTCTATAATAATTGTAGATAATATTAAGGGATCCAATATTAAAAGAAGAGGCATCTAAAAAACCATTCTAGTCTATTTCTTCTTTGTTTCCATATTTTTCAACTTAGGACAACTCATAATCACGTGATAATTAGCCTTATAGTACCTCCAAAACTATTTTCTCATTTATGTTTTCTTATCATATTTGCCATCTTGCTTTGATTATGCAACATTCATTATTTTTACTTACATGAGGAAATGCCAACTTTTTCCTTTCCTTTCTTAATACCAACAAAACCTTTCATCTCGAATGTGCATATTTTTCTTTTATTGACCCTCATGCAACAACGCAAAACCTAGTTCTTCAAATTGCCTTTCATCATCAAACAAAAACTAAATTAAAAACTTTGATATGAATCAAGAATCTTATTAAAATTGGCTTGCATAGGTGAATTATCAAGCTAAATTTTACCTCCAATCATCAATTACTCTTTGAAGCCTTTGATCTATGTCAAAACATTGTACAATAAATTCATCTTCATTCATGTTCTTAATCTCAAATCATTTTCAAATATAAGAAATACAAGTTTTATTTCTATTTGATATAATGTGTCAAGAGAATCCTATGTATTCTTTGTTACTTCGTAGGAGAAAATATGAGAAAAAATGGCTTCACAAACTAAGAGGCCAATTTACATCACAATGTATCTACCATGCACAACATTCCACAGCCTTTTGCTACTAATACATGGAAAATTATATGCACATAATGAATATTGAAAACCACCCAAATTATCCTCAACTACTGACATACAAGATACATACAGAGTTATCAACCACTGACCAATGAATATCCCATAACAAGAGAATTTATGTGTGTGCTAGAAAATTTGAATAGAAGTAACATATGGGGCTTTTGCAATACTTTTCGCGGGATTTGGATTATTCAAACTAATAAGAATAAATTCAAACAAAAATCTACACAAAAGATCAAACTACATGCCAAAAAAACTATAATAGTGCCAAAAAAGGATTGAAACAAGCACAAATACAAATATTGATTACATTGACCTCCTCAAGGTCTCTTGCAATATATATTGACCTCCTAATGCTAGTCAAATCTTATGGAAATTTAAAACAATGAGAAAAAAGTTCCAACAACAAAACTCTAAGATGCAAAAATGTGACATTTGTTGTTAGAAGTTCAAGAAGTGAGGAGACACAAACATGACAAAGTCAAATCTTGCGAGCATAACATGTTTGATCCTACTAAGTGTGTAATATGCAAAGACAAATAGTCCACTACATTAATGGTCACATGTACAAGTCAAGAAAACTAGCATCCTAATAGAAACAGAAGCCTTGATAGAGCTATATAATGTTTGCTTGCATCACTACAAAATATACCAGCCAATTTGATGGGGAGATTTATTGTCTTCTAATTAGAAGGTTCCTTGTGACACATATATAAGCTCAAATAGTATAGAAGCATATATATTCCTTCCGAGAAACATCCAATTTCAATAGAAATTAAGTATACAAGATTTTGTTATGTTCTTATTAAGAGCACTCATGAAATAATGTGAAAGAAGGAACCATTATCATCTAAGATTGTGGCTAGTAGAAAAAGGCCAAGAGATTATTCCTTATTATATGCATCAAGGACGAAGATAGCATGTACTTGGAATTCGGTCTAAACTTTGGATCTAGAAATAAATAAGATAGAACTCATCACCAGATAAGTAGAAGTGATAGAAACAATCCACCCAATCCACAGGATGGAAATATTGAAATGAAGGTTGAGTTGTTGAAGATCCCAAAGTTTCACCAAGATATTTTTATATAGAAGTTTAATAACCAAGGAGATGCAACCTCACTAAGCACCTTAAAATGTGAAGAAGTCTTTTAATGTCTAAGTATAAATGAGAAAATACAAAGGGAACTTTTCATAAAAAGGAATTCAGGCCAATGCCAAAGTTGAAAGTTTTGAGTTATAACATTCATGGGTCCCAAAATGCAAGATAAACGATACTTGATGCCTTAAATTTTTCTACCCACTTGGCAAAGGTGTATGGAGAGAATTGGGGAAAGAAGGCTCAAGACAATCATCATGCCCAAAGAAACAAGGGTTCAGACACCTTATTTTCTTCTATTCACTTGGAAAATATGTATGGAGAGAATCAGGCCACTCCTTCCCTTCTATCCTAGGTTAAGATTTCATGATAGCCCTTGCTAAATAAGCCAGTTGAATATTCAAATGACTTCTAAAGTTCAATCATTAGAAAATGAATGCTCGATTCAATTGTAGAATCTAATCACTAAAGAAACACGTTCCCAAAACATAACAAGTTAGGATAATGAAACAATTGCACACTTCATTAGAAAAAGAACTTCCAAAACTAGATGTGTTTGGATATCATGAATCATTCAAAATCCAAAAGGGAAGCCAGACCAAGTGATGTTGATGTGGTTGAGACACTAAGTAACCTTCATCAAATTGTACAGGAGCACATTGATAAGTTTCTGAAGGGATTTTGGCCTCATCCCCATCTTCCATACTATCTCTCATTGAATTGGGCAGACAATTGAATCGGTTCACTATGTACAAGGCCCCCTTACCCCACACAGTAAGCGCATACAATAGCCCAAAGGATAACCAACCTCAAGTTCCCTTCATGATAGAAGTTGGCCCAAATGCCCAACTAGTTTGCGGTGGAACAACCAACTAGATTGCAACACACATCTCAATGGATGTGTGGGTTGAATGACCCTATATGATGCTCAATGTAGACTACCTTTGAAGAGCACCACATGAACCAAGTTGCCAACCTACATAAGACTCGGAATCCAGCAATCTTCTGTTAACCCAGCCCTCTTGCCTACATACACATTGAAAACTTCACCCAAAGTCACTTATAATGATGCCTAGGCAAGCAAAAGAATTTGTATCCATCAACCATTGGGGGGCCTCAAACATAAAACCCTTTTATACTATGTTGCATGGGCTGATAACCCATCCATCTGAATCCAATCAGGGCATAATAAATAATTTTTTATTAATAGCTTTTTTTAGGTGTTACCTCATCAAAGCAACTGCCCATTCCATTTCCCCATGCCACTACATATTTACCTTATACACCCCCCCCCCCAAATCTCAACATACTAACTACTCAATCTCAACCCCCAGCTCAACCCCTCCCATGCACATACACACCAAATCAAAGTTATTATGGCATCTGATGTACTGAAATTAACTTCAAACCCTGAGCTTCTTGAAAGACAATCAGTAAAATGTGTGACCATTTGAGAAGCCTACTATATATGCTTCAATAAGAAAATATCTCCCCAGACGTGAACGTCTGTTCAAATCTTCTTATTTTTTGGTAACCCAAAGATGTGAAGCTTGCAATGGAAGCTCAGCCCAAGCAATTATACAATTAGGAGACTGGTCTTCATCAAAGCCCATGAGGACCTGATTGCATTACATTATGCATTTTATATATAATTAATGGCCTTTTTGTTATGTACCCCACCTTGAGCATCCCACCTCTGCAACCATGCCAGTATGTTGTTCCTTTACAATCCCTTTTTCTTCGATTCCTCCTCCCACTCAAGCACTCCTCAAATCCCCCCCTCGCCCCCCCCCCCCCCCAAAAAAAAAAAAAAAACCTACCAGATCATAGATGTATTAATGTTTCATAGAATTATATTAGCTTCTAGAGAACTATGATTTAACTTCCCTTCCATGTCTCCCCAACAAAATTCATGTCTCTTATGCCACCCTCTCACTGGTTGACCCTTGTGACATCAATACACCTTGTTCAAGCTTCACTGAGTTCGAATCTCTATCCAACCTTGTAACCATCTCCCAACACCCCTCCCCACTTTGTCTGGCTATCTCCTGCAACTGTAGACTCATCCTGACCTTCTGTGGAACTTCCCTCATTGTTTGCCTTCATGTCTCCATACCCTCTTATTACCGCTCCTGAATTAATCATCACCCACGTCATCAATCATCACCCAAGCTCAAGAACATTTGCAGTAGTAATAGATGAATGGTTCGAAAGTTGCTAGTTACCGTAACAAAGAGCTTGCACGTTTATTTCACATATACATAGCTAACACATCTTTATTCCAGTGACATCAGCAAATATGTTGATTCACCAAAACAGTCAGAAACTATTGTAGACAAAGAACGCCATATGAAACTTCCTACACTGGATTGAGATTCTTCATATTACATACAGATATGTCATTGATGTGAATTTATTTTGGTTGTGACTTACACGTTGATAAGAGATCAAGGATGCCTCCATCAAAACTCTGTAAAATTTATCAAACATGAACCGAAAGACTTCGACGGTATCAAAAATTTGAATACCAGCAGTGTACTAGCCTCCATACTGAACATTGATTTTGAACTGACAACATTAAAGTAGTTGAATAAATAAATCCTACACGATCATTAAGCGTTCACAATTTTCCTCCCAAGCCAACAAACTTCTAGTTTGACTTTTACAGAGTTGAGCGTCTGGAAACTCTTCACCTAAATGTTACTTGTCATGCATAAAATGTCCGTTCCAACTTTATAGAAATTTGTAAGGTTGCATGTATACAAGTTATTGTTACAACATTCCATTTAAGCCTTTTCCTATAAATACACAGTTGAAAGAAAGGGCTGAGTTGTTTCATCAAATCATGAACATCCAAGTCATTCAGTGAGTTCGGGATCAGCCTGAAAGTCACTGAATTTTGTGATCATCTGAAGGAAGTGGCAACCTGCATAAAATCAAATAATATTCAATGTAACATAATGGAAAAATGTATTATGGGAAACCTAAAAGTGGCAAATAGAACTGAATTCCAAACGGTGAACACCATAAATTTTTTTTTTATATATAACAGCTGTGCCTCAGAAAAGCAACCCCAGGGGCCAGCTCATCGCTTCTAAGGCAAAGGGCCTTCCATTATCTCCATCTTTCTGAAGGTGATGATAAATTGTTAGAGATATAACGAACACAGGCTTCACAATAATGATGCATTTCAGATGTATGAAATATACCACCTCCCGGCCCAATGCCATCCATCATGTTGTGATTCCATGATATTCATTGCTCAATTCTGTTTTCTGTTCATGTGTCTCACTAAGAAACATTGTCTTAAAACACATCAAATCCCTAAAGAATCTCGACAATGATAATTCATGTATAAAAACTAAAGACCAATTATAAACTCATAAACTCAAATACAGAATAACACTAAATGGGTCATCCAGCCTAGGAAGGGAAAACCTGATAACAGATTATGAACAAGATGGGACATCTGTCACCTTTGGAGTGCACTCCTACTGATAGAAACTCTATGAGCACAAAAACAAGCTGAGCTGCTTACTGCACACTTCCATCTCAACCAAACAGGCAGCTAAGCCAAACCCTCCAGATTCCCATCCTAGCTCAAATGTTTGAAGCATGAAGACCATAACGAGTTCTAGCCTGGGCCAGCTCAGCTACTGAAATCACTCTTCACTGCACCAATGACCTCATGAGAGGTCCAAAGACTACAGCATGGGAAAGCAGAAGACTATATCAGGCTAGAGCCAGAGCACTTTATATATGTTTGAGAGAGCCTTGCACCAGCCATCACTCACATCATCAACAGCGCCTTTAGCTGCAGGATTCTCACAACAGTATGATGAATACAATGACCCCCATCAATAAATTGAATATAGAGACACTCGCACATACAGGACTGGCGATTGATCATGCTTTGACCCAGATTACACAGGGTGCTTGCATGTGCGCATGCACGCGTGCATGTGTCTGTGTGTGCGCGTGCGTGCGTGCTTTTTTTTTTGTGTGTGTGTGTGTGTGTGTGTGTGTGTGTGTGTGTGTGTGTGTGTGTGTGTGTGTGTGTGTGTGTGTGTGTGTGTGTGTGTGTGTGTGTGTGTGTGTGTGTGTGTGTGTGTGTGTGTGTGTGTGTGTGTGTGTTTTCTCACATTTACGGATGCAACCTTTTTCCTTTTACATAAATTTAAAGAAAAAAGCATACATATATAAGCTTGAGCATCTCTAGTATCCCATCTACTTTGATCTTGAGAAGCTTGTCCAGTTGCAGGAGTCTTCCTAGTTTGGTGTTTATGGATCTCTAGATGTAGAAGCTTCATCACCCCTAAATGTCTCGCCTCTTCTACGTATTGGGTGT
>CM035421.1:140061657-140076657 GCA_020310875.1 Ceratopteris richardii
AAGACTCCCACCACATCACACCATGATGCATTCTTTTTGGATCTTTAGCAAGTTGCCTTCCAAATGTGCCACACATTGTCTTAAAAACATGTAACTCATCCAATAATCTACCTTGTTTATCAACATCATTATGTGTATATCTTTCAATTACATCCATCCAACCATCATTTACTTCTCCATCCTTTTCAGGACATCTTTCTCTCCAAATAGGATGCAAAATATATGCAGCAGCATGAAGGGGAGAATGTAGCATATTCCATCTCTCAATGCACAATGCTTTGACTTCCTCAAGTCTTACATTATCAATACCATCCACTTTTCCAATTTTTTCAATCATTCTATCAGTAAGCTCATATATGAATCCCATGGTGGATCCTTCTCGATCAGCCAAGCGAAAACATGCAAGATGGGAGCACATATGCTAACAATTTCACGTGCACTCCTCCAAAAAAAAGCACTTAACACTATGGAAGAAACATCGTCTGCCTTTAGTGTCTTACATACTTTCTTCCTAGTGTATTCAGCAGACACCACCATAGACCGCAAGCCATTATATACCCTTTCATCAAGTAGATTAGAGAGCATAATAAACATGTAGCCAAATCTGGTTTGGGGAGGCTTTATCAAATCTTTTGCACTAAATTTCCTAAAGAGTGCAAGTATCGATGGCTTCATCGTCACAAAAGTTACAATCTTCATTGCTTGAGTCAAAACAAGCTTCACCCAAGCTAGAGCACCGATGTCTTCAAAGAGAAGATCAAGACAATGGCATGTGCATCTGGTGTAAAATATATGGGGCCATTCTTGCTCAACCAAGTAACCTTCCCTCACACAATTTGATGCATTGTCCATACATACTTGAACCACATTACTAGGTCCAACTTCCATATTTGCATCTTTCAAAATCTCAAAGATATACTCTCCAGATTTAATTTGGCATGAAGTGTCAATGGATTTCAAAAACATTGTGCCATAAATGCATGAGACCATTACATTTATGATTGGTCTATTTCTAGTATCAGACCAACCATCACATAAAATGCTGCATCCAAATTGCTTCCACTTCTCACGCATTTGAAGCAAATCAGTTTCAATGCATCGGACCTCATCATATAGCTTCTTTGTGCGAAGATGATGATATGAGGGAGGTTTGAAAGAAGGGCCAACACGCCCAATTGCATTTACCATATCAAGAAAGTAAGGACTCCTCACTTTCCAGAAAAGAATATCCTCTGCAAAAAAAATATGCTAGGATAAGTATAATTGTGTTGGCTTATAAAAATGAAAAATGTTGTTGCTAGTTGAAAAAATGTTTTTATAGGTACCTATAAAGATCATGTCAATGTCCATAAAAACATCTAAGACTTTTGACATGAAGAGCACACCATACCACAAAGAAAAAGAGAACTCATAAAATTTTCCCATATGCTCTTCTCATCCAAATATTTGTATGGAAGGATACAGATAGGGAAAGCAAAAAATAATAATCTATACATAGCTCCTCAACTCTCAAGGTTGGCCAAGCCTATCAAGTATCATATGCTTTCATCTACACCTATCCACAAAAAATGTATACAATGAGTCGTAAAATTGTCCATCATAAGGTTCAGAATGCAGTTCTGTTTCCTATGCTTGTTCACATCCTAATAATCTTGCAAATCTTCAAAAATCTGATATAAAATCTGAATATGACTTGTGAAGACCATCTACAATTCGTGTGATTGCTTGCACAATCAAATAGGATTGAATGTAAACCCTCCTTGAGCTAACTTCCTTTGGTTCATGTATTCATCAAGTTTTTGACAACTTCATGTTTTATGGACCTGTTGCTACCTAATAAATAATGAACCGAGCTTGAGTTGTGTCTTGCATAATCCTCTTATATTTCTATATATTCCGCAGTCCACTATTATCAACATGCTCTATGTGCACTATTTTCACATGCCTGATACCAATTGTTGATTTTTAAGGCCCACATTCAATATAGAGACAAAAATGAAATAGAGACATGAGAGAGAATAGACAAGACAATAGAGACATGGAGCAAAGCCCCACATATATTCAATACGTTCCAAAATATGGAGTACATAAATGTTACAAAGAATCATAAAGATTGCATATAAATGCATCAATCTATAGCATATCTTCATAACTTCAAAATCTTCATAAAGTAAAGATCTCCTTGAAGCATAGATAAGCCCCAAGTCAATGTCCTCCTTGTGGATGAAGAAGAAAGAAAAACCCTAGCTCCTTCCCTCTTTGTTGATATGCTTCATATTTTCAAGGTTGAAGAAGATCTCCTTCCCTAGCTCCAACAAATGATGAATTATGCGCTATAAACCTTCTCCTTATATAGTTTTTAATGTTGAAAAGCCTAGCTAAAAAGCACCTAAAAAACTCAAAAATCTTTCTTCTGTGATTCGTGGCAGATTTTCTGTCGAGTTTTACAAAAACCCTTATTCAGTATGCCTTTTTTTTAATTGTCTTATGATATCATTATTGATAAAAAGTCTTTTTGTTGATTCTTAATTGAGATTCAACCAAATTTAATTGATTTTGACTTTGACCTACAAATTAGGGTTTGACTTT
Source organism: Ceratopteris richardii (assembly GCA_020310875.1). Lineage (NCBI taxonomy): Eukaryota > Viridiplantae > Streptophyta > Polypodiopsida > Polypodiales > Pteridaceae > Ceratopteris > Ceratopteris richardii. The sequence goes on from CM035421.1 coordinate 140,064,247, forward strand.
TGGACCCCTAAAATTTGTCCAAATAAAGAGTGTGGTATATAAACATATAACTCTACAATAGCACAATCAAAATCTGAAATAATTTTTTTTGTTACAGTTTGACTAGTTTTAACCATCTTTGACCTTGGTTTGACCATGGTTGATTGTGTCTAAAATTAACCAAAATTGATAAAATGTGCAATCCCTTGTGGAAAATTGCATTTTCAACAATCCCCTCCTAACTCAACACAAGGGGAATATACCAAGATATGATACAAATGAAAAAAGTTGTTGCAAGTTGAAAAAGTGTTCTTCTAGGTACCTGTAAAGATCATGCCAATGTCCATAATAATACCTAAGACTTTTGACACAAAGAGCACTCCATACCATAGAAAAGGAGAACTCATAAAATTTTCCCACATTCTCTTATCATCAAAATATTTATATGGAAGGATAGAAATAGGAAAGCAAAAGATAAAGTATAGAATAAAGCATAATTCCTCAACTCTCAAGGTTGACCAGGCCTATCAAGTATGAGTCATATGCTCTCATCTACACCTATCCACAAAAAATGTATACAAGAATTTGAAAAATTATCCACCATAAGGTTTTGAATGTAGATCTATTTCCTCTTCTTGCTCACATAAATATATGTCCTCATAATCTTGCAAACCTTCAAAATACATGATTCACTCGTATATGGTGGTACTTTGCACTTAGAGATATTCAACCCTTATTTCAGTTCAATGCATCATCAATAGAGAGATCTATTCCAGCCATCCGTCTTCTCTGTATGTCTTGTTGCATTTGTGCTCCTTATGTGTGCTTCTTGCGTGTCTCTCGCACTTTTACACACAACCAACAGTGGTATCAAAGCAACTTCACTTCCCTCTCAAGTTTCGGTTTTCCACGTCGCGGTGCACACGCACTTTTAACGGTGCAAATTGACTTCGGAACATAGAATAGTGATTTTCAGCTGTCACGAAGCATTTCCACCCGTCAAAGTGAAGTTTTACCCCCATTTCGAAGCCATTCGTGCAGCCAGAAAGAAGTGCCATCAGAGTGACAGATTGTGAGCTGAAATTTCAGCATTCATTTCGGCTTTCGTTGAAGTAAAGATCTTGTCACATTTTTGTTCTTTAGTGAAATGGCGGAAAGCAATGACTTTTTGGCATGCTTCAAAATAAAGATAAGCTTGATGGACCAATTATCGAATGTGGTCTTACATGATCAGAAATGTTCTTGTTGCAAAACAACTATGGAACATAGTGGCAAATGTAGATCGAAGACCTTTAGGTTCTTTTACTTCACAGTCTACTCTCGCACAAGGAGCTTCTTCTTCAAGTACAGTGGTTTCTCCTCCACCTACACAAGAGCAACTTAGATGGGATGGAAAAAATGCTCAAGCTCATGCATTGATTGCGCTTTCTCTGAAGCATCATATAGTTCCACACATTCGATCATGTTCTACATCAACATCAAGATAGGCATGAGAAACTCTTTCTGCGTGATGAAGCACGTGTTGCATACTTGAGGAAGCAACTTGAGGATATATGTATGGCTGAAAATGAGTCTGTGGATATGTATTTGACTCGCACATAGTACGATTTAAATTAACAATTTTTATACAAAAATTGTTTTTTAAATCATCCCAACAATTTTTATGATTTTATAGGATTTTTATGCAAAAAAATTTTCGAAAAAATTCATGGTCATCAAAAGACCTACTGGCAGCCGTTTTTGAAATCGCTTCAGCAACAACCCATGTGTTAGTCGTTTTTGGTCTTCTTTTGCACACTCATCTTGAGAGCTTGCATTGGGAAGAAGTTAGAACATAAGGTGAGCAGAATCAGCCCCTTGCAAGTTGCTTTGAATTCAGCCTTCCCTATTTGCCCTTTGCTTCAACCTTCCCTATTTGCCCCTTTCTTCAAGCTTCACGTGTCTTATAGAGTCTAGATGGGTAGAACTCCCGATATCATTCGTAAGCATATGAAGTGCATTGGACATAATCAATGGCAATGCAAGTATTGCATGGGCTTTTATACGGGTATCGCTTCCCGTATCAAAGCCCACTTACTTGGATTGAAGGATGGAGGTATTGGCAAATGTGCATCCACCACTCAGGAGGTAATTGATGAGTTCATAGCTCAAATTCAATTAAGCAAAGGAGTGAGTGGCATTCTTTCTCCTCCATCATCACATACCACCAATGATGATATCCAGAGTGCTCATGTTGGTGATGACATTGTCCTTCCCCCCCTCCCCAGGCCCTCCACTTAAAGTTCCACGAACGGAGAGCATGAGTAGTGTAAGTATATCTACAGTTCCCAATCCTAGAGGCAAGGCTCAAGCTCCAAAGATAAACATAATTGTGAGAGGGAGTATCAAGGCGGGCTTGCAAAAGCAAGCTGTGGAAGAGGCTACTCAGGAGCTCACCAAGCTCTTTAACTTGTGTGGCATCCCTTTAAACGTGGCAAACACAGTTGTATGGAAGAGGGCCATGAGATCTACGAGTAAAATAGGGGTTTCTTGGGAGGGTCCAACATCACAAAAATTGTGCACTTTTGAGTTCCATAAGCAATCACAATTAGTGGAGCTAGAGATGTCACTGAGGACCTCTGGGAAAAATATGGTTGCTATGTTCTTTGTGATGGTTGGTCAGACCTGAGGAAGAGGAATATCTACAACATTCTTGTCTCATCATGCAAGGGCACTATGTTATTACATGCCATACCTACACATGCATCAGGCACAGTTGTGACCGGCGAGTTGATCTTTTCACATGTTAAGAGTTCTCATATGCGACAACGGAAGTGTGCTTCGAGGTGAGATGGACATGGTCATGGAAGGCGTGATGAGGCTTCCACTTCTCGAGTTGATCCAGAGGAATCGGAAGAGGCATCAGCCTCCTCTTCCAATGGAGATGGTGATTTGGAAGGAGGAGATGCTTCCATGCATGCAGCAGAGTTTGGTCATTCAGAGTCCAATAGTACATCGTCATGGGTTAGTACATTTGATCCAGATAATGATACCATAGATGATGAGTTTACATTTGACATTGGAGAGTCTTCTTAGTCTTTAGACTTCACCTAGTCTTGGATCATGGACTTACATATATGATCATTGATACTACACATGTCACTACCATGGATGATGCCAAATGGACATTATATTTTGATGCTTGTTTACTATTTAGTATCTACATGTTTGTTTTGTGTACAGTATGATCACTGATCATTGACATTGCTCGCAATTGTATTATGTAATAGCATGACTCATTGACTAGAGTCATTAACTAATTGGTAGTTGATTATGCCCGTAGTTCCACTGTTCGCTTTCATGTATCATGTATGTTCATTGTTTATATTTTTGTACTTACTATTGACTCTTTTATTTAAAATGCATTTGAAAGCTCAGATTTGAAAGTTGAGATTTGAAAGTTGAAAGTAGTGTGGTGACTAGTCACTAGTGATTATAGACTACAAGGTGATTTTATATCCTATTCGCGTCAGGTATATCAAAAAGGTGTTGAATATGCATTGATACATAGCTTTATGTTTCAGAAAATAAAAATCTCTCACAATGAATAAAAACCCCGATTTTTATTTTGGATTTTATAAACCTCTACGATTTAAATGATTTAAATCTCGATCTAAATCTCGTTTTTAAACCTCTTGTTGTACTATGGACACGCATCAAAGACTTTAAAGAGCAATTGGAAAATGTAGAATGACATTAATCCAGATGCATCACTCATCTCTACATTGTTGAAAGGATTGCTAGAATCTTTTCAAATCTTTGCCATCTAGAGTTAATAGGAGTGGTGTGATTGAGGGAACGCAAGCACTTTCTACCTCACAAAAAAAAAATCAAGTATGGTTCAGCTTTGGGTTCATCAAAACCAAAGCCTCAACCTTCCTTTTCAACTCATTCCTCTAATGATGTTGATTTGAAAAAAAAGAAGAGATGAAAATATTGCTAGAAGGTTGGTCATACTACTGATGAGTGTAGAAAGCTTGCTAAGCGCAATGAAAAGAAGAAAGAATCCGACATGTTTATTGTTGAAAATTCTTCAAATGCAAAGAATGATGAAGCAAACATGGCTCAAGATTTTTCAACATGTATTGTTACATGTCATTATGATACATCATTGCATTCTAAATGTATGGTCGTGAGTGAGGCGGATTCGGATCGGTTCTTTGATAGTGATGCTTCGAAACACATAACTGAATGCAAAAGGCTTCAAAGGAGGACATGTGATGTGTGCAAACAATGTCCCTTATCCTATCATTGGAGTAAGAGGAATTGAGCTTACGGTTGCAAATGGAGGTGTGATTCTATTAAAAAATGCATTGTATGTAGCCAGTATCAAAAAGAACTTAATTTCAGTTGCATTGATTGCCAAACTTGGACTTCATGTATGGTTCATGGTTTCAACAATGGTGATATTATCGTGATGTCCGGTACATTATGCAATGGTTTGCATCGCTTCGATACATACAAGGGGGCTGCCTCAAATGCCTTGGTTGCTGATACTTCCTCTATGGCTGAAATGGAGCTTTAACATGCTTGTTTTGGTCACTTGAACTTCAATAATTTGCTTTACTTGCAAAAGGAGATGGTTATTGGTTTGCAAACACTTGAGTCCATTGAAAAGCATGCATGAAGGTTACATTCTTAAAAAAATGCATCGTGCTTCTTTTCCAAAAGATAGTCATACACACACTACAAGAAAATTGCAACTTATTCATAGAGATGTATGTGGTCCCGTCAAGACTCCATCTTTTGGGAAACATGTATATTTCGTAACCTTCATTGATGATGCTACTCTCCATACATGGATGTATCCTATGAAAGCAAAGAATGAGGTAAAAGCATTTTGAGCTATGGCTGAAAATTTTTCTGGAAATGAGCTTTTGACTCTATGCAAAGATCATGGTGGTGAATACATGCAGCATGAGTTTAATGCTTTTTTTCGTGAAAGAGGAATTTCACATCAATGTACAGTGTCATATACACCTCAGCAAAATGGTGTTGCCGAGTGTAAAAATAGAACACTCCTTGAAATGGCACGATGTATGGTTAAAGAAAAGCACCTTCTTGACAAGTTTTGGATGGAGGCGGTCATGTGTGCAAATTATGTGTTGAATCGCTGCCCTACAAAAGCGTTGAGAGTCATCACTCCTTATTAGACTTGGAATAGACATAAACCTATGGTTTGTCATATGTGCGTGTTTGGTTGTTTGGCATATGCTCTTGTGCCATCACAACAACGTCACAAACTTGATGACAAGGCAAAGAAAGAAATGTATATTTGTTAGTTATAATGTTGAAAGTAAGGGATATCGTTTGTACCATCCATTGACGAACACAATTATTCTGAGTCGCGATATGGTATTTGCTGAAAATTCATTTTTCCCTCTATTTGAATGCAAAAAAAAAAAAAAAGAATTAAATTTTGTGTTTGATACACTCATACCTTTGTTCCAAAGTGATGCACTTGACTATGGCCATGTAAACCAGCCAATTGAGGTTCAATGGGTTGAAAAAGTCCAGGAAAATAGAGCTGAAAATGCAAATAATGTCGAGCCAAACATGACTTAAATTTTCAAGCCAAACTATGGCCATGTAAACCAGCCAACTGAGGTTCAAAGGGTTGAAAAAGTCCAAGAAAATAGGGCTGAAAATGCAAATAATGTCGAGCCAAACATGACTTAAATTTTCAAGCCAAACATGGTCGGAACTGCTGAAAATTTCCAGCCAATATGGCTGAACAAATGTGACAAAATATGGCTGAAAATGAGCACGAAATTCAATCAACACATATATACATGTTGACTATGTATTACATAATGAACGCATGTCTATCAAGAGTGCACAAACTATGCCAAAGTGGATGAAACAAACTTTGCAAGACAACAAACTGAGTGCACCTTTACTTGATAGAACAAGATCAAGCTCTCTCCATGCATCAAGTAATTTTGGATTATTCTCTTATTGCAACAGCATGCAATGAAGAGCCACTTACTTTTGAAGATGCATGTGACGATCCAGATTGGATGAATGCTATGCAACCAAAAATGGATTCCACACATATTGGAGACTCATGCATGTATTGATTGAGTAAGAAGCAACCTACAATGGAAACATCGAGTTGTGAAGCTGAGTACACGGCAATTTTCACAGCTACAAGTGAAGTGTATCTGGATGAGATGCTTATTGATGGATCTTTGCATGGAGATTGATGTTGTTACGCATATTCTCACTGATAGTCAGAGTGCATTGGCTATTGCACGAAATCAAGTATTTCATGCTCAGACTAAACATGCTGAGATACATTATCACTATGTGTGAGAGCGCCTTCATGCATGAGATATTGATTTGGTATATGTGCCTACACAAGATAATGTGGCACATATATTCACCAAAGCTCTTCCACAGGGAAAAGTTTGAAGCTTTTCACAAAGCATTAGGCTTATTGCCCAGTGCGGACTCATCTATCACTCCCTGTATGTGTTCACATCATTCGCTCCAAGGGGGTTTGTTACACTTCTGTGTTTCTCGAGTAGCTTTGATGTGAACCTTTTCCCTATACATGAGCACTTTTTACTCTAGTGCTGGCTAGAGGTTTTTTTCCCATGTTACCACATACATGATTCACTGATATGTGGTGGTACTTTGTACTTAGGGATATTATTCAGCTCTTACTTCAATTCAGTGCATCATCAAGAGAGAGCTATTCTAGCCATTTGTCTTCTCTATGTGTCTTGCTGCACTTGTGCTTCTTGTGTGTGCTTCTTGTGTGTCTCTTGCACTTCTACACACACCAAAATTAGGATTTCTCATACAAGTGTATGCACACAAGATACCGAAAAAGACATTTCAAGAGCAATATTCTTGTTGAGTAAGTATGTCAAAAGAACATTTTAATTTTAACAAAATACACACAAAGATCCTCTAGATGCACTTCAACTACCAAAAGACAAGCACAGCTTAGCGGTATGGATGAAAGACTAATCATATTGCAAATAGAAGAAACTTTGTTGACCTTGAATCAAATGGACTACTAAGGGGACACATCAATCGTTTGGAGTAGCAACACAAGGTGTGTGGAGACTCTAAGACTGATGTCTACTATTGTCGCGATAAGAACAAGCTTAAGAAAGTATAAACAAAAGCTTTCGAATCTCAATTTTATCAAAAAATTGAATAAAAATCACATTTTGTACATTTCACCTCTTAACAAACATTTCGTTTTATTGTGTTTACTCTATTTTAACAAGTTTGACCCTACTAGGCAGAGTTGACGACATTTGACCATAAATGACCAAGGATTGACCACAACAGTTCTCCTTTAAAACAAGCCAAAGAGTATAAAAGGAAGTGGGAGAGAGAACAAAAGGGAATAGAGAACTTGTATGAAGCAAAAAGTTGCACATCAAATAGGGTTGGCCAACAAATCCACTTCTCCTCGAGTCTTGCTCTACCTAAAAGAATATAGCTCTCATACCAAATTGAAGCAAATAATAGCCCAAGCTAGAAAGAAAGAAAGAAAGACTTTTTAACGTCTATTAGAGGCCAAAATCAGCCTATGAGACAAAACATATACATCAGTATGATCCAATCCACTGTGATCCAAAACGAAAATAAAGTGTGAGTACTGCAAACGGGTATAAAAGGAGGGATAGTAGCTTGCATCAAGGGTGTGGGGTGCTATGGGTATGCACTCTATATGCTTAATAGGTGAGATACAAATATGATATGCATAGGGAGGGGAGGCTCGATGGTATCACAACCCCTTAAATGCCTGGAGTGGGTGTAGGATATAATGCATCGGTGGGTAAGGCATCATGGCGATCCTCAAAATGCTCTAGGCGTCCAAATCGATAGGGGTGCGCTGCTGACGTCTCTGTATCTCCATGTCATGGCGTACGTGAATCGCCTGAATCTCTCTCTGATGTGGACGAGCTCTCCGGACAAGGGGTCTCGGTCGTCGACGCTGTAGTCTAAGCTCCTCTGCTCTGTGTAATGTGACACCCCGCATCGAGCTGGGCCCTCGAGTGTATGTGGGTCAACTCATCCCTGGGGGTATGTGTGGCTCGCCCAATCTCAATCTCGAGCTGGTGTGATGATACTCTGAGCTGCCCAATGGCCACTCTCTCAGCTGGTGCCATATATGTATCCATGTATCGTGGTCTCTGAATGAAACCATCCGCTGTCACAGTCAGGAAGTGCTCTCTGTAGTGTTGCCTCTTTGTGGGAAGAGGCTCCCGTGGTGCTATCCATGTCTCCCTGACGTGTATCTGTAGTATGATCCTATTCCTCTCTGAACGAGAGAGGGTAATGTGGGGGGAAGAGAGGTCATACTGAAAAGGGGGGAGATCCGTAATGCCCATGCCATGGTCTTCTAACCATCGGTAAGTCTGTGCATACCATACTCTCTCATGCCCTGTCTCTGCCAAATGTCTAGAGCTCTCAAATGCAAGCCTGGTGAGTCGGCTAGTGGGGAGCTCTCTGACTCTCAGAATAAAGGTCACCAACTGGAAGAGGGCCTCCACTAGCATCGGTGGTGTGCCAAGCTCAGCTCGTATAATGTCATGTGGAACGAAGGGCTTGCTGCGCAACAATCGTGATATCATGGTGATCTGGGGCCTCTCAATCTGCGTCCACATTGCCTCTGTGATCCCTGGTGCCCATACTACTGCTGCGTACATCAATGCGGGTGTCACTAGAGTGTCAAAGAGCCACCCCTTAGTCCGGAGCTCCTGAAAATGTGTCTGAAAGCAGCGTCTCTCCAATCCTGCAAGTGCCGCATAACCTCGCGTCAATCTATCTCTCGCAGCCTGTGCCATGGAGAATACCCCTGTGCTGCTCGAGAAGGTGATACCTAGGTAGACGTAGGAGTCCACTACCTCTACCTGTCCTCCAGCTGCTTCTGTGAAAGAGGCGCGATGGGGTACTGTCCTGGAGGTATGGAAGATCATGACCTTGGTCTTGCCAAGGTTCACTGTGAGTCCTCTCTCCATGCAAAAGGTATCGAGCGCCTGTAAATGTGACTGCAACCCCTCCTGTGACTCTGAGAGTAGGACAATGTCATCAGCATATAATAGGATATGTACTGGTGTACCTCCGAGGTCTCCTCCTCGCCCTCCTGCTCGCTGTATATACTCCGTGATATTCCGTGATCTCGTCAATGTAGAGACCGAAGAGAGTGGGTGAGAGAGGGAAACCTTGTTTCACACCAATGGTGCTAACAAGGCTGTCTGATAGACCGCCGGGGCAGCGTACCCTGCCTGTGACTCGTGCATACAAAGCGTGGATGGCCCATAGCATGTCTGATGGAAGCTGTAACTCCTGGAGCCTCCGTAGTAGTCTCTCTTGAGGGACCATGTCGAAGGCTTTGCGGAAATCCACAAAGCAACAGTATAGTCTCTGCTTCCTCGCCTTCGCGCTCTCAATCAGGCAACGAAGCACGAAGATGTGGTCGATGGTGGAGAAAGTGCGGCGAAAGCCTGCCTGGCCGGGTGCTCTAATCCCCGCTGCCTCAGCGTGTGTACTGAGCTCTGCCTCTAGTACTGCCCCATAGATCTTGGCCAGGATATGGCCTATCATAATAGTCCTGTAGTTCCCTGGGTCCATCATATCGCCGGACTTATGGATAGGCGTAATGGTATGCATAGTCCATGAGTCGGGTAATCCCTCAACCAGAGCACGGTTGAAGAGATGGGCGATCAAGTGGGAAACTACATCTGCTGCGTATATAAAGTGCTCTCCCTGTAGCCCCGTGTGGTCTGCTGAACGGCCATGCTGTAGCCTATGGATGGCCTCTCGTACCATGCCTGCTGTGAAGAGGGTGGATATCACCGGACGCGGTGTGGAAGGAATCGGTAATGGTGGCTGTCCTGGGACGTCATATAACCTCTGGGCGTAGGTGTGCCAAGTCGAAGGATCTGCTATGGGTGTAGGTGGGCGTGGCTCACGTAGTGCCCTCCATGCGGTGGCACAATCCCTACTCATGAGAAGGTCGATCAACTCTGCCTCCTGTCGCTCCTCGAAAGCTCGCCGCTTCCGGCGTGTGAGGGCTCACATCTGTCGTCGTGCCTCCCTCTCTGTGATGGATCCCAAGATACTCTGTGCTCTGAGATGTCGGTATAGTCGCCTACACTCCTCATCGTACCATCTATTCTGGGGTGTATGCCCCAGCCGTGTCGGATGTGCAGTGCTGTGGGTGGTGTATGGGAAGCTGAGCGTAGCGGATGTATGGAGGATCGAGGAGAAGTGGGCGGTGAGGGTGTCCAAGGAGGCAGAGGGATCAAGGGAGTAGATGCGCTCTCGAACATGGGAGCTATAGATATGTGCTAGCTCATGTCTAAAGTGAATGGTGGTGCGGGCTCGTGGCTGTATGGTGACGCGGTGGGGTATGCATGGTGAGCCGCGAATGGATAGGGCAAGATATGCGTGATCAGCTCCAATCGGTAAGGGCGGGATAGTGAATGAGGTGATCAGATGTGTCGCCTCCGGGGGTCCGATAACATAGTCTACCACACTGCCCCCCTGTGGTGTCGTGGGTGGAATGCACGTGAGACCGCGCGAGGTGGGCAAGCTCCCCATCCCATTATATATAACGAGACGGTGTGCTGCTCCCATCTGGAGTAAGTGTCGGCCATATAAGGTGGGTGTGGCGGTGTCGGCTGAGGCTCTTAGTGTAGGCATGTCCTCTATGGTACAAAGCATCTCAGGGTCGTCAAAGTCGTAGATATCACACTGGTGGCTCTGAGTGCGGGCATTGAAGTCTCCTACAAGGAAGACTTCACCCATCCCGGTATACTCCATAATCGTGTCACTGAGGCAGTCATATGGAGATGTGGTGTCTGATCCCTCCCCTCCTGATAGCTGCTCAGGGGAATGTGTGAAGCGTGAACCAATGGGTGCAATATAGCATACGGCGAAGTACGCTGCTCTCTCCTCTGATAGCTTCAAGCGTATCCACATGAAACGTGCCTCTGGGTCTCAGGCTACCACCTGTACCCTGTGCTGGAACGACTGTCTATAGAGCACAGCTACTCCTCCTGATCCTCGTGTGGTGTGCTGTCTCATCTGGCGGCGGTGAACTGACTCCCACATATAGCCCTCAATCCTCGGTAGGCTCCTCCCCGGGCTCTCGTGTATCTCTGTCAAGAAGATAATGTCTCTGCCCTCCATCACCTCCTCGAGGCGCCCTGGATGTGTCCATAAAGATCCATTGCAGTTCCAGACTGCAATGTGCACCTCCTGCTGTGCTGTCTCATAGGCCGCCAATCCCTAGTCAATGGGCAGTCCATCAATGATGATCCGACCGTCTCTGTAGAGGGCACGATGTCCCTCTCGTCTCACCTGGAGGACACGTGGCATGCATGCCCGTCTGTGCTCTACCTGCATCCGTGTGAGGTCGCCATCCAAATAGATAGGGGTGCCCGGTGTAGTGCGTAGTACCGTCCGTCGTCTGAGAAAGTCTCTCCTCCTGGCCTCATCTGAGAACTGAAGGATAAGTGCTCTGCTCCGTGTGGTGTCCCGTCCTGCTCTCCATACTCTGGTGAAGGGGAGAGGCTCATCCGCGCGGTATCCAAGTAATGTGCACAAGCGACGCCAGTCTTGCTCTGGTGATCCGTCTGTCTCTGTGAGGCCGGAGACGCAAACATTGAGCCTGCGGGCCTGTCGCATCCGCTCCTCCTCAATGGTGGTATGCACTATGTGGATCTCCTCATGGTGGTTGTTCTTCTTTGCCTCCTGTCGAAGGTTCTTTTTGACAACCTAGACCCATCCATCTTTCTTAGTCTCAAGCTCGTTCTGCACCACCTCCATACACTCCTTGATAGTCACCCGAATGTCCTCTAGATGTGGAGCGATCTCCCCCTCCTCGTGCATGCTCTCCAGTTTCGTTTTCATATCAGTAAGCGCAGTGTGCAACTCCTCCAAGTCCCGTGAGTGCTGCTTGCGGGTAGCGAGAAGCTCTTCCCGAAGGGATTCGTTTTCCTTCTCCAAGGCTGCCACCTTGGCTTCGAGGGCGACAACTCTACGGGTAATCCCGTTCAGTGCAGAATCTCCTTCTTTCTTGTGTTTTCCTATCAACTCTCGGAGGGCATGCTCTAAGGTGGCCAACTATTCCTCCAGCTTGGGAGCCATGAGAGAGAGAGAGAGAGAGTTGCTTAGAATTAGGGTTGGGCTTCAGCTTAGGGTTCGGGTCCGGGTTTCATGTCAGATTAGGGTTAGGGTTAGGGTTAGGGTTTCAGGTTAGGATTGGGGTTTCAAAAATATCTTTGACGATATCTTTGACGAATATCTTTGACGAACAGTGGTTGGAGTGTAAGTTAGGGTTAGAGTTAGGCATTCGGATTGGGAGTGGGGTACTTGAGAGTACAGATTAGGGTTATTCTGTTGTACTTTGTCCATCGT
>CM035421.1:140094157-140346657 GCA_020310875.1 Ceratopteris richardii
AGGCACAAACTTTCTTCTAAGCCCACAAAGTATATCTCCATCAACTCTGATGATCACTCCAAGGCCTAATTGCCTCTATAACCTTGAAAATCCATACCATCACAATTTCAAAGGATGTTAATTTTCATGAACATTCTAAGCATTCATAAGACGTTGAGACCCAAAATCCTCTCATCTACTCTTGAAAGGGGGATCAACTCATTCAAAAGACATGTTTAGAGTCCAATACTTCCAATCAACATCAACAATCAAAAAGACTCAAAGAAAAGCAAGACAAAAAGCAATGTACTTTGTTCAAATTCGCTCTCATAACTTCAAGACATTTGAAACTCTCCACTTTTGTGAAGGACAAGAGCACAAGGAATGGTGTAAGCTATGCACTCAAAGATCCAAGCCATCTACAATAGTAAGAATTGTACTCTTACACCTAGGCCCCCTAATCATCAAGTCACATCTACAAGGTCAAGTACAAATCAATTTGTACTTTGGACAGGTACAAAGCCCACTTAGATGCTAAGGGATACAAACACAAGCATGGCATCAATAGAGATTAACTTATTACCATCCTAATAGTGTTTTGCACTAAATGTTCACACTTCGTATGAAAACATCCACTCAATCTTCGAAGCCAATGGACTTGACTCTTGTGACACAAAGTTCAAAAGATGCCAACCTTTATTTATATCAACATGAATACTTAGAAGCCTCCATCATTGCCTATGTTAATAATCTTGTCTTGACTTGTCTAGGCAATGACCGCATAACTTTTTATCCAACAACTTCATCAAGAATACTCTAAATGAACTTAGCCTACTTCAATACTTGACCTTGACCTATTTTAGTACTTTTTAGACATGGAAGCCTAGCAATCACATGATGGAATATTTTATATTTCAAAAGTTTTGAGCTTATTTCTAGGCATCATATGGACCAAAATAGTTTCTATACCCTTGGAGGCCAATGCAAAGCTTCTTTTAGAGAATAGTACACAATTGATGAATATGCATGTGTACAAAAAACATGTTGACTTCTTACTCTACTTAGCCAATGCTAGATTAGATGTCTCTTATGGAGTTGGTGTTCCCAAACAATGCTCCAATCACGCAACTCAAATATTGCTAAGATACTTGGCTTACTCGACATCATGGCTTTGGTATAGAGGGAGAATCAATCTTACTCGATATTCTAATTTCAAATATGCTAAAGATCCAAACTCTCATTGTTCCACTTACAATATAACTGTTCTTGCTTGACTCAAGCCCATTTTTTGGGCAAGTACGATGCGACCAAGTATTGTTCTTTCATCTAGTCAAGTATCAAGCATCTTGTTTTATAACATGTAAGGCCATACGACTTTGTTGTTTATTACCAAACATTGATATTTTCCACTTTCCTACACGGCATCCATGCATTGAGTTGGTCTTCCTTGGCCATCGCCAAGAATCCATTGTTCCATGTCCAAATGATAAATAATGAGATCCAATACCATTTCATTTGAGATGAGATCTAGTCCCATAAGGTTTCTTGGAAGAATGCACCTCTTAGGATAACTTGATGGACAAGTTCACAAAGGATCTACCTCCGGTTCTGCATGAGTGCTTGATGGACTTGCAAGCCTTTGCAACATTCAACTCATTCAAAACGGGGTTGCAGAAGGGTATTGAATGATAGACTTTACATCTTATTATTTCATTTCATGTTTACATGATTCTTTATGTCCATGAGTGCATCTCCATTTGTTAGCATATTTTCATTGAATTTGGGAACCGTGCTATGTGACTACTTTGTGTATTTCGTCTCTTTCGAGAGCATTACCCCAAAATGATGTTTCTCACGTTTGCTCTCCTTTAAAGAGCATTTAACCCACATTTCGTGTACTTTGAAAAAGCCTCTCGCAAATCTATACAAGAAGAGCTTCATCTTACTTTAGATTCATTCTTGTAAATTCATCTCTTCATACTCTTTGGCAAGCTCACTCTAATGCATATATAAGTTTTCCCGTTTCATGGTCTACTCAATCTTTGAAGTTACATCTTTGTGTTTGTCTATTTCACTTTGCTTCTACATTTGCTACGTTATCTAGCACTTTCTTGACAATTCTGACATGCATAGTGTCAATCAAGAGCTACAATATCTCCACTAACATCATCAGTGCCCTATCGTGAATTGAAAAGTAAGGATGAACGCATGGTCTTACACACATCATAAACACACACACACAGAGTGTGACCTGATTGAAAGCTATGTGAACTTGGTTTTTGTTATTTCTCCAAGATGCATGAAAGACTCAGTCATAGTGAAAATCAAGAGAGAGAAAGAGCCCAAAGATAGAAGAAACCAAACATTTTGTTTCATCTAATAAGCAAATGCTTGAGATGGCACAATATCATAAAGACTTTACTTGAAATATACAGATTACCAAAGATACCTACACCAGTTGAGCAGCAACCATGGGATAAGAAAGTCCCATGGGAGGAATATAGGAAACAAGAAAATGATGAAGGTAAGATCAGGACAAACTCATTTCACTTTCCCACATGTTGATTTTCATTACATCTTTACATGATTAACAAAAAGGAGGTTTGGGTTAAAAGGTTTTCAATAAATATCAAAAGTTCTTATTCTCTATATTTCTAAAACAACGAAAGTCCCATACTTAAATAAAGGATAATCCACATGAACCTATTGAAAAATCATTCCAAGACAATGCACCCACTACAATTTCCCACTTCTATGTACAACCATTCATGCAAGGCACCTGCATGCATCACGCATACAACCAGATTAGCGCACGTCAAGATATGACTATATGCATATAAGCATTTGTATGAGCATCTTAATAATCATCTCTTGTTTTTCTCATTATGCAGAACATTGAACCATTATACATAGCAAGAAATAATATCAATGGATTGAATATGATATTAAATCTTAGGGATCCCCAGTTGAAATGAAACTACTTTAGATAAGTTGATTCACTCTCCCTACAGAGTTATACTTCCCCAATGCCAATCGACCTTTTGGATTTAAGCCTCAAGTTATAAAAGTATGAACCTGAAAAAAACGTCTATAATCTAAAAGGAATGACAAGTCAGACAATATGGAAAAAAAAATGCACAAGCTTCACCTCACCTGGAAAATGTTTGTAGCCAGATAACGTTAGAGGCAAAGGCTACGAGCAATCCTTGGGGAACTGTTCATTGCACGATGCAGTTGGCGTGCTAGCTCTTCATCAGCTAGGGGTACACATGCCTCTGAATTTTTTGTGTGCTTAAAAGCCTGCTTGGTTTGCTCAACAACCTTCTTGTTCGTGTGGTTTCCTGCAGTCGGATTCCGTATATACATGGTATGATGATTTTTTGTAACCGCTGCAATCTTTCCCTTCTTGGTCCTGCTGAAGGAAGCCCTGCGACGCTTTTGATCCCCAACATAAGCAGCTTCTTTGTCAACTTCGAGGACTCTGATAATTTTTGACCTTGGCCTCAAATTCTTTCCAACATAATCGTTTGATGCTTCCCCATTGGCATCGCCACCAACTTCCTCTCTTGACTGAATTTGAAGATCCTTTTTGTTTATGGGTAAGGATTCCTGCACCACGACAGATGAGATCTTAGAAGATGGTACATCGGCATCAGCATCGCTCTTCAATTTCACATGGGAAGCAAAATTTTCCCGAGATGCACGTTCATCAACATGAGATGAACCATTATCGGTTTCCGAAACGATGTTTCTCATTTTCTTCGACTTTTTCACGGTCAGCCCTGAAGAAGGCCCATGACACTTCGATTTTCTTTGCCTTCTACTGTAAGAAACAACACTTTCTGTGGCGCTATTGAATGATTGCAGGGAGCCCTGGTTTACCTCCACATAGTCATGATCAAGGTCGTCCAATCTATTGATGAAGGTAAGACAAAGGTTTTCCGTATCCTGGGGAGGTTCCACCGTAGCTGTAACGCATGAAGAAACAGAGGATGTGCATCCATTTTGTTTGAAGCCAGCAAGTAGACGTTTGCGAGGAGGAAGGAGGGGAGCATTAGCCTCCACTATCCTGCATGAGATAAAGTCCGACGCTATGGAGTCCTCGGACATCCTGCTGTGGACAAGAGAAGGCGCAATGGAAGAAGGGACGGACAAACCATTCTCGAAGATTTTACTTCCGGGACCAGTCGTTTGCAGTAAAGAAATCCTGCGCCGCAAGTCCTATCACGTGTCGTCATTACGTATTGAGCTCCGCATTCACGAATCACAACACGATAAATTTTGTTGACTCAAAAGAAGATAAACGAGAAAATATTGCCTCAGCTTATATTTGTGCCGATTTGTTTTAACAGAAGTTCGGCTGAAACTTAATCTCTTTGCTTGAATTCATTGAAACTTCTTTTTTTGAATTCATTGAAAGAATGATTGTATAAGTGAATAGGCATAGTACCCACGAGATCTTCCATATCCCACAAAGCAGAGGTTACACTGCCCAAAAATAATACTAGAAAACACTGCCCGAAAACAATTGGTGTCAATTGGATACATTGGCCTTAGGCCCACATGTGTCCTTCCATGGGAAGGGGTTGAACCTTCATCCCTGCCTCAAGAAGCAAGAAGCCCAACCATCTCAAATCCTCTTTTTTAAAGTACTTCAAATAGAAATCTGAAACAATCAGAAAACCATAGAAAAAGAAAATGTTCCCTTTCTCTTTATAGTCAGAGGGAAAATCTCCTATTCAAGAGAATATCGAAGAGGAAACATGCCCTTTTGTAAAGGAGGCAACAAGATATTTATTCTTATAATATATAATAATAGCAATTTAAATTATAATATATATGTATAATGTATTACAAATGCTCAAATACTATTGGTCAATGGTAGTTCAAGATGTTGACATGCCATGGGTTAGGTCCCAATGCCAAGTAAATAGAATGTAATTTGTAAATTGTAAAATTATATTTATAAACTATAACTTTGTGAAGTGTGATTGTAGAGGGACAATCAAGCAAAAGAAAAGAAGAAGGAAATCAAAGTCCAAAACTGCTCATTAAAGATCAAAAGACCCATTCTCTGCACAGAGCCCTGCAGGGGCACACACACCAAGGAAAAGCACGCAGCCGGAAGGAGGAACCAGGGCCAACAAGTATCCATGAAGTGCAAGATGATATCAGGCGGTTCCATAGCCATGAGGGTGCTTCAACCTCTTGAGTAACAGAGGATTCTGATCAAGGCTTACGAGCTGCACTAATGGCGTGCGTGGCAACCCAAATTAATAGGCTTTGAGTAAAACAGCAAGGTCCGATGAGTGCAACCAGGACAAATCAGAGGACCACTAAAACGTAATGCAAGATCAAGGATCAAGCAGAACTGACCAAAGGATGCGTGTGCTGATTGAAACAAACAAGAAGTAAAGCCTGTCAAGGGACGACAGAGACAAAGAGGGGAAGAGTGTTGCAGAGCAAAGGAGCATAAGAGTAGAGCCCCAAAATTTTCAAAATAATGGGCATATTTTTTTCTTCTTCGAGGTCTTCAAGAATTCCCTCAAGCCATGTAAATGCACTAGAGGAGTCCTCTAGTTGCATAATCCCAATTTGTTGTAAAATATCCCTTATAAATTAGTAGAAAATTCAATTTTCTAGTAATAAAGTGCAGGTCTCTTGTGTGAAAGGACCAAACTTAGGGCACATGTATATAAGTCACTTTGTGACTCTTTGTAGAGACTTTTGGCCATGGTGAAGAAAGAGCTCTTTTGAAATTTCGAATTTGCCTCTTCCTTGCAGATTTTGATCCTCTTTTTGGTCTTGTATGTGTGTGTATTGCTTGAAAGGTGTGTGTAGGACTGTTGTCTACTCCTTCCCATTGATTTTGAGCTGTTGTAGTGTGTGTGCGAACTGATAAGAGTTGTGGCGTGAGTGAGGGCACTTCCCACCATTCACCATTTTGGCCATAACTTGAAGCAGAATTATCAGAATCGAGTGAGACCACTTCCAATGGATGCGTCTCGTCGAGAGCTTCAAAACGAGTACCTATTGACTATATTTGGAGTTCGTAGCTGGGAGAAATCCTTGATTTTCTGAAAACTGTTGTAAGAGGTATCGCGGCAGACACTTTCAGCATTTCAGTGAGTATGAGAGGTGGATTAGTCTTTTCTCATGCATGCAAGCTTAGCCACTTCATTGTCCATCACGTGTGCACACGTCTTCATACACTTGGTTAGGTCGTTCGATCGGATTGACATGTAAATGTGTGTTAATTTCCCACTATACGCACTTGTGTGGCAATTGAGGTATAGTCTCATTGGCACAAGTCCTTGAGTCTTCCAGACACAAGTACACAGTGATGAACATGGTCATGGGTTGTGGCCTATGTGGCATGTGGCATTCAATATAATTTTGAATGTGCATGCAACAAGTCAATGCATATAGGGCTCCAGAACCTCTTCGCAATTACATAGCTATGTTAAAGTCAAAGGATTCGTGAAAAGCTTAACAATCATTCTTACGGATATCTCCCTTTCTATTGAGTTCTCCAAGATTGATATATTGATCTTTATTTCTAAGAATCCAAGCAGCGAAGAGACAAAATATAGAGGTCCCATTATATGATGGCAGCTTATTGACAATGATCTTTAAAGAGAGACTTGAAGGCTCTTGCTCATTGTCCTCTACAATGTACATTTTGACACTGTATGCTCCCTCAACACTATGAGGAACTCTGCTCTTCATAGCCAGGTGGGAGTATCTCCTTGGAGTCCCATCAGCACTTTGAAGAATATTTGAATATAATGTCTTTGTTGTAGTTCCATAGTAAGCAAAAAAATCACTTACTACAAGTAAGGTTTTACATGCTCTCATCATTATCTCTTGATTCAAGTAGAATATTCTACTTGGAAATCATTTGATTGGCATGTATGATGGCTATGGAAGGCTACATGATGATGCCCGATCTATGTTTGATTTCCTAGAAGCTCCCAATATCTTCTCATGGAATAGTGAACTTGCTACTCCATGCATAAGGACATCATGCGATTTTAATAGATGTAAAGAATCTTCATGGCCGAATCCCTCATTTGGATATCTTCTTCTAGAAAACATCCATAAAATTGGTTAACCAATATGGTTGTATACATGAAACTAGATCAGTCTTTGACAGAATGCCCCATTAGTAGATTGTTTCATGAAATGTTATGATTCCTGCATCCTCTCTACCAACCAAATATTATCAACAAGCTCATTCTAATTTTTGCAAATGCAAATTGAAGGTGTTTTTCCTCACAAATTCATGTTTTTTTCTATCATTGATATGTGCTCACCTTTGAGATCCCTCCATGCGAGAAATGTTTTTCATGTTCATACTATCAACATGTTCATCGCACATGAAGTTATGGTTGGAATAGCCATTATTAATCTCTATGAAAATTTGAACTCATAGAAGAAGCTTTCAGTGCCTTCAAAACAATTATGTGCATTGATACCATTGCATTGATAGCAATAATTCCTTGCTTTTCACATAGGGACCAAGGAAAGAAGGTGTTAGATCTTTTTTATTCAACCCTCTCATAGGGTATAAATTCAGCCTAATAAGTAACATAAATTTTTGCACTTGATGCATGCACTAGCATATCAATGCTTGATGAAGGGAAGGAGATACACTGTAGTTTTACAAGTCGGGATAGAGAGGAATCCACTAGTATAGACAACATTCATCAACGTGTAAGGTAAATGTTTTAACTTATTTGATGCAGCTTGGATCTTTTGGAATATACCCAAGAGGATGTTATCCCTTTGAGAGTTATGATTGAATGAGGAACATAAGAATGTTCATTTTCTATTTCATAAGATGTTACATTCATTTGTGTTCTTGCAATTTGTGCTTTATTGGCTATGTTGGAATAAGGACATTCAATTCACAATGTCATACTAGAGGAATGCTTAGGTGAAAATGTTGTCCTAACAAACTATCTTATAAATATGTATGTGAAATGTGCATGCTTGGATGAGGCCATAAATATGTTCAATAGAATGCGTTTGGGGAGCACAATAACATGGAACACATTACTTGGGTCCTATAAACAGTGGTAAATATATGGAAACTATAGTGACTTAAGATATGATTGTCAGAAACATTGATTATATTGAAGGATCCTAAAATGGTGGGAAACCATTACAAAGAAAGGTGCAACCTGCACCCAAAACATGGGGTTGGAGGCCACGTTGTCGATCACTTAGAAGGCACTGAAGGTAGCACAAAAAGTCGAATGTTTTACGAGGTCAGCCTCATAGTTGCACACAATTTGGCACCTCAAAGCAAACTCCCAAAGCACTGAATGGGTTGGATAGAAATACAAGCCACCGTGCAAAATGGGGTGAGGAGGAGCCAAGCAGGAGGGGTGGAGAGGCCCCGAAAGTGAGGAACAACAACCCAAACATGCCCCCACGAGGAGCCCCCAAGTTTCACGAGGAAGGAAATAAGGAAGAAAGCTCACACACACACTCTCACAATCAACAAGGAGCAGACACAGAGATTGAGGCAAGGATGAATGATCTTCTTCTTCTTCTTCTTCTTCTTCCTCTTCTTCTTCTTCTTCTTCTTCTTCTTCTTCTTCTTCTATTACATAAAAGGAATATACAAGAATGACCTAAAAAAAAACAATACAACAAGTGCAATATATAAAGAACAGTACATAAGGATATCTTAATGTGCGCAAATGAGTGAGCTGGAAAGAAACAAATGTGCCATCACTCTCGATAGATAAATCTAGTAAAGATCAATGAAGTATCCGTGACATGTACCGACATGACCACTATACATGTCAAAGAAATGAGAAAGTGATATGTGTCATCCTGGATCATCACATGTTGAGCTTGATATCTCAATACTTCCCCTCAAGCTCAATGTCATGTCCTCTAATCCAAGCATCTTCCTAAACTTCTTCAGCTTCTCTACTCCAAGTGCTTTAGTGAAAATATCAGCAACTTGCTCATCTATTCTCACATAAACAAGATTAATATCACCTGCTAATACCTTCTCTCCGATAAAGTGATAATGTACCTCAATATGCTTTGTTCTAGCACGAAAAACATGCTTCCGTGCTAATTGTATGCTACTAAGATTATCACAATAGATGGTGATAGGCTTTTGCATTTTTACACCTAAATCTGCAAGTAGCATCTCTAGCCATGATGCATCACATGATGCCATTGCAGCAACTCTATACTCAGCCTCTGTACTTGACAAAGCAACAGTGAGTTGCTTCTTACTACTCCATGTAATAGCTTCACTCTCAAGTGAGAATAGAAAGCCACTAGTAGATCTTCTATATGGAATGCCACCAGCCCAATCTACATCAGTGTATTCATGAACCTGCAAATCTACACTAGCTTCATAAAACAATGCATAATCCAAAATAGCACTCACATAATGTAGAGTGCTCCTCATAGCATCTAAATGTGGCTTTTTGGGAACCTACATAAATTGACTTTCAAGTCCAACAGTATAGCTTAGATCAAACCTTGTAATTCTGAGATATATCAAACTTCCCATAATTTTCCTATACATAGTAGCATTTTCCAATGCTTCACCTTGTTGGAGATAGATGTCTGTGGAAGCACACGAACAACACAAGGAAGGAGAAGAAGCTTGGAGCACAACACACAATACTGAATGTATTACTAGAGAATGTACAAAGATGAGTAGCCCATTAGGGCAATAGGCGTATATACAAGCCGGGGGAAAAAAAATCCTAAAGAGGGAAAAAAGTGCCCTAACGGTCCTAGTGTGTTCACACACATCACTACCTAAATATATCAACAAATCCCGTGGTGAACAAGGAGCTGGCACTCATGTATAAGGAAGTGCCAAGCTATGTGGAAATCACTCCAGAAAAGGAAGTAAGCCCAAAGCTTTTCGGAAAGCTTCAAACTTCTCCCTAGCTAGAGCCTTCATGAAAAGGTCTACAATGTTCTCCTGCGTGGGCACATATGCCAAGGTGATCTCCCCAGCAGAGAACCTCTCCCTGACATAGTGATAATGCACCTCAATGTGCTTAGTGCGAGCATGGAACACAGGGTTTCTCGCAACTGCCAATGCGCTCTGACTATCAGTGAAGATGGTGGTGGCACAAGACTGACCAACACCCAAATCAACCATAAGGCGTCTGAGCCACACACACTCAACAGTCGGTGTGAAAGTTGTCCTCTACTCAGCCTCACAACCGGAAGTGGCCACAGTAGGCTGCTTCTTGCTCAACCAAGATATACATGAGCTACCAAGCATGAAGCAAAAAAGGCCTATTCAAGATATTTGGGAATTATTCAAGTCCCATTTATATTACCCACTATGTTAACATGGGACATAAAGAAATGTCTCAGAATCCTATGTAATTCCCATTTTTCCTAAATGGGCCTTAAAAGCCACTAGTGGACACACGAGTGTCATAGCAACCAGCCCAATCAGAGTCAAAAAAAGCATGCAAATCTGGCGGTAGTGATCTCCCCTTGGGATAGAACAACCCAAGTAGTCGAGTACCACTCAAGTAGCGAAAGATGCGCTTAACCACCTGCCAATCCTTGACTCCTAGGCAATGCATAAACCTGCTCATTTGTGAGACAACAAATTGAATATCTGGCCCAGTAATGCATGAGTAAATCAAGCATCCAACAGCTTGCGGATAGAGAACAGCATCAAATGTGTCTCCAACATCATGAAGACTCAATCGTAAACCTGTCTCCATAGGAGTGGCAATAGGCTTACAGTCTTCAAGGCCAAAACGCTGCATTCGTTTGACACAAAGCCATTCCACCATCAACTTGCATAAACTGAATGCCCAAATAGTGATGCAAATTCCCCAAATCAAACATCTCAAATGAGACCTACAAATCAGCCTTAAAATCAGCAATATGCTTCTCAATAGGACCAGTGAGCAGCATATCGTCAACATAGACAACAATGATGAGAAGCACATCATCAGCACGCTTAACATATAAGATGCTTTCAGTTGAACTGTTCTCAAAACCAAGCACGTGGTGCTTGCTTTAAACCATATAATGCCTTCTTTAACCTGCACACCTGGTTTTCATGCCCTTTTTGTAGGCTTAAAAACATACACTTCTTCATGCAAGTCACCTTTTAGAGATGTTGTTTTAATGTCCAACTGATGTACATTCCAACCATGATGAGCTGCAAGTGCACAGATGCTACGAACTGTAGTCATTCGGCAAGTAGGTGCAAAGGTCTCATCAAAATCAATGCCTCTTTCCTGTGCATAACCCTTTGCAACAAGGCTAGCCTTATACCTCTCAACTGTACCATCTAGCTTACGCTTCAACTTGTATATCCACTTAGTCCCAATGGACTTCTTGCCAGGAGGCAAGTCACATTAAGACCAAGTACCATTCTTCATTATAGCATCATATTCAGATTGCATAGCAGCCATCCAATTTTTTGAATTTTGTGCTTCATCAAACGAAACAGGATCATTCTCATCACAAAGACTAGATGTAGCCATAGCATAGCAATCTGATGCAAAAGAGGCACTATGAGAGCCTGAACGAGTACGATATGATAGAGATGCATCTAATTTGTTTTCACGCAAAGTCTACACCAGCCATTTTGGCATAGTTTTTGCCTGCTCAATATCAGCCCTCTCATCAACTAGTGCATCATGTAAATCTGCATCAGAAATGGAATGATTTGCATCATCACATGAAACCTGCAAAGGCTGAGAAGTTGCCTCATTGGAACCAGCACTAGACTGTCCACCTGTAAAAAGAGGAAGCAAAGTATCATGCATGTCTTTGGAGCTAATAGATGTCTCCTTAGTACATGAAAGCAATGGCTAAATAGCATCTTCCACAAAAACAACATCATGGCTAACCATAATGCGTTTACTCTGTGGATGATACAGACGAGAGCCTTTACTTTCAGAATTGTACCCAACAAAAATACATTTTATTGCTTTATCATCCAATTTTCTGTGATGTTGTTCAAGCACTAATGCACATGCCAAACAACCAAAAACACGCAGATGAGCAATAGATGGCTTGTGATCATGCCAAGCCTCATATGGAGTGATAGACTGCAGCGCTTTAGTGGGACACCTGTTAAGTACATATGCTGCACACATGACAACCTCAAGCTAGAAACTATGTGGTAAAGCTTGACTCTTGACCATACACCTCGCCATCTCCATGAGTGACCTGTTCTTTCGTTTAGCAACTCCATTCTGTTGAGGTGTATATGGCACTGTACACTGGTGTTTTATCCCATGTTCAGCCAGAAATGCATTAAAATCAGAAGACATATATTCTCCCCCTCGATCAGAACGGAGGGTGCCCATTTTACATGCTGACAGATTTTCAGCCAAAACCAAAAACTGTTTGAAGCACATGAACACTTTGGACTTTGCCTTCAATGGATATACCCATGCATGCCTATGAAAGTCATGAAGTAAAGATAATTTCCAAAAGAAGGTGTCTGCGTAGGACCACAAACATCACTATGTACAAGCTGCAATTTCTGAGTAGCCCGAACTGAACCATGTTTCGGAAATGAGGAACGCTGCATTTTGCCCAAAATACAGCCTTCACAAACATGTTTTCCAGGTACCTCAAGTTTGGGCAAAGAGGACACCATTTAAGATTTCTGCAGGCGTAGCAAACTAGCAAAATTCAGATGGCCAAAGCGTGCATGCCAAAGCTTTGCATCTGACATAACTTGAGAATCATGTACTAGACATGCCAAATCATTCAGAGATGAGGAACTGAACCATCTTTTGGAAATGAGGAATTGAACCATCTTTTGGAAATGAGGAACGTTGCATTTTGCCCAAAATACAGCCTTCACAAACATGTTTTCCAGGTACCTCAAGTTTGGGCAAAGAGGACACCATTTAAGATTTCTGCAGGCGTAGCAAACTAGCAAAATTCAGATGACCAAAGCGTGCATGCCAAAGCTTTGCATATGACATAACTTGAGAATCATGTACTGCACATGCCAAATCATTCAGAGATCTTTCATAGTCTGTGAGCTTATAGAACCCACGACATAAAATGCCAGAAGCAATAATCACATCGCCATTTGACAGATCATGAACTGTACACATGTCATCAAGAAATTTCACAATCAAGTCAATCTTGGCTAATCAGAAACTGATAACAGGTTCTTCTTTATCCCTGGCACAAATAAAGCATCTGACAAAATGAAAGGACTACCATCAGCAGTAGTCAAAATGATCTTACCAACTCCCATAACAGGATAAGAGGAGTTGTTGGCGCATGTAACAGTATTCCCTGTAGGGGCAGGCTCGAGTGAAGAGAAGAAACTATGTTGCGAGGTAATATGTTTGGTCGCCCCATTGTCAAAATACCAAACATCTGAGTCTAATGCAGACATGCATTGCTCATGAGAAGATGGGTCAAAACTGCAGGCAGTAGTAAACGCCCATTCTTCTTCCTGCACAAGATTAGCATACTCTATTTTTGGTGTAGAGGCCTCTGCAACAACCATTCCAGCCTCTTTCTTCTTTTCCTCTTTAGCAGCCAGTTTTGGACAGTTCTTCATGATATGATCATTACCTTTACAATACTTGCAAAACAATTTTTGCTTTTCTGATTTCTTCTCATCTTTATCTTTCTTCTTCGAATGTGCAACATTTGCATATTTCTGCTTACTAGTTGAAGAGCTCCATTTTCCTTTTCCCTTTTGACTAGCCAAGAAAGCTTGTTCTACAACACGCATAATGGACCTGTTCTACTTGGACTGATCTTCCTGAACAGAACAAAGACGAGCTCCTCAAATAACAAGGCATTTGGATTGCCTTTCATCATTAACCGAAGAGTTGAAGCAAAACTCTGATATGAATCAAGAACACCATTCAGAACGGTCTGCACAAGTGAGCTATCTGGTATAACCTCATCAACAGAAATCAATTGTTCCTTCAAGTCTTTGATCTTTGTTAGAAAAATTTCCATAGAATCACCTTCATTCATGTGCTCACTCTCCAACTGTTTTTGGAGGTAAGCAACACGAGCCTCATTCCTAGCTTGCTACAATGTGGTAAGTGTATCCCAAGCATCCTTAGCTATTCTGCAAGAGCGAATGTGAGGAATAATGGCACGTTTGATAGACAAAGCTATCAATGCATGTACTTGGGCATCTCTACCATCCCAATGAATTTGCTCTGCAGTAGGTGCAGCAGAAATCGTAGCACGAACAGGAATATGTAGAATATCATCATCTTCGACACCTTCTGCCTCAACTTCTGTGCCTGCAGTTGTAACAATTGCAGGTGTGATAGGAAGTTTTTCAACACCCTGAACAATGTTCCACAATCCTTTTGCAACCAATACATGTCGCATCATATAAGCCCATAACGGGTAGTTGGTACCATCCAACTTATCCTCAACAGCCAACATACAAAATACATCACTGCTTTCAGCCATGGCCAGTGACTAAAATACCTTGATGCAGAAAATTGACCGTATCTCAAAAAGTTGAACAAAACTGCCCATATGAATTTTGCTAGAACTGTAGCAGACTTCGAGACGCTTATACTGACGAACAGAAACTGGTATATAGCTTTGGCACAAAAAGACGAAATAGCCTACACGAGCGCAGCGATAGTGTGTTTGGAGGCCGAAACGAGCTCAGATCTCAAAAACACGATAAGTATGCTCACCAAAGTTCGTGCGATTTGAGACTGCAACCGGAGGAGTGTCGACGGCACCCTAGATGAAGCGACGACTTGCTCTGATACCAATTGTTGGAGATAGACATCTTCGGAAGCACACCAACAACACAAGGAAGGAGGAGAAGCTTGGAGCACAACACACAATACTGAATGTATTACTAGAGAATGTACAAAGATGAGTAACCCATTAGGGCAATAGGTGTATATACAAGTTGGGGCAAAAAACCTCCTAACGAGGGAAAAAAGTGCCTTGACTGTCCTAGTGTGTTCACACGCTCACTACCTAAATATATCAACACACCTGATGTAGTATCCAACTTCAAATTCTGATCTAATGGCATAGAAATCGGCTTACAACTAGCCATACCATACTTTTGCAGCATATTCAAGGCATATTGCCTTTGTGACATCCATATACCTGTTTTTGTATGTATAAACTCAATGCCCAAAAAAAAGTGCAACACACCAAGATCTTTCATGTCAAATTCATGCATTAGAAGTTGCTTTATCTCTTTAATGCTTTCTTCATTATCACCACCTACAATCAATTCATCAACATAAATAGCCACAATTCTGTTGCCATCATCACCCTTCCTTGCATATAATGAATGATCTGCATCACACATAGAAAATCCATCGATGTCTTCAAAAATTGTAGATGTTTTACTACCAATAGAAAGCTTTTCTTTACCTTTCTTTGATGTAGTCGATGAATTTGATGGACCAAAATTTCCACGCAATCTTCCACTCCATGGATTTGAGTTGGAACTATTGCTTGGTGATGCATCTAGTCCACTTGAAACTTGAGATTCTACACTTGATTTTTTAGCATTTTCTTTGTCATTCGGTTCAAGATTAAGCCCATCTTTGGCATCTGCATAGAAGCTTGACATTTCATCGAACACCACATCTGTGCTTACCTTCACCTATTGTGTGAGTGGGTTATAACATTTAAATCCCTTTTGTGTGAGGGAGTACCCAATGAAGATACATTTTTCTACTTTTGGATCAAGCTTCATCCTCAACTCATCTGGAACATGTACGTATGCAATACAACCAAATACTTTCATATGTGATAAGTTTGGCCTTTTATCTGTAAACTTCTCTTCAAGTGTAATTTGATGTATAGCAACAATCCGAGTTCTGTTCATGATGTATACAATAGTATATGTAGCTTTTGCCCAATAACAATGAGGCATATTCTTCTCAGCCATCAAAGCTCTACCAGAGAAAATATTCTGAATTTTGCTAATCTGGTGTCCCTGTTGATTATTGAAGAAAAGAATCTTGGTGAGGACTCAAACTCCCAAGGAAAATCTAGTTCTGAGTAGGTATTCTACTCTGGCAAAGGAAGAGGCAGAGCTAGAGGCTTTGGAAGTGGAAGAGGAGACAATAGCCAAGACCAAGGTCAACAACAGAATCATGCAAGAGGTAGAGGACAATTTCGAGGCAGGGAGAGCCAAAGAGGCTGCAAAAATTTCCAAAGAAATGATTCGCGTAATGACAGTAAAGGATGCAGGAATTGTGGTAAACCTAGACATTTTGAATGTGATTGCAGGTTGAAGAATCAAAACAATAGAAGGCAGCAAAACAACTATGCATCCACAAGTGCAGATGATTCTAAGAACTATTTATGGTCCAACATCACATGATGAATACGATGTCTGCTAATGTTTCAAAATTGAATACTAATGTCTGGTATGTTGATTCAGGTGCTTCAAATCACATGATCAATCATGCAAAATGGTTTAGTAGTTTGTAGAAATTACAAGTTCCTAGATATGTTGAAATAGGTGATGACACATCACACCCTATCGAGCATACAGGAAACATAGCACTGTCTATGGAGGACAGAAAGGTATAACATCTTGCTTATGTGATGCATGCTCCAAATATAACAAAGAATCTGGTTTCTGTTGGACAAATGATTGACCAGGGACTACAAGTCAGGTTCAATGCTAATGGGCTATATGTAGAAGAGTACAAACAGGATGGAAAATTGACTACCAAAGGAAACAAAGTGGGTAGGATGTTCACATTAAATGTGAAAATTCCTGAAATGAATGCAGCCATGTTTGCAAAAGGTGCAAGAGTTATTTTTGATATAGAGATCTGGCACAAACAAATTGGACATGCAAATTTGTAGAGGCTGAAATTGATGCAGTCAAAGGAGATTGTCAATGGAATACCAAATTACAAGGTTGCAGAGATGCAAAAGGTATGTGCAACATGTCAATTTGGTAAACAGTCAAGATCATCATTTTCACATGACAAGCATGTTAGTGAGAATGTACTAGAAATAGTACATACATATGTTTGGGGTCCTACAAAGACCACATCTATGGGCGGTTCCACGTTTTATGTTACTTTCATTGACGACCATACACGAAAAGTATGGGTACATTTCATGAAAGAGAAGAGTGAGGTCTTCACTCACTTCTAGAATTTTAAGGCTATGGTGGAAAAGCAGATAGGAAAGTATATTAAGATATTAAGGTATGATGGAGGAGGTGAATACATGTCAAATGAGTTCAACAACTTTCTTAAAAGTCATGGATGCTAATGTAAGCTCACCTAGGCAAGTTTCATAAGCAAGTCCTCAAGATGTGATATGCAAGGTACAGACAGTTCTAGATCCACAAGCAGTTCATAATCATGTAGATGGGATGGCCTACTCACCATCTTCCTCGTGATCGGGGCTATAGCTGTCCTCCCCTTCCAAGCTTGAAGGAGAGTAGTAGAAATTTTGATTTAATCCAAGATAAACAATGCGTTCCAATCTCCCTGAATGTCTAATCTAAGCACATTGCTCCCAAGAATCAATCTCCCCCATCTTCAAGATGCATTGCAACATGTTTGACTCCTTAGAAGCTATTTGAAACTATATTGGACGATGCTATATCGATGAGCTCATGGGACCGGTCGAGAGGAGACACTGCTCTAGTACCAAATGTTATGGAATGCCTAGAAGAAGAGCATCAAAAGGTGTTAAAGTCAAAAAGAGACCTTGAGGATGCCTCAAATGCCTTGTACTTGCAAGTGCACTATTTGCAAGTATGAGCGAAGAAAACAATTGATTTCCAAAAAGGTTGATTATATTGAAAGAGCCCAAATGGTTGGCAACCATTACATAGAGAGGGTTGGTCATTTAGAAGACATTAAATGTAGCACAAAAAGTCGAATGTTTTATGAGGCCCCCCTCATAGTTTGTGCACAATTGGATGCCTCAAAGCAAACTCCGCAAGCACTCCAACCCAACATTCACTATCCCGACCCCCTTTTCCCTTTCCCTTGCATCTACCACCACAACAACATCCTCCTCACACACCACATCATTGTTATTATCACCCATAGTAGACATTACATTTAGTCAAATGTTTGCATGTATGAATCAAGTCAAGGATGAATTTGTCTCCCTTGGAAGCAACTACCAAGCCTTGCAACAGACCACCACACAACTGCAGACCCACTACACTTAAAGTACAATCCATGCTACAGTCTAGTGCCACGACATCGCTCCTTGACTGCATTCGCTATAAAGATTCAAAACAATAAACAGTGCCAGGATTGGCTGAATTATCCTTACTTCACACCACCTCGCGGTCCTTCGACAGCAGGATACATGATGGCGATCATATGCCACTGGTTCCCCCGACTTCATCGCATGGCCGATGTAGCTGTGAAGATGACAATTAAAATATTTGACATGATGCAAATAGTGTTTAAATTAAAATATTTGACATGATGCAGACCTATTTTTTAAGTATGCCGGACACTAAGTATGAAACCGGTCAAAACTAACTTAGAAACTATAAAAAGAGCTAGAGAGCTCATTGTTGAGGTTGGCTTGTGTTGGCAAGTTAGAGATTAGAGCTATTATTGAACTTGTAATAGTGTTCTTGAGTAATAGAGCTTGTCCATGACCTTCCATTGCTTCTCTCTTTTCTCCATCGTGTGTGTGCGTGTATGTGTGTGTCATTCTCATGCTTCTCACCTTCACCTTCACTCACTTCATGCATTCACGATCTTCATATCACTCGTATCTCTTTTGCGAATTGACAATTAGGGAGGTGGAACTTCTTAGCATGAGAGATTATCCTAGCCTACTATCCTATTTTTAAATTACTCATTATTAGGCCATCAACAATATTTTTCAGTGATTGCTGTTTCTAAATATACTAAGACAAGGTCAATGCCATGTTCTATAATTGGTTTAAACCAATTTTTTTCTGAGAGTGTTTTATTAATGGATCTATATAGTGGATAGTCTCCTTTTTCTTAAGACTTTACAATGGCACAAGTGCGTGAGTGAAAGCACACAAGCATGCACACACATACACACACATGCACACAAGGTTAGAGCAAAGAGTGGAACAATGGAACAACTTTGATTACAAAAGAAATCTCTTACAAGATCTCAAATCTACAACAAGGTAACCTCAAAAATGAGCTCTCCAACCCTTTTTATAGTTTTCTTAGTGGTTTTGGCCCTGTACAGACTTAGTGTTCGACCTAGTTAAAAATTAGGTTCCAGGGCTTATTTGGGGGCTCAAATGGAGTCTAAAAATTATGAAAATTGTTAGGATGATAGTTCTAATACTCCTCAAGCTTGAGGACTCCTCGGCTTCAACAAAATGGAGTTGCAAAAATGAAAAATGGTATTTACAATGGTTTTTAGTGATAAAAACCACTATTTTTATAGGGATTTCTTCTGAAAATTTGACATGTGCTTCTTAGAGCTCCCTACATGCTCTTTCTTCTTGTGTGTCCACTTCCTTGATGCGCTTCCATGCTTGTACTTGACCTTGAGCATCAACACTCCCCTCCCCTCTCGAGTCTATCATCCCTGACAGACCCTTGTTGGAGTGGTTGTTCCATGTAATACTCTGAGAGGTAGTGTCCTTCATGTATCAATAGAATCGGTCCATCTTCTAAATGTAGCCTAGTCTAGTTCTTCAGTTTTTCACTGCTAGCCTATGCAAGAGTTGGTCCCCTTGTAGGTACTTCTTCCTTGGACTTGATTTGGATGGTGTATTTTTGTGCTTTCAAAGGTTGCTAGTTGCTCAAAAGAGGTTGTCAATATTGATCCTGAGCAGTTGTTGATGTTGAATTGCTTCATAGGTACTGATGTTGTACTCTTAATGTCCTTTGGAGCTTTGAACATGAGTTTCATAGTAGGATGCCAAGTACTTTTGAACCATAATGACTGATGGGTAAGTGCATTAGTGCATGGATTGAAAAAAATATGTGCCCTGTGCACAGCCTTGTAATGTGTCCCTATGTATGCGTACTTGGGGAATGCATTGGAAGAAGTATGGTGCAAGAAATGGGGTCTTGAGCTAAGTGCTCAAGGGTATGATGACGAAGAGGTTTCCTAATCTATCATGGTTAGAGTGTTGTCGAAGTAGGCCCTTCTTACCATGATCAAAGGTCCATCGATATTCCTCTCTTCGTGTTGTGCTCCAACATGGTGATTGTTGTCTTCCATTGCTAATGGATGTCCTTGTTGATGGTTCACTGATGAGCTTCTTCAAGCACACAATCCTGTTCTTTTTTTTTTCTTTTCTTTTTTGGAACAATATTACAAAACAAGAAGAAAGAGGTTAGTATCAACAAAATATTTTACATATGTCAAGTGTGTCTCATGTGGCTGGGATTCTCAATTGTGTCTATGCACGGCCGTGTAATGTGGCCCTATATTGATGCATACTTTGGAAGTGCATGACCTGAATGGTGCAAAAGACAAGGTTATGCCAAAGGCACATGGTTGTTGCATGCCGAGGCTTTCAATGTTCTTGGCAGAGGTTGATGCAGCCCTCTTTGGAGGTATTCATTGGATTTCAAAGGACAACTGATTTTAGGGACCCATTTTAGAAATGTATTGGGTTGCTTATAAGTTCTTTTTGGCTTCTTCATCTCTAGTTGATTGCTTAATTTTTGCATCCAGCGTGGTTGGTTCTTTGGTTCTAAGGAGACTATTGGTACTTTTGGCTTCCAAACCCATATCCGTGATGATTGCCTCCTTATTTTTTTTGAAGAGGTGAGTTTATCTTTTTTTGGTCTCTGTGCTCGGTTCTTACTCTTTTCTCTCCTTGGATTCTTTGTTGAGACCTTGTGCATGGTGGAGAGCATAGGCCTTTGTGCATGTAAGAGTCCTTTGGGAACCAACATGTGTAATCGCCCTTGTTGAGCTATACTAATTTCTTAGGCACCCCAATCTATATGAGACATGCGTGAGCTTGTCCTAGTTGCTTGGTTCTTCTTTTGGTGTGATTAGCCTAGTTGGATGGACATTGTTGTGGCAAAGTTGGTGGTTGCTCTCCTTTTCGTACCTAGATCTTCTTCATGCCCAGAACTACTTTCTTCTTTAAATCTCTTGGTCTATTTGATATAATGGTTTTCATGTACTGCCTCGCTTTCCTTTTTGGTTGAGCTGTTGGGATGGCATTAGTCTTCACACAAGAGGAGGAGTCTTCTTGCCTTTGAGCATGTTCTTCCATGATTGATTTCTTTTGGAACAAAGAGATTTTGACACATACACCATCTTTTGTGCTAAGATTAGTCCTAGATGAACCACGAGAAGGTGTGACATCTGGATTTGTGAGCATGCCATTCTCTAATTCTAATGTAAAGCATTGTTCCTCGACCTAAATTTGAAGAAGTTGACTTCTTAGGTTCAAGTTGACTGCATGGTCGTAAATCCAATCTTGACCCAAGACAAGTGGCTCTGTAAGGTCCTCATCATGACACACTAGCATTTTGACTTTCATTGGAACATCTTGAAGGTAGATGGGAAGTTCCACCTCGTCCAAACAAGGGGTTTCCACACCTCCCAAACCTATGAGATAGGCTTCTATGGGCTTGATGTTCAATTGCAGGTCTTGGCAATATGAAAGTCTAACTGCACTAGTTGCTGCACCTGAATCAACCAATGCTCTCATAGTCCTTACACTCTTTCCTCGTCCTACCTCTACGGTCACAAAGGGATGTCGGTCGATTATTTTAGAAGTAATTATGCCCGATTTCTGGCACATGTCCATGTGATATTTTGGGGCTTTCGGGTTGACATCTAGGCCTAGTCGCCTTAACTTATTTCTCTTGATGCGCTCTCCCGCCTCGGCTTGCGCTTCTTCTCTAACCCTCAACTCTTCTTCTTTTCGCTTCTTAGCAGTGTTGAGTCTCATAAGCATATCTTCCGTAAGAGGTTCCTAATATAACTTGACTTAGCATCCACTAATATAGTTTGGCAAGATGTCACCTTCTAGGGTGGCCAATTGAACCGCACCACTAGTGGAGATTCTATTAATGATCATGGGTCCATATCCTCGTTTCTCCAATTTGCGGGCATGTTGCTTTAGTGTATAAACCAACACTAGGTCTCCCTCTTTCATTCCTTTATCCTTAATGTGTGCATCGAAGTATGCCTTTTGTCTCTTCTTTGCAGCATATATGCCTGCTGCTGCTTGTAGCCTCATCTCACCTAAGCATTCTAGATCAAAGATCCTGGAGGACAACTCATGTCCATTCCACTCATGCTCTTGTGCTACTTTTAAGGCTGGGATTAGAAAGTCCAATGGTAGCACCACATTCTGTCCGAAAACCATATGAAATGGGGTGGCATTGAGTATTGTTTTGTAGGCAACTCGATAAGCCCAAACAACATGATGAAGCTATTTGTCCCAATCAGAGCGTTTATTATTTACAAGTTTTGTCAATACGTTATAGAGGATCTTATTCGTGCTCTCGGCTTGTCCGTTGGCTTGTGGATGATAAGGGGCAGACTTCTTATGTATCACCATGAATTCTTGAAGGAGATTTTCAATGACCTCGTTCAAGAAGTGCGTACCTCTATCAGTGAACTCTATTGGTAATCCATATCTGGTGAACACGTTCTCGAATAAAAACTTAGTTGTCGTTTGAGCATCATTCTTTGTTGTGGCTTTGACTTCTACCCACTTTGTAAGGTAATCTATGGCTACAATAATGTATTTGGCATGGGAATTTCTGGCTGGGGGGTTAATAGGACCTACAAAGTCTATGCCCCACTTTGAGAATGCACGTCCTCCCATCATTGGCCTCAAAGGCATCTCATCCTTTCTAATCGGATATTGTGCACGTTGGCATGTATCACATTTCTTCACATAGGTATGTGCATTCATATGAAGAGTGGGCCACCAAAGTCCTGAGAATAGAATGGTCTTAATTACTCTGTCAGGACCAAAGTGTCCACTAGCAACACCACTATCTGTAGTTTCTAAGACTTTCAAGTAGTTTGATTCATGAATGCACATTCATAAGTATCCATCTTTGCCTCTTCGGTATAGGTTTTCTCCAACTAAGGCATAGTCCTGAGCGTCTTGCTCCATGCTTCGTCTTCTTGCTAGACTAGCCTCGTTCGATAGTGTTTCCTGATTCATTCTACCAATGGAGCACTCCAATCTGCAATTAATGACATGTGATAAAGTGTAGCATGCTCCATTGGGGGTTTCTCCTTGCATATTGGACAATTCTTAATCCACTCATGAATTTCTTTGTCCATGCTAGGCCAATACACTCCTAAATGTTTTAGATTCTGCAATGTTTGTTGTTTAGAGTAGTGATTTCCTAGCAATCCTTCATGGGCTTGTTGCAACCAACTATTATGTTCATCATCCTTGATAGAACAAGCTAAAACACCCTCTATATCTTATTTGTACATGCTTCCTGCCAATATTTGATATTTTTGTGATCTTACAATTTCTCCTTTGTTTGTTTGCACCTTCTTATTTGCTGGTCCGAAGGTTAGGACAGGTACCAACTTATTTGCCCATTTAGGAACAACTTCTGAATTGAACAGATAAGCATCAAGCAATTCATCAGACACTCCTTGCTGGGACTCTCTTGAAGTGATGCGAGAAAGGTGATCTTCCCTGAGGTGGGTTCTACCTTTCCTAACTACCACTTCAAAATCGTACTCTATTAGTAAGAGGAACCATCTTACTAAGCGTCTTGTATTGCAAGGTTTATTGAATAAATATAATAACACTTGATGATCAGTGAAAAATTTGAACTTGCTGGCCAACAGATAGTGTCTAAACTTCTTCATAGCATATACCATGCCTTAGCCTTCTCTCTCG
Organism: Ceratopteris richardii; assembly: GCA_020310875.1. Lineage (NCBI taxonomy): Eukaryota > Viridiplantae > Streptophyta > Polypodiopsida > Polypodiales > Pteridaceae > Ceratopteris > Ceratopteris richardii. The sequence goes on from CM035421.1 coordinate 140,117,946, forward strand.
GTTGTTGTATAGTTTCATTCAGCTGCATTTAGCTGTCTACTAGCATATGCTATAGGCAAATCTAAGTTTCCTTCACCCTGTGGATTGTGCTAGCACACATCCTATTGCATGATTGGATGCATCTACATGGACATGGAATGGTTTATTCCAATCAGGAGTGGTCAATATTGGTGTTGAGCACAAAGGTCTCTTCAGCTCATTGAAGGAATTCTCGCATTCGTTGTTCCACTCAAAATTTAGTAGGCCCATAACTAATATCACAGGTCCATAGTTCCATAGGTTTCCAAGATCTACAACACATATTCCAACAATCTTCCAATATTGACAAAACATGAACATACCACACTTAATCATACAAATGATGAGACAAAGATAGAGAGAGTTTAAACAACATGTGTAAAGTGTTATGTAAGCCACTGCTTATTCACACTATCATATATACAAATGTCAATTTACAATGTGGGAGCAAAACTCTCAACCACTCTATGTGAACAAATAGATGGATGAGTGAATGTACAAAATTTACAAGAATATTCAGATGTAGGGATAGAAATCTGAATATGTATGAGATGTATGACCTGATAGGTTGTAGAAGAGTGAATATGAGTGATAGAAAGAGGAAGGATCAATGTGAAACTGATAATCAGCAAACCCTCATCTAACTTTAGGCTATGGAAGACCCTAAGTCAGATATGTGTGTAAAAAGATCACACACTTACAAAAGTAGCAATGAATGCTAACAAGTTTGCTGCCAAAAATCCTCAAACTCCTATGAACACATCTTCTCTAACACCTCATCCGAATGCATGTAGCATGCATGTACTGATTCTCCTTTAGATATGCCGAATAGGACTCCTCCTGATATGGATGCCACTGCCTCCATAAACTCCAAGTAGTACCTGTGTGCATAAAGAGAATATGTACCTGAATTCTTAACATAAGATGCAAATCTATTCCAGCCATCGTCTTCTCCGTGTGTCTTGCTGCATTTGTGCTCCTTGTGTGTGCTTTTCGTGTGTCTCTCGTACTTCTACACACACCCAACAGTGGTATCAGAGCAGGTTCAGCTTCTTCTCAAGTTTTGGTTTTTCGCATCGTGGCGTGCACGCACTTTAACAGTGCAAATCGACTTCGGTGCATAGAACTGTGAATTTCAGCAGCCAAGAAACTTTTTCTAGCAGGTGCGCTGGGGTTTTACCCCCTTTCGAAGCCATCCGTGCAGTCAGAATTGCCATTAGAGTGACGGTTTGTGAGCTGAAATTTCAACATTCGTCGAAGTGAAGATTTTGTCAGATTCTTGTTCCTTAGTGAAATGGCGGGCAGCAATGACTTGTTTGGCATGCTTCAAGCTGAAGATAAGCTTGATGGGACCAACTATCCGATGTGGTCTTACATGATGAAGCATGTTCTTGTTGCTAAACAACTTTGGAACATAGTGACAGATGTAGATCGAAGACCCGCAGGTGCTTCTACTTCACAGTCTACTGTCATAGATGGAGCTTCTTCTTCGAGTACAGTGGCTTCTCCTTCTCCACCTACATAGGAGCAGCTTAGATGGGATGGAAAAGATGCTCAAGCTCATGATTTGATTGCACTTTCTGTGAAGCGTCATATAGTTTCACACATTCGGTCATGTTCTACATCACGGCAGGCATGGGACACTCTTGCTTCTTTGTATGCCATGCGTAATGAAGCACGTGTTGCATACTTGAGAAAGCAACTTGAGGATGTATGTATGGCTGAAAATGAGATGGTGGATGTGTATGTGACACACATCAAGGACTTGAAAGAGCAATTGGCAAACATAGATGAGATCATTCCAGATGCATCACTCATTTCTACATTGTTGAAAGGATTACCGGAATCTTTTCAAAGGTTTACTACTACACTCCATTTGGTTGCAAAAAGAAATCCTAATATGTATGCATTTGATGAGGTTGTGTCTCTTCTTTTGCAAGAAGAGCAATCTAGAGTGAATAGGAGTGGTTTGATTGAGGGAACACAAGCACTTGCTATCTCACAAAAAGGGAAAAGCAAGTATGGTTTAGCTTTGGGTTTGTCAAAACCAAAGACTCAAGCTTCCTCTTCCACTCATTCCTCTAATGATAGTGATTTGCAAAAGAAGAAGAGATGCAAATATTGTCAGAAGGCTGGCCATACTATTGACGAGTGTAGAAAGCTTGCTAAACGCAATGAAAAGAATAAGGAATCCGGCATGTCTATTGCTGAAAATTTAGCAAATGTAAAGAATGATGAAGCTAACATGGCTCAAGATTTTTGGGCATGTGTTGTTACATGTCATGATGATGCTTCTTTGCATTCTAAATGTATGGTTGTGAGTGAGGCTGATTCGGATTGGTTCTTTGATAGTGGTGCTTCAAAGCACATAACATCATGCAAAAGATTTTTTGCCTCTTTGAAAGATGCACCTAAAGGAGGACATGTAGTGTGTGCAAACAATGCCTCTTATCCTATCATTGGAGTAGGAGAAATTGAGCTTACGGCTGCAAATGGAGGTGTGATTCTCTTGAAAAATGCATTGTATGTGCCCAGTATCAAGAAGAACTTAATTTCAGTTCTGTTGATTGCCAAAGCTGGACTTCATGTACACTTTGTTGATGATAAGTGTATGGTTCATGATTTAAGCAATGGCGATGTTATCGTGATGTCCGGTACATTATGTAATGGTTTGTATCACATGGATACATATAAGAGGGCTGCCTCGAATGCCTTGGTTGCTCATACTTCTTCCATGGCTGAAATGGAGCTTTGGCATGCTCGTTTTGGTCACTTGAACTTCAATAGTTTGCTTTACTTGCAAAAGAAGGACATGGTTATTGGTTTTCCTACACTTGAGTCCATTGAAAAGCATGCGTGTGAAGGTTGCATTCTTGGAAAAATGCATCGTGCTTCTTTTCCAAAAGATAGTCATACACACACTAAAAGAAAATTACAACTTGTTCATAGTGATGTATGTGGTCTCGTCAAGACTCCATCTTTTGGGAAGCATGTATATTTTGTTACCTTCATTGATGATGCTACTCGCCATACATGGGATGTATCCTATGAAAGCAAAGAATGAGGCATTTTCTTGCTTCAAAGCATTTTTAGCTATGGCTGAAAATTTTTCTTCAGAAAAGCTTTTGAGTCTATGCACGGATCGTGGTGGTGAATACATGTCACATGAGTTTAATGCTTTTCTTCGTGAAAGAGGTATTTCACACCAATGTACGGTGCCATATACACCTCAAAAAAATGGTGTTGCTGAGCGTAAAAATAGAACTCTTATTGAAATGGCACGAGTATGGTTAAAGGAAAGCATCTTCCTGATAAGTTTTGGATGGAAGTGGTCATGCATGCAAATTATGTGTTGAATCGCTGCCCTACAAAAGCATTGAGAGTCATCACTCCTTATGAGGCTTGGAATGGCCATAAGCCTATGGTTAGTCATATGCGTGTGTTTGGTTGTTTGGCATATGCTCTTGTGCCATCACAACAACGTCACAAACTTGATGACAAAGCAAAGAAATGTATATTTGTTGGTTATAGTGCTGAAAGTAAGGGATATCATTTGTACCATCCATTGACGAACACAATTATTGTGAGTCAAGATGTGGTATTTGCTAAAAATTTAGTTCTCCCTGTACTTGAATGCAAAAAACAGCCAACAGTTAGCTCACAAGATGTGTTCGATACACTCATGCCTTTGTTCCAATATGGTGCGTTTGATTATGGACATGTAGACCAACCAACTGAGGTTCAAAGGGCTAAAAAGTTCTAGCCGAATAGGGCTGAAAATGTAGAGAATTTCCAGCCAAACATGATTGGAAATGTAGAGAATTTCTAGCCAAACATGGCTGAAAAATTTCAGCAAAAAATTGTCAAAATTGCTAGAAATTTCCAACCACATATGGCTGAACATTTGCGTCAAAATATGGCTGAAAATGAGCATGAAATTCAGCCCATGCATGATGTACATGTTGAAGATGTATTACATAATGAATGCATGTCTATTAAGAGTGCACAATCTTTGCCAAAGTGGCTAAAACAGACTTTGCAGAACAACAAATTGAGTGCACCTTTACTTGGTAGAACAAGATCAAGCTCTCACCATGCATCAAGTAATTTTGTGGATTATTCTCTTATTGCTACAACATGTAATGAAGAGACGATCCACAATGGATGAGTGCTATGCAATTAGAAATGGATTCCATACATAGGAATGGTACTTGGGAGTTATGTGAATTGCCAAAAGGAAAGAATGCCATTGGTACAAAGTGGGTTTATAAGATTAAGAGAAAATCTGATGGTAGCATTGATCGCTACAAAGCTTGATTGGTTGCCAAAGGATATGCACAACAATATGGCATTTACTATGAGGAAACTTTTGCACCTACTTCACGCATGACTACCATTCGTACCATGGTTGCATTGGCTGCCCATCGAGGTTGGAAAGTGCATCAATTGGACATAAAAACAGCCTTCTTGAATGGTGATTTGCAAGAAGAGGTTTATGTGAAGCAATCTCTTGGATTTGCTATGAAAGGGAAAGAGCATATGGTTTGTCGCTTGCATAAAGCCTTGTATGGTCTCAAGCAAGCTCCACATGCATGGTATGACAAAATACATAAGCACTTGATTGCTCTTGGCTTCACATGTAGTCCGATTGAAAGCACACTCTATGTACGAAAAAAGGGGGCTGATCTTATAGTGCTTGTTCTTTATGTCGATGACATACTCTTGACTGGGTCATGTGATGCAAAACTTGACATGATGTCACTTATCTTGGTCTTTTGAGCTACTATCTTGGCATCTAGTTTGTATCCGTTGAGGGGGGGAATTATTATGCATCAAGCAAAGTATGTTGAAAAACTACTTCAGCGTTTTGACTTTGAGGATTGCAAGCCTGTTTCCACACCAGTTGAGACAGGATTCAGATTCTCAGTTGAGTATTCGAGTGATGCATTTGACACCTCTCCTTATCAGCAAGCTGTGGGATATCTTATATATGCATGCAACACAAGGTCGGATATACAGTATGCAGTTTCCCAGTTGAATCGACTCATGCATAGCCCTGGTACTAAGCATTGGCAAGCGGTAAAATGTGTGTTTAGATATCTAAGAGGCACTTTGAGCTTAGGTCTCTTTTATGGCAGAGATATTCAACCATGCTTGCATGCTTTTACAGATAGTGATTGGGCTGGTTGTTATGATACTCGCGTGTCCACTAGTGGTAATTGCTTTTTCCTTGGAGACTCATGCATATCTTGGTTGAGTAAAAAGCAACCTACAGTGGCGACATCGAATTGTGAAGCTGAATATAGGACAGTTTTCATAGCTACAGTGGAGTGTATATGGCTGAGATGCCTATTGATGGATCTTTGCATGGAGATTGATGTTGCTATGCATATTCTCACTGATAGTCAGAGTGCTTTGGTTGTTGCACAAAACCCAGTGTTTCATGCACGGACCAAACATATTGAGGTGCATTATCACTATGTGAGAGAGCGCCTTCATGTAGGAGATATTGATTTGCTATATGTGCCTACACAAGATAATGTGGCAGACATATTCACCAAAGCTCTTCCACGGGAAAATTTTGAAGCTTTTCACAAAGCTTTAGGCTTGTTACCTTGTGGGGGTTGATCTGTCACTCCCTGTATGTGTTCACATCATTCGCTCTAGGGGGATCTGTTACACTTATGTGTTCCTCGTGTAGCTTTGATGTGAACCTTTTCCCTATACATGGGCACTTTTTACTCTAGTGCTGGCTAGAGGTTTTTTCCCCATGTTACCACATACTTGATACTCTCATATGTGGTGGTACTTTGTACTTAGGGATATTATTCAGCTCTTACTTTAGTTCAGTTCATCGTCAATAGAGAGAGCTATTCTAGCCATCGTCTTCTCCATGTGTCTTGCTGTGTTTGTGCTCCTTGTGTGTGCTTCACGTGTGTCTCTCATACTTCTACACACACCCAACAAATCTTATGCTAACCTCCATCCAATTCTTTGATGTACACCAAAATCTTCATGTAGAAGACAATCTTCAAATACATTATGTAAATGGCTGATCCACACCACCAAGCTGCTGATGGGTAAGTCCTCTCCATAAGCAAGAGTGTGAGCACACTCTTCTCCAAGAAGTACTCCATAGCTGCTCCTCAACATGCTCCTAGAGTGCACCATGGCTGCCCCATGTGTGCTAGAGCACCACCTCTACTGAGGGACCAAAGCTGGCGTTGCAATTGGTGTAGGATGACTAACAAACTGACCCAAGACTCTATTATATAGGTTTTAAAGCTCCATGTGAAAAACTCACAAAAAAGCGCTTTATTTTAGTCACATCGCTTTTCAAATAGCTTTTGCTTTATTTTAAGTGAGTTTTCTTTATTTTTAAAGTTGCTTTTAGCTAACTTTAAAAATAGCTTCTTGGCCTGCTTTTTCACACTTTTGACTACTTGATGAATGATCTGAAAAATTTTTTATGATCCTCATGTCGAGAGCTATCATATGAGGTCAAAAACCTAGATCGGCAAAAAATTAGGGTTAGGGTTTTCTCCCAAATCTGATCTCTGATGATTGCATGTCACATACCATTAGAAAGCTCTCTTCAAGCTCTACAAGATGGGCTCATAAAAATTTTACCCATTTTTGTGCCAAAAATGACTAAGTACCAAAATTAGGGTTTCTGCCCTAAATGGATTTGGGACTGATGTGACATTGTTTTCCCCGCTGCAATGTCATATTGGTACAAACTGAACTGGATAAGCAACTTCATTCGTCTGCAAATTGTCATAAACTTGTACTCTCGAATTGACCTTTAAACCTTTTCTTCAAAAGTCTTTTTCAAAATTGAATTTGAATTTCTTCAAACTTCAAAAATCTGAATTTGCTAAATATTAACCATAATACCTAAGAAATTTATGCAAACTAAATATCCAATAGTGTATACATCAAGCAACCACTACTTGACAACATATGTAGCATGCATTGTCTCTGAACCTGCTATCTCCTGTCTTCTCAAACATGTAAACATACACTAGGATCCACATATTTGCATTTACCGTACGAAAGGTTTCTCAACGTACTTCTGCTGTGTCATGTAGATACACTAAACATAATCAAGAACTGAATCCTAGGACTTGTGACTGACAACTCACAACTTAGTGTATTATGAACACTAGCTGGTTCATCTAGGACTGTACTCAACTCAACTCATGAGAGTCTTACCAAAATTTCATATCTATGATGTCATCTTATCTACATCCTTGTTCTATCTGTAAGTCCTTCATACCTCTTTCCTTCAGAATCTGGTATAAACATATATGTGCGCACCTCTGAAACATACCTCTCTTAAATATCAAGTTTCTCCAAAAACATAAGTGGACAAACTCTCACCTTGAGAACCCCAAAAGTTGCAAGTTGATACTTCATATCTTCATATTCTACCCAGGTGAAATGTGATAGTATCTGCTTGACTTTCTTTTGGCTAACTCCACTTCTCAATCAAGTGATAGGATCTGATGGAACACCTTTTTGAATACAAGCATGTATCCAAAAATCAATACAAACATAGAAAGTAGATTCTCCATATGACTGGTACATCAAAATTTTTTAATTTTATGAAAAATTTTGAATTTTTTGAAAATATCAAATTTTTTGAATTTTCTTGAAAATATTGAAACTTTTGAAATTTTTTGAAAATACTGAGTTTTCTAAAAATATGGAAATTTCATAATTTTCTTGTGAATTATAAAATTCTGAATTTTTTGAAAACACTGAAATTCTGAAAATACTGATTTGTTTGAATTTTCATCCTGATAAACTCCGAATTTTCTGGATATATTGAATATAGGGAATATGAGGTACCTTTTCCAAACAAAAACCTCACTTCAAGTCTCCAACATCTGTTACAAATACTCTTATACCTCAAGAGTTAGGTCAAGAAGAATCTCTTCAACTTGTCATATACAAGTAGCTCTGAATTGACACTTCAAGAATTCTTTGAGGGAACATATAGCTGCCTTCTCAAAAAGCTTCTACTAAAACATAACTCATACACATATGAGTCAAAACATATATTTGCTGCTTTTCTTTCTCTCAACGCAATTCTTTGTCAAATCTACTAAATCATGACCAAGTATAATGCAAAACAAGAAACTACTTCTTCTTTAATTATATTTTTCACAAGATGTTCTCGATAGACTTGTCTTTGGATGTAGAGGATAAAATTAGGAAAAGTATATGGAAAATATAAGAGAAAAGGAAGTCTTACTTTCCCTTTGGAATTGTTGGACCTTCTTTTTCTACATCTTTCTTCCACCTGATGATGTCAACATCTTCAAACTTCTCTTCCATACCTTTTCTTCTCTTCATCTTGAAGTAGCAAGCACTCTTAACTTCTTCAAATGAACTTTTCTCTTCCTCTAGTGCTAAGAGTAAGAGACAAAACAAACATGGTATACAAATGGAAGTGAACATAGAATCATGTTTTACCATCTCCTCATATCTCTGAATCAAAACTTTGCTTCAAATGTGACTGATATGACTGAATTCACCAACCTTTTACCTTGAGTTGGGTGAATAATGAATTAGCTCTCTAGTGTACCTAGATATCCAACCAACTTACAACACAAAATTGGCTGAAAACAAAACTCATCCCATCTCCAAATTTGTCTTCTTAGACTAGCTTTCTTTCCATGAAAGAGATCATCAAAACTGTTTTGATGTAGCCTTTAACTTTCAGATAATGAAAGTGTATAAAAGCACTCCTTGAATCCTTCAAATCTCTTCATAACTGCTCTTCTAAGATATGACTTGCAAATGATAATCTGATAGTAGAAACTGATACCTATGATTTGATGTTGATATGATTCCTTCATCTTCTCCAAACCATTGTTCTTCCTTGAATTTGAAGTAGCCTTCTCTTCATCAAGTCTAGATCTTGAAACAATACTTCTCTAAAGTATTTTCATACTTGTCCAAAAGTATTCGGTTGCTAACAGATCATCAACTTCATACTCCACACTGATGAATAAACATGTGACTGAATTGTCTAATTCTCAAATCTGCACTCATCTAGATTAAGTGTGTATGTCAAATGTTAAATGTTAGAAGATGCTCTTAAATCATATGTTGTAAACATGGAAGTCTGGGAACCTGGGAATCTGAGAGCCTGAATGCTTTGATACCAAATGTTGGAAATTTAGTAAGCCCATAACTAATATCATAGGTCCATAGTTCCATAGGTTTCCAAGATCTACAACACAGATTCCAGAATCTTCCAATATTGACAAAACATGAACATACCACACTTAATCATACAAATGATGAGACAAAGATAGAGAGACTTTAAACAACATGTGTAAAGTGTTATGTAAGCCACTGCTTACTCACATTATCATATATACAAATGTCAATTTACAATGTGGGAGCAAAACTCTCAACCACTCTATGTGAACAGAAATAGATGGATGAATGAATGTACAGAATTTACAAGAATATTCAGATGTAGGGACAGAAATCTGAATATGTATGAGATGTATGACATGATAGGTTGTAGAAGAGTGAATATGAGTGACAAAAAGAGGAAGGATCCGTGTGAAATTGATAATCAACAAACCCTCATCTAACTTTAGGCTATGGAAGACTCTAAGTCAGATACGTGTGTGAAAAGATCACATACTTACAAAAGTAGCAATGAATGCTAACAAGTTTGCTGCCAAAAATCCTCAAACTCATATGAACACACCTTCTCTAACACCTTATCCGAATGCATGTAGCATGCATGTATTGATTCTCCTTTAGATATGCCGAATAGGACTCCTCCTGATATGGATGCGACTGCCTCCATAAACTCCAAGTAGTACCTGTGTGCATAAAGAGAATATGTACTTGAATTCTTAACATAAGATGCAAATATTATGTTAACCTCCATCCAATGTCTTTGAAGTACACCAAAATCTTCATGTAGAAGACAATCTTCAAATACATTATGTAGATGGCTGATCCACACCACCAAGCTGCTGATGGGTAAGTCCTCTCCTTAAGCAAGAGTGTGAGCAGACTCTTCTCCAAGAAGTACTCCATAGCTGCTCCTCAACATGCTCCTATAGTGCACCGTGGCTGCCCCATGTGTGCTAGAGCACCACCTCTATTGAGGGACCAAAGCTGGCGTTGCAATTGGTGTAGGATGACTAACAAAGTGACCCAAGACTCTCTTATATAGGTTTTAAATCTCCATGTGAAAAAATCACAAAAAAATGCTTTATTTTAGTCACATCGCTTTTCAAATTGCTTTTGCTTTATTTTAAGTGAGTTTGCTTTATTTTTGAAGTTGCTTTTAGCTAACTTTAAAAATAGCCTCTTGACTTGCTTTTTTACACTTCTGACTACCTGATGAATGATCTGACAACATTTTTATGATCCTCATGCCGAGAGCTATCATATGAGGTCAAAACCCTAAATCAACAAAAAATTAGGTTTAGGTTTTTCTCCCAAATCTGATCTCTGATCACTGCATGTCACATACCATTAGAAAGCTCTCTTCAAGCTCTACAAGATAGGCTTATAAAAATTTTACCCATTTTTGTGCCAAAAATGACTAAGTACCAAAATTAGGGTTTTTGCCCTAACTGGATTTTGGATTGATGTGACATTGTTTTTCAATAGTATTGGTGCTGAGCACAAACGTCTCTTTAGCTCATTGAAGGAATTCTCGCATTCATCGTTCCACGCAAAATTTGTCAACAACCCATAAAGAGGTTTAGCTATGATGGCATACATGTGGATAAACCTGCTATAATATCCAGAATGGTCCATAAAGGCTTGTACCTCTTTAACGTTACTTGGCTTGGGCAATTCTGCAATGGATTTAACTTTGTCCTCATCGATTGATATTCCATTCTTCAAAACAATGTCCTAAGATTTTGCCTTGTCGTACCATGAATACACACTTTTCTGGGTTCAGACACACTCGATATTCTCTACACTTGTTGAAAATCTGTTAGAGCTGCGGGATGTCGTATTTTTCTTTGTTGGGAATGAGCACATAAATCGTGAACATATACTTCTAAGATCTTTGGCAAGAACTCTATGAAGACATGACACATGAGTCTTTGGAATATTGTAGGTGCATTGGTGAGCCCAAATGGCATCACACGAAATGCAAAGATTCCCCACTCTATGGCAAAGGACATTTTGTGTTGATTTTCTAGGGCAATGGCTACTGGGTTGTAACCTGAAAATCCATCAAGGAAGCTATAAACTTCCTTGCCTGCAACATGCTCTAATAAATGTTCAGTGATTGGAAGCGGATAAATATCTCTAATCATAGTGCCATTAAGTTTTTTAAGGTTAATACACACTCGCAATTTTCCATTCTTTTTGGGCACCACTACAATGAGGGACACCCATTCAGTATGCTCAATTTCATAAGTGAATCCAGCTTCAATCAACCTGTCAATTTCTTCTTTTATTTTAGTTGCATAAGTGTCATTATATGTGTAGGGCTTCTGTTTAGTGGGCTTGGCGTCAGCAGTCATGGGGATGATATGAGAGAAAATTTCCGGATCTACTACCTTCAAGTCTCTATAGTGCCATGTGAACACATCCCTGTATTCCCTTAATAGAGCTATAAACTCTATTTCTTCTTTTGCACTTAGGTCGTCTCCTATGTATGTACATCGCTCTTCGTTCTCTTCAATGGTTACTACAATTTTCTTGGTCTTTTCTTTGTTATCATGCCCTTATCCTATGATGGCCTCTGTCTTAGGCATTTGTACCAATTTTTTGGTCCTCAACTTCATATTTCTTGAAAATTTTTGGTACCTCAAACAATGATTCCTCCTCTTCTTGTTTCACAACTTTCTCTTCTTTTTCTTTTACCTCCTTCACTTCCATCCTTTGAATTTACAGTTTTAATGCTTGTGAGAGGTTCTTCTTCTGAGTAAATACTCCGACATCTTCTAGATAGTGCTTCTTTGAGTTAAAGCAAATATCCATCACAATGGACTCTAGATCATTGTTGTCCTCTTCTTCAATAACCTCATTAGAGTCACACTCTTCTAGCAAGGGTAGACACATGAACACTGAAATATCATAACCCTCCTCATCACAATGAGGTGTCCATTGTTCTTCATTGACTGCAATGTTCATGGTAGCTAAGATTTCTGCCCAGCCATGAGGCTCAAATTCCTCATCTGAAAAGATCATCGGTGTATAGGCTGGGTCTTTAACTGGTCTATCTTCTTGAGAAGTTCCTTCTTCTCGTGCTTTTAAGTGTCTTTCCTCTTCCTCTACGACCTTGCACATCCACAAATGAGTATCTTCATGCATCCAAGATGGGCCAGGAGAACTTCCAAAATGCACCGAGATTGAATCTTCATGTGCCTTGTGGATATGGTTCCATTGTAGGGGTCGTACATCTTTGAAGGTGTAATCCTTCAAATTGACCTTGGTTGTGACCCCTAAGTGCTGTAAGTACAAGGAGTTGGTTCCCTCATCTTGTACTATTTGTTATTGTCATAGGAAGGGTCTTCCTAAGATCATCTCATAGACATTATTTCTTTCAAAGTCACATATAGCAAATGTGTGTCCAAACTCTACCCCACAAGTGGTTAGACTTATCCCTTCTAGCAATCCTAGAGGTCTGTCAACATGGTCATCAGCCATATGAAGCTTCATGTTGGTCTTAATGCGGGTTTGCCCCATTGCTTCCACAAGGAGGTGGTCGCAATAGCAACATCAGCACCTGAATCTATGATCGCTTTGGTTGTGTAACCCTGGTAGGTGATAGGAAGATAAGTATTACCTTCTTCACCTTCACTCATGTCCCCTATTTTATCGAGAGGTATCTGTGGAACTTTTTGCTTAGAGTCTGCTTTTGGCATTTTGGAATCGGAACCTAATCCTTCACATGATTCCATAGCTCAGGTTTTACTTTGAGCAGCTCTTCTATAGTGAGATGACATTGAACTTTAGTGTTCCTCACGAAGTCAGTGTTTCTTGGAGCCATTGAGCCTTCATTTCTTACCAATATTGTGGGAGCTCTGATCTGGAGAGATTCAGATTCCCATCGGTCTGTGAATTGAGGCAACTCTTGTAGGGAATTAGATTCAAAATCTAATCTTTCATCTTCTTGTTGCTCTACTTGGTCTCCATAAATAGATGGAATGTCTTGAGGAAATTGATCATGAAGGTCATCGATTTCATGAATAGGAGGGGAGTTACCCTTCTCCTTGGCCCATTTCTCTTCTTGTATTTCCCGTAGAGTACTCTTGAATTGAAAGAGGTGTTCCAACATCTATGGAATCAGGAACATAAACTCTCGTCGGTGGCGAGCTTTCTCTTTCAACAACTGGTTGAGCCGACACAAGTAAAGAAACCTTTGGCTTGTTTACCAACTTCTCCAATCTTTCTAGTAAGCCCTGGAAATGCAAATCTGATTTGATAGAGTTTGTCTAATTGAACGATTGATTGGTCTCGAGCATAGCCTGAGCTAGCTCTATCATTTTCATCCACATTTTTGTGCATTCAATCTCTAAATCTACTCTAGGGTAACTCTTGTCTAAGTTTGCAGCTATTGGCCCTTCTTGAAGTTGAGCCTGGTAGGCTTTGAACATCATGTCCAAGCTTTCTAGGGTTGGATCTACAAGAACAGAACCTGGTTGTGGTTTATTTACAGTGAGTGGTGGGGTGGAATGAGATGGATTGGAATGATGTGGAGTGGATGGAGCTTCAGCACACAAGGGGTTTTGAGATGCAATGTCTTCTATTTTTGTTTTTACATCTTTCAACCTTTCTTTTAGTTCCGATGGATTTTTATTCCACTTGCAATTAGCCCTCCCTCGTATCCTTCCATGTTCTTGTTTTCCTCTTACTAGGCTCTCCTAATTCGCTTGGCTCTGATTGATCAGTTGGTTTTGCTTGTTGTACGGCTTGTGCCCTAGTAATTGCTTGTATAGGAGCCACATTACTACTACTAGCACTTGAATCCATCACTAAGCCTACCGCATTAATGGGTGTAACCTTGGGTGCACTAGAGGGGTTCCTTGGACACTCTCTCGGAAGATGTTCTTTGCCGCACTCAGGACAAAAGCCTTGTATTGTGATGGTTTGTCCTTGTCTCAGAGATTGTGGGTGGGGACATTCACGAACGAAATGGTCGCCCTGACATCTAAAACATGGTCCTCTAGAGGCTTGTGTTCTCATTTGTCTCAATTGGGGCCTAGGATTTGGATTCATATACATAACATTGGAGTATTCTGGCTCCCAATTTTGTTCCATAAGCAGTGTCTCGTATTGATAAGAATAAGCCTCACTATGCTCAGGTGACTCTGTGTAATAAGCTTGTGGACTACCTTCATGGGTCATTCCTTCACCTTGTCTAGTAGATTTCCCTTGTGCACTCCTTGCACTCAAGCTTCCAATAAGCTTGAAGTCTTGGTCACATCTATTATTGACCTGCAACACCTCCTTGATGATATTGGGGTCTATCTTTGCACATCCCTGAAAAGATGAGATTACCACTAACCAAAGTTAAGCTTATAATTAGCTCATTGATTTATGATAAATTCACCTCTTGTGCATATTAGCTACTTAACTCTATATGTGACCTTTCTCTAAGAGCAATTCAACTAATTGCAATCAAAATAGTAGTACTGAGCATTTGAAGTGGCTTGAATCAACTCAAAATAGTAAGTATCTTGAACTAAACTATGTGCAAACTCATCTATTTTGCATCAATCGTTTCTCATTGATGATCCAAGGTACATAGTGTATCTTATTGCACCAAAGGAGGCTATAGATCAATTAGCTTCAATTGGAGAGCTAATTGAAGAAGAGGCCATCATGAGGAAAATTTTGAATGGAATCAGAAATGAAAAGCAAGGGCAATCATTCACCACAACCTATGATCTCATCATGGATGTGAAGAATCCTGATTTCAACATATTGCTTGGACAACTCTTCAAGAGGCTAACAAGAATCTGAAGGAAGTTAACTCTTATAAAGGTAACTCAACAAGTGCTCTTAATGCAAATAAGAAAGATAAAAAGCACAAAGGAAAGAAGAAGGAAGATGATGATGATGAGATTTCCCAAGCCAACTATGCGAGCAAGAGCAAGTGGAAAGGGAAGAAGAAAGGAGCAAATCATGGCAAATCGAAAGGACAAGATGTTCAACCTTGTGCCATCTATAACAAAACCAACCACACCACTTGAAATTGGGGTTCAATGGAAAGACTCAGAAAGGAGCTGGTTGAGATGGATTTGGCAACACTAGAGGAAGAGGTGGACACAACTTCAACAATAACAATAGAAGTCAAAAT
The DNA here is from genome assembly GCA_020310875.1 of Ceratopteris richardii. Taxonomy (NCBI): domain Eukaryota; kingdom Viridiplantae; phylum Streptophyta; class Polypodiopsida; order Polypodiales; family Pteridaceae; genus Ceratopteris; species Ceratopteris richardii. Next base: position 140,133,277 of record CM035421.1, read on the forward strand.
AGAAGGGAATTCAAAAATTACTCAAAGGATCAATCACATGAGGATTCATTGCTTCTAATGAATTTGAGCCACAAAGGAGGGAACAAAGATGAACATCTATTCTATTTGGATTCTGGTTGTTCAAACCATGTTGCATGAAATTTTTCTCTTCTATTTGACTTGGAGAATCCCAAGCATAAGCATGAAGTACAAATAGGGGATGATACCAAGCACAATGTGGAGAATATTGGTAATTTTAAATCTCGCAACGGTAGGAAAAACATTTTGATTAAGGCTCTCTATGTACCCACTATCACTAAAAACCTAATAAGTGTAGGCCAAATAGTTGAAAAAGGCTTGCAAGTTAGGTGCATCCAACATGGAGCTTATGTGGAAGATCCATCTGAAGGCTTCAAGAAAATAGCCAGAGGTGAGAAGCATGGTAGGCTCTATACTTTTGAAGTAGGAGAAACCAAGAATATAGATCTATTCAACTTTGGGTCTCAAACCCTAAGTGAGCTTGAAGTATGGCATAAGAGACTTCTACATGTAAATGAAAGAACCTTGAAGGATATATGCAGGGATCAAATTGCTTTAGGGTTGCTTAACATCTTAAAGCAACACATGATCAATAAATGTGATTCTTGTCAAATTAGGAAGGCACAAAGATAACCTTTCAATTACAAGGGCTGCATCCACAACAATCTCTTGGACTTAGTACACACTGATGTGTGGGGACCAAGCCAAGAACCTTCATTAACAAGCTCAAGGTACTATGTAACTTTTGTTGATGATCACAATGATGGATAATTCAAAACTTTATCAAGAATAAAAGTGAAGTATTCGAATACTTCAAGAAGTACCTAGCACATGTGGAAAATCATATAGGTAGATGATTGATGAAACTCAGATCCAATGGAGGGGGAGAAAAGAGTTTGATGAGTATTTGCAAGATAAAGGCATCAAAAGGGAAGTAACTACCAAGTACTCTCCTCAACTAAATGGTATTGTAGAGAGAAGAAATAAGAACCTAGTTGGATCAGTGAGGATGATGCTTTAAGAGAAGAAGCTACCACATTATTTATGGGTAGAAATAGTTTCTACTATTGTGTATCTTGTGAATAGACTTCCTTCCAAATCTCCTCAAGGTATGAACCCTTATGAAGCTTGGAATAGTAAAAAAGCAAGTCTAGGTCATTACAAGGTTTCTGGTTGTTTAGCATATGTACATGTACCTTCACAAATTAGAGGTAAACTAGATCTAAGGGTAATCAAGGCAGTATTTATTGGCTATGATTCAACTCAAACGGGCTATAAATTTTATGATCCATCCACAAAGTAATTTAACACCAGTAGGGATGTTCTATTCGAAGAACATAGATCATGGTATGATAAGGACAAACAAAAGGTAAACTTATCCTATGATCTTGATTCAGATATTCATCCATTAGGTAGCAAACATGCTACATAGGTGCAAGACTCGAGAAATGAATCAGATGATGATCAAGATGAGAAGGAAAGAGCCTATAAGCTGTGGAAATCAAGAGGAAAGGCCAAGATGCAAGAATATGGAGAATGTTCCAAACACACTCCTAGAAGGTCAATAAGGGAGAGAAAGCAACCTGAAAGGTATGGATATGACTCTACATTTGTAACAAAGCATTCCATTTATTTGGCCAAAGACTTAGTTTCAAAGGAACCTTCAATATATGAAGAATCTATGGATAATCCTACTTGGAAGAAATCCGTGAAAGAGGAGATAGAAGCCTTGAAGGAAATGGACACATGGAAATTAGTTCCAATGCAAACAAATCAGAAGGTAATAGGTTGTAGATGGGTCTATAAGTTGAGAAGTAATTTTGATGGATCAATTTTTAAGTACAAACCCAAATTGGTTGCTAAAGGATGTGCTAAACATTAGGGCATATACTATGAAGAGACTTTCTCACTTGTTGCCAAAATGACCAACATCAGAACATTGCTTAGTGCGACAGTTGTAAGGAATTGGAAGCTACTTGAACTTGATGTGAAGAATGCTTTTCTTAGTGGGTGGATCAGTGAAGAGGTATGCATGTTATAACCCCTAGAGTTTGAAAACTCTAATAGTCTACTTATGTATGTAGGATAAAAAAGGCATTGTATGGATTAAAACAAGCTCATAGAGCTTGGAATTTTAAATTAGTAACCTATTTCAAGATCAAGGTTTCAAGTCAAGCAATGCAAATCTTTGTTCATCAAAAAGATCCATAATGAAGTCATATATTTATGTGTTTATGTAGATGATATAATTATGATAGGTGATTACTTGAATGGAATACAAAGGATAAAAAAAACATATGCAAGAGGATTTCAAAATCAATGTTCTAGGAGAGCTCACATTTTTCTTAGGTATGCAAGTCATATACACAGATCCAGGAATGTACTTGATAGAAAGGAGATACATTCAGGATCTACTATAGAAATTCAAGATGGAGAATGCTAAACCTATAGGTAAACTTAGTGTTTATGAAGGTGAGTAGCTTGAAGACATAAAAGAGTACCAAAGCTTGGTAGGTAGCTTGATTTATACTACTCATACAAGGGTAGGCATCTCATATAGTGTAGGAATGCTAAGCCAATTCATGCACTCTCCAAGAAGACCACATATAGATGCAACTAAGAGAGTACTCAAGTATCTCATGGACACAATCAATGAAGGTATATTCTATCCTTATTCAACAAATTTGGATCTCAAGCTACACTCATATGCAAATTGGGTAAGATGCAAGGATGATAGAAGAAGTACTTTAGGATTCTTAGCATTTCTAGGTTCTAAAATTTTGTCATGGAGTTGCAGAAACAACTAGAAGTTGCACTATCCTCAACTGGAGCAGAATATAGAGGTTTGACCATAACAACTCAAGAAGAAATATGTGTTGATATATTTAGGTAGTGATGTGTGTGGACACACTAGGATTGCCGGGGCACTTTTTTCCCTCTTTAGGAGGTTTTTTCCCCCCGGCTTGTATATACACCTATAGCCCTAACAAGTTACTTATCTTTGTACATTCTAGTGGTAATACATTTAGTATTGTGTGTTGTGCTCTAAGATTCTTCTTCTTCCTTATGTTGTCCACGTGCTTCCGTAAACCTCAAACTCCAACACTTGGTATCAGAACAGGTCACCGCTTCATCTAAGGAATCGTCGACACACGTTCTGTCGCAATCTCAGAATCGCACAAAATTTGGTGTGCATACTCAAGCTATCTTGTCTTTTTGTGCCAAAGATATATACATGTTTTGGTTCACCAATATAAGCATCTCGAAGTCTGCTAGAGGTTTAGCAGAACTCAACAGGGTAGTTGTGTTCAACTTTTTGAGATACAATCAATTTTCTACATCAAGTATTTTAGGCAGTGGGCATGGCTAAAAGCGGTGATGTATTTCATATGTTGGTTGTTGAGGATAATTTGGATGGTACGAATTATCCATTTTGGGCTTATATGATGCGTCATGTATTGGTCGCAAAAGGACTGTGGAATATTGTGTAGGGTGTTGAAAAACATCCTATTACACCTACAAATATAGGTACTGAGGCTGATGCAGACGGTGATATTCTACAGATTCCTTTTTGTGTTGTGGTTCCTATTGCACGTAAGCAAATTCATTGGGATGGCAGAGATGATCATGCACATGCATTGATAGCCTTATCTGTCAAACATGCCATTATTCCTCACATTCGCTCTTGCAAAATAGCTAAGGATGCTTGTGATACAATTACCACATTGTACTAGGCTAGGAATGAGGCTCGTGTTGCGTACCTCCGAAAACAGTTGGAGAGTGAGCTCATGAATGAAGGTGATACTATGGACAATTTTTTGACAAAGATCAAGGATTTGAAGGAACAATTGATTTTTGCTGATGAAGTCCTTCCTGACAGCTCACTTGTGTAGACTATTATGAATGGTCTTCTCGACTCATATCAGAGTTTTGCTTCTACTCTTCGTTTGATGATGAAAGGCAATCCAAATGCCTTATCATTTGAAGAGTTAGTTTCTGTTTTGTACAAGAAGATCAGTCTAGGCAGAACAAGTCTATTATGCATGTTGCAGATCAAGCTTTCCTGGCTAGTCAGAAGGGCAAAGGTAAATGGAGCCCATCTACTAGTAAGCAGAAATCAGCAAATGCTGCATATTTGAAGAATGAAGACAAAGATGAGAAGAAATCAGAAAAGAAGAAATTGTTTTGCAAATACTGTAAAGGAAATGATCATGTTATTAAGGTTTGTCCAAAACTGGCTGCTAAATAGGCAAAGAAGAAAGAGGCCAGAATGGTTGTTGCAAAGGCCTCTACACCAAAAATAGAGTCTGCTAATCTAGTGAAGAATGAAGAATGGGTGTTTACTACAATTTGCAGTTTTGACCCATCTTCTCCTGAACAGTGTATGTTTGTAGTAGACTTAGATGTTTGGTACTTTGATAGTGAGGCAACCAAACATATTACATTGCAGCATAGTTTTTTCACTTCACTTGAGCCTGCCCCTACAACGAATACTATCATATGCACCAACAAATCCTCTTATCCTGTTATGGGAGTTGGTAAGATCATTCTCACTAGTGCTGATGGTAGTTCTTTTACATTGTCAGATGCTTTATTTGTGCCAGGGATCAATAAAAATCTGTTATCAATTTTTGCATTAGCCAAGATTGGCTTGGTTATGAAATTTGTTGATGACAGATGTATAGTTCATGATCCGTCAAATGGCAATGTGATTATTGCTTCTGGCACTTTATGTCGTGGGTTGTATAAGCTCATAGACTATGAAAAATCTGTGAATGATTCAGCATGTGTAGTACATGATTCTCAGGCTATGTCAGATGCAAAGCTTTGGCATGCACACTTTGGCTATTTGAATTTTGCTAGTTTGCTATGCTTGCAGAAATATGAAATGGTGTTCTCTTTGCCCAAACTTGAGGCACCCAGTAAACATGTTTGTGAAGGCTCTATTTTGGGCAAAATGTAGTGTTCCTCCTTTTTAAAAGATGGTTCAGCTCGAGCTGCTCAAAAATTGAAGCTCATTCACAATGATGTCTATGGTCTTATGCAATCTTTTGGAAATTATCTTTACTTTGTGACTTTCATTGATGATTTTTCTAGGCATGCATGGGTATATCGACTCAAAGCAAAGTCGAAAGTGTTTATGTGCTTCAAACATTTTTTGGTTTTGGTTGAAAATTTGTGAGCATGTAAAATGGGCACCCTCCATTTTGATCGAGGGGGGGAATATATGTCTTCTGAATTTAATGCATTTTTGGATGAACATGGGATAAAACATCAGTGTATAGTGCCATATAAACCTCAATAGAATGGCGTTGCTGAAAAGAAGAACATGTTACTCATGGAGATGGCGAGGTGTATGGTCAAGAGTCAGGCTTTACCACATAGTTTCTGGCTTGAGGCTGTCATGTGTGCAGCATATGTACTTAACAGGTGTCCCACTAAAGCATTGCAGTCTATCACTCCATATGAGGCTTGGCATCGTCGCAAGCCATCTATTGCTCATCTGCATGTTTTTGGTTGTTTGGCGTATGCATTAGTGCCTGAACAACATCACATAAAATTGGATGATAAAGCAATAAAATGTATTTTTCCTGGGTACAGTTTTGAAAGCAAAGGCTATTGTTTGTATCATCCACATACTAAACACATTTTGGTTAGCTGTGATGTTGTTTTTGTGGAAGATGTTAATTAGCCTTTACTTTCATGTACGAAGGAGACATCTGTTAGCTCCAAAGATATGTATGATACTTTGCTTCCTCTTTTTACAGGTGGAGAGTCTAGTGCTGGTCCCAATGAGGCAACTTCTTAGCGTTTATAGGTTTCATGTGATGATGCAAATCATTCCATTTCTTATGTGAATTTACATGATGCACTTGTTGATGAGATAGCTGATGTTGAGGAGGCAAAAACTATGCCAAAATGGCTAGTGTAGACTTTGCACGATAGCCAGTTAGATGCGCCTCTATCATAGTACCATACTCGATGAGGCTCTCATAGTGCCTCTTTTGCATCAGATTGCTATGCTATGGTTGCACCTAGTCTCAATGATGAGACTGAGCATGTTTTGTTTGATGAAGCACAAAATTCTGAACTTTGGATGGCTGCAATGCAATCTGAATATGATGCTATCATGAAAAATGGTACCTGCTCTTTATGTGACTTGCCTCCTGGCAAGAAGGCCATTGGCACCAAGTGGGTATACAAGCTGAAGCACAAACCTGATGGAACAATTGACAAGTATAAGGCTAGGCTTATTGCAAATGGTTATGCACAAGAAAGAGGCATTGATTTTGATGAAACCTTTGCTCCTACATGCTGAATGAATAGTGTTCATAGCATCTATTTACTTGTAGCTCATCATGGTTGGAATGTACATTACTTGGACATTAAAACTACATTTTTGAATGGTGACTTGCATGAAGAAGTCTATGTTTTTCAGCCCCATGGCTTTGTGCAAAAAGGGCATGAAAACTAGGTGTGTAGGTTAAAGAAGACATTATATGGTTTAAAGTAAGCACCACGTGCTTGGTATGAAAAGATTCATGCCTATCGGATTGCACATGGTTTTGAGAACAATCCAACTAAAAGCACCTTATATGTTAAGCGTGCAAATGATGTGCTTCTGATCATTGTGGTGTATGTTGATGACATGCTGCTCATTGGTCCTCATGAGAAGCATATTGCTAATTTGCATGCCTCATTTGAGATGTTTGATTTGGGGCATTTGCATCATTATTTGGGCATCTAGTTTATGTAGGTTGATGGCAGAATACCCTTGTGTCAAACACAATATATTGACACATTATTGCAACATTTTGGCCTTGAAGACTGTAAACCTATTGCCACTCCTATGGAGATAGGTTTACAATTGAGTCTTCTTGATGTTGGAGATGCATTTGATGCTGTTTTCTATCAGCAGGCTATTTGATGTTTGATTTAGTTATGCATTACTCAGCCAGATATTTAGTTTGTTGTCTCATAGATGAGCAGGTTTATGCATTGCCTAGGAGTCAAGCATTGATAGGTGATTAAGCACATCTTTCACTACTTGAGTGGTAGCCAGCTACTTGGATTGTTTTATCCCAAGGAGGAATCACTACTGCCAGCTTTACATGGTTTTTTTGACTCTGACTCGGCTGGTTGCTATGACACTCGTGTGTCCATGAGTGGTTTTTGCTTCATGATTGGTAGCTCATACATATCTTGGTTGAGCAAGAAGTAGCCTACTATGGCCAGTTCAAGTTGTAAGGCTGAGTATAGGGCAGATTTCATAGCAACTGTTGAGTGTGTGTGGCTCAGACACCTTATGGTTGATTTGGGTGTTGGTCAATCTTCTACTGCCCCCATCTTCACTAACAGTCAGAGCACATTGGCAGTTGCGAGGAACCCTATGTTCCATGATCGCAGTAAGCACATTGAGGTGCGTTATCATTATGTCAGGGAGAGGTTCTCTATTGGAGAGACCAACTTGGCATATGTACACATGCAAGAGAACATTATAGACCTTTTCACGAAGGCTCTTCCTAGGGAGAAGTTTGAAGCTTTCCGCAAAGCTTTGGGCTTACTTCCTTTTGTGGATTGATTCCACATAGCTTGGCACTTCCTTATACATGAGTGCCAACTCCTTGTTCACCGCATCACTCCTAGCAAGATTTGTTGATATATTTAGGTAGTGAGTGTCTGAACACATTAAGACTACTGGGGCACTTTTTTCCCTCTTTAGGAGGTCGCCCCGGGCTTGTATATATGCCTATAGCCCTAATGGGTTACTTATCTTTGTACATACTAGTGGTAATACATTTAGTATTGTGTGTTGTGCTCCAAGCTTCTTCTTCATCCTTGTGTTGTCCATGTGCTTTCGCAGACCTCGAAGTCCAACAATATGGCTAAAGGAATTGTATATAGATTTGGGAATTATGAGTTCCAAACATCACATATTTGGAGATAATATAAGCTCAATGCACCTAGCAGCAAATCCTATTTACCATGCAAGAACCAAATATATAGAGGTTCATTATCACTTTATTAGGGAAAATCTCATGGCAAAGGAGATTGATATTTCTTTTGTTCCAACTGAGTACATAGAAAATATGACGACTAAAGCTCTTGATGGAATCAAACTATGCAGGTTCAAAACAATAGCAGGAATTCAAATCATCAATGAATGAAGACTCAAACATGCTTTAGCTTGAGGGGGAGTTGTTAGATCATAAAGCTTAATCATGCTTGAGAAGGACTTGTCCTTGTCCTAAATCCATTATTTAAGTGAGTCATAGTGATAGGATACCCCTTGAGAATCTTCATTCTTGCAAAGGTCTATTCATGGTATCTCATAAGCATTTCATATTCATGTAAAATCTTAGAAATTTATTCATCAAAGGATAAAAGAAGAAGTCCAAAATCCACGCGTATTTGGGTTGGTGCACATGAGTCCAAGTCTACATACTTGGACAATTAGCATTCACTTCATATATTCATTTAAAGTCACATATGACTATTCCCTTGTAAAAAAGAGTTTACTTCTATTCTTGTAAAAGTGCATATGTTAATTGCACTTACTCTCATGTGGAGTTAGAGGAATCAAAACACAAATCACTTGGTAGGTGATTGATGAGAAAGCAAGTCCTAAAGTTTAGGATTCACTTTATGGTAAGAGCTTGAATTTGAATTTAGAAATTGGCTCCAACTCTAGCTATAAAGGATGGATCAAAATCTCGCATGAAATGAGCCCGATTTGGAGATCATTTGAGAGGGATCTATAATGCTTAGTGAGCTCATTCTATAGCTCTACCACTATCCTCACATTGTGCAATGTTTGCATTGCCAATGACATTGTATGTGCATTAATATATATATGTTGATCATATCTCACTCTCTCTTCTCTGTCATGATCATCTCAGAACATTGAACTTCTCAGATTTGGTTCTCAGTGCATACTTGATCATTTGATGTGATTTAAAGTGTTATAGATTCAACATACTGTCTATTTAGTAGCGACAAAGTTTCATTTCATTATCTCAATCAATATTGAGATATATTCAAAACTCTGCTCACTGGTCTCCACACTGAAGAGGCCCAAAAATATTGGGATGGTCATCTAACTTGCTAAGAATAATTCTTAAAGTACACGATCATTTCAAGTGAAATAACTTGTGATTGGTAGTTATCTAAGTTAATTAGATACTCCCAAAAGTAATTTGATCAATTGCTAGCAGGTTGAGAGCACTGCTCATTTTACTGAGCATGTGTTGAGATCAAAATAACAAGTTTTAACTCATAGTTGAATCTTTTACTCATCCGTTTTAATCCATTGATTAGAGGATCATACTCCGAAGCACTTAGGTGATTATTTGTGGTTCTTGGAAGGACAAAGGGGTATACTTTACACTCCTCAACTTGTTCTTGGCTGGTGTGAAGCAAAATTTGCAGCACCACTTTATCTCTGGCATCTACCCACCATCTCCTCCAACATTGGTATCAGAACAACATCAAAGCAAAATGGGAGATGGATTTTCATCATTCATTGACAAATTGGACAAGGTGCAATTATCCAGCATGGTCCCTAAGGATGTAGGCTTACCTTCAAGGAAGAAGTCTGTATGGATACATCTCTAGAGATGAAGAAATGCCAATATTTAGAAGCAAACATCAACCTACAAGAGAGGAGCAAGAAAGACTAGCTACATGGTGTGCAAAGGATGCTCTAGCCAGGCCTTATATACTTAAATCAATATCTAATTTCTTATTACCTCATATTAGGAATTGCAAGACCTCCCAAGCAACTTGGGAAGTACTTTCTTCATACTTCTCATCAAATACAAGGGCTAGGAAGAACCAACTTTGGATGGAATTCACAACCTTGAAGAAGCAACCATAGCAAAGTGTAGTTGACTATGTGACCAAGATGAAGGATGTAGCTGATCAACTTGGGAGTATAAGAGAAGAAATAGAAGAAGATAAAATAGTAAGGTAGATCATAAATGGCATCAAGGCTGATGACAAGTGGGAGCCCTTTACTACAACAATGGACTACTTGACCTCAACACATTGATGGGGCAACTCTTCACACATGAGACAAAGCTCAACAAGAATGGAGATAGCTCTAGATGTAATCAATCTTCTACCCTTTACATAGATAGAAATAAGAGTAAAGATAAAGGAAAAGGTAAAAGGAATGAAGAAGAGTCAATTACCTCTCAAGTGAACTTCACAGGTAGAGGAAGAGGTACTAGAGGAAGGGGTAGAGGAGGAAGGCAAGGCAGGGGGAGATCATACAAATCTTCACCTTGCAATATCTATAGTTTGACCAATCATATCACAGATGAGTGCTTCAAGAACACAAAGAATTAGAGAGGAAGAGGAATCCACAGAGGAGGCTATGGACAATCCAGAGGCAGGTTCAATAATGGAGGAAGCAATCGCCATCATAATTACAACCAAGGTTAGAACAACAACTATCAAGGAGGCTTCAGAGGTAGAAGAGACTACAACAACTATATAGAAGACCAAGAGGACTCTCTATTGATCATGAATATGACCTCCAAGCAAGGTAAAGATGATGAGCATCTATTCTATATTGATTTTGGTTGTTCCAATCATGTGGCTGGAAATGTAGCATTGTTATCTGATCTTGAAGAACCTAAAGGGAAGCATGAAGTCCAGATAGGTGATGGCACTAGGAACTCTGTTAAGAAGATTGGAAATGTTGAAGCATCTGATGGTAACATGAACCTCTTAAGTAAGATATTATATGTGCAAACCATAACAAAAAACCTAATGAGTGTTGGGCAGATAGTTGAGAAGGGTTTACATGTTAGATTCACAAGGCATGGAGCATATGTGGAGGAACCTCGACAAGGCTTCAAGAGGATTGCAAAAGGTGAGAAATCTGGTAGAATCTTTACATTTGAAGTTGAAGATACCAGAAATATTGCTCTCTTCAATTACAAAGATCAAACCCTATCTGAATTGGAGATATGGCATAAGAGACTAGGTCATCTAGGAGAAAGGACACTAAAGCAAATATGCAGGGATCATAGTGTGCTTGGCTCCAGATGTGTCCAAGCAACACACGATTTACAAATGTGGAGCATGCCAATTGGGCAAATCACACAGGCAACCATTCAACAGAAAAGGATACATGTATGAAGACTACTTGGAGCTGGTGCAGACAAATGTGTGGGGTCCTAGCAGAGAGCCATCAATCTCAGGATCAAGGTATTATGTTTCATTTATAGATGACTATAGTAGTTGGACAATTCTTTACTTCATGAAGCATAAAGATGAAGTCTTTACTTGTTTCAAGAAGTACTTGGCATTGATTGAGAATCAAACAGGTAGAAGCTTGAAGAGGCTAAGATGCGATGGAGGTGGTGAGTATTTCTCACATGAATTTGACTCCTTCTTATAGGACAGAGGCATAAAGAGAGAGGTTACAACAAGCTACACTCTTGAACAGAACGGAGTGGCAGAGAGAAGAAATAAACTAATAGTAGAAGCTGCAAGATCAATGTTGAATGAAAAGAAACTTCCAAATTACTTATGGGTAGAGGTTGTTTCCACAACCACACACTTAATTAATAGGCTTCCATCCAAGTCCTTGGATGGAATGACACCACATGGAATGGCAAGAGACCTTCCCTAGACTATTGGGTGCTTATGCACATATACCCTCACGGATTAGAGGAAAGCTTTATCCAAAAGCTGAAAGGTGTATATTCATTGGCTATGACCAAAATAAGAAAGGATATAAGTTATATAATCCCACTAACAAAGGATTTACAGTTAGTAGGTGGTGCTTGATGAAAATAACTCCTGGTTTGAAGATGATTGCAGGAAAATAAAGCTACCCTATGACTTGGAAAGTGATTTTCCAACTCTAACTCAAGAAGAACCACAAATATCAGAAGATGTCAACTCAGAAGATCAAGAACAGATTGACTTCAAAGCTTGGAAGTCCAAGGGTAAGACAAAATTCAAACAATTGGAAGACATTCTAGAGTCATCCAATCAAGCACTTAGAAGATCTCAAAGGGAGAGTAAGAAACCCATAAGGTATGGCTATGACACATCACATTCTATATACATGGCTAAAGATTCTATATCAAAGGAACCTTCTTTATTTGAAGAAGCCAATAAGAAAGAAGAATGGAGAGAAGCTATACAAGAAGAAATTGAAGCACTTCAAGAGAACAATACTTGGGATTTGGTTCCCAAGAAACCAAGCATGAAGGTAATAGGATCCAGGTAATTTTACAAAGTGAAGAAGAATTCAGATGGTTCAATCAACATGTATAAATCAAGGCTAGTAGCAAAGGGGTTTGCTCAAACCCATGGAGTGGATTATGAGGAGACCTTCTCACCTGTGGTGAAAATGCCAACAATTAGGGTTCTAGTAAGTATCGTTATCTAAGTTAGTTAGATACCCCCAAAAGGAATTCGATCAATTGCTAGCAGGTTGAGAGCACTGTTCCTTTTACCTAGCATGTTTTGAGACCAAAATAGCAAGTTTTAGCTCATAATTAAATCTCTGATTCATCTGTTTTAATCCATTGATTAGAGTATCATACTCCAAAGCACTTAGGTGATTATTTGTGGTTCCTAGAAGGCTAAAGGGGTCTAATTTACACTCCTCAACTTGTTCTTGGCTGGTGTGAAGTAGGATTTACTGCACCACTTTTCATCTTTGGCATCTATCCACCATCTCGTCCAACAATCAAGGTTGTTAGACTTGATTTTTACTTTTCCTAGATTATAGGAAAGTGACTATCAATCACAAAAAACACTACCTATGTGTTGATTTGAATTCAAATTCATTATACATGAGTTGTGGACTACACAAAGAGCCTATGTAAGGAGTCACAATCATTTGTACCATAAGGTTAGAGCAATATACAAATCAGTTTGATCATCACTTTGTTCATATTCCATTTTTTCCATCATCATCTCCAAGTTGAGTCAACTTGCGGAGGATCGTTCTCTCTCCATAGTGATCCAATTCCTATGACTAAGGATTCATTTCATAGATAATGTGTCTATTTTATGCATACAAATTTTTGTCGCATTTGGTTTAGTAGATTGTGAGAAAATGTCTCAGGGCCTATGTTGGAACTCAAGGTCAAGCACAAGCATGGAAGCACATCAGAAAAGTGGACACATAAGAAGAAGGAGCAACTAGGGAGCTCCAAGAAGTGTATGTCAAATTTTCAGAAGAAAACCCTACAAAAATAGTGATTTTCATCACTAAAAACCATTGTAAATACCATTTTCCATTTTTGTAACTCCATTTTGTTCAAGACGAGGGGTCCTCGAGCTTGAGGAGTATTAGAAGTATCATCCTACCAATTTTCATAATTTTTAGACTTCGTTTGAGCCCTCAAATAAGCCCTGGAACCTAATCTTTAACTAGGCTGGACATTAGGTCTAGACAGGGTCAAAACTAGTCAAAAAGCTATAAAAAGAGCTAGAGAGTTCATTTTTCGGGTTAGCTTGTTTGAGAATAGAGCTTTTGTAAGAGAACTCTAGTGTAATCAAGTCCTTCCATTGTTCCTCTCTTTGATCTTGCCTTGTGCGCGTGTGTGTGTATGCGTGTGCATGTTTGTGTGCTTTCACTCACGTGCTTGTGCCTTCACTTGCTCATGGTCTTCATAACGGTCCTCACATCTCCGCAGATTGACAAGTAAAGGAGGTGGTGCTTATGCTTGAGCTACACCAAATTTTGGCACCGTTACCGAGGAGAGAGTTTTGAGGACGAGTGTTGTGATGGTAAGATCGTAGATTTACGACGCTGGAAGGAAAAAAAAACTATCATTTCTGTTCATTTTCTGGTTTTTCTTCTTCATCTTCATCATCATCATCATCATCATCACCATTTTCATCAATCTTCATCTTCATCAATCTTCATCTTCATAGAAATTTCTTGTTTTTTAGTGCATTTTCACCATTTTCATACCATTTTTCATGCATTATTGTGTGAGAAGGAGTTAGGAAGTGCAAGGGAGAGCAAGCGATTGTGTTTTTTCACCTTTTTTTCACATACGAAGATCGCCATTGCTCGGCACTCAGAAATTTGAATTTCCCGCCAAAAACATGATTCTGACTGAAAATCTTAATTTTCATAAAATTCAAAATTTTTCAAAAAGATACGATTTTCTATTTCCTGCCTAAAAGCTTTTTGAAAAGAACACGATTTTGGGGTCATTCTTAGAATCACGATTCTCTAGTTGTGCTCAAAATCGCGATTCTCCAAATTTCTCAAAAACACGATTTTGAGAAGACACGATTTTCAATGGGCTCAAAATCGCGATTTTCACAAATCATGATTTTCAACCAAAAACACGATTTTGTGAAAACACGCTTTTCTGTGGCTCCAAAATCGTGATTTTTCATCCAAAATCGCGATTTTCATGATTTTTTAGAACACACGATTTTCACTAAAGAACAAAATCGTGATTTTCAGAACACAATTTTCATTCAAAATCACGATTTTCTGGTCATTCTCAAAATTGCGATTTTCAGGCCAAAAACACGATTTTGACCAAAAATGATTTTCATTCAAAATCGCGATTTTCATGTCAGAAACACAATTTTGACCAAATACAATTTTCATTCAAAATCTCGATTTTCATGTCAAAAACACAATTTTGACCAAACACGATTTTCATTCAAAATCGCGATTTTCTCGTCATTCTCAAAATCCCATTTTTCACGATTCTCATTCAAAATCGCGTTTTTCACGATTCTCAGCCACAATCACGTTTTTCACGATTTTCAATCAAAATCGCATTTTTTGGGGATTGCTTAGAATCGCGATTTTCATCAGTGCAGCATCACGATTTTCATGATTTCACCAAAATAGTGATTTTTGCGGTTGCTCAACATCATGATTTTCATCATCCCTCAAAATCACAATTTTCATCATCCCTCAAAATCGCAATTTTCATCATCCCTCAAAATCGCAATTTTCATAAGAGCTCAGCATCGTGATTTTTAAACCTCCCAAAATCACGATTTTCACACAAAATCGTGATTTTTCCAAAAGGTCCTGTTTGCCTGTATTGACCCCCAAGAGCCTGATTTGACATAACTTTTTCATCAAAAGTCCATTGTTTGAGCAATACAGAGGGGAATTTTGGGACTAGAAGACAAAAGCTTATGAACCTGAGATTTGGTAGACACCTAGGCAAGGATAGACAAAGCATTAGATCTTCTGAGGCTAGTATCAACCATACCGCTAAGTCTTGGGCAGAACAACTAAGTGGTCATCCTTACGTACTAAGTTCAGACACAAGTGATTCAGAAATGTCTTTTAGCATGGGGAAACCTGCAGGTGGCTCAGGAACTGCCTATCTACAAACACCCAAAAGTCCATATAAGACACAGTTGGAATATATTCGGACCAACCGATTAGGTGCTCGCATCTATGAGGACGGCCTAAGGCGATTAGTGGTCCAACTCAAAAATCCAGGTCAACCCTTTGGACTTGAACACCCAGTAGTCAAGTTTGAAGAAGGTTCATACATTGATAAGGAAGGAACCATATATGTGTCCACCAACCTACCTGATAGGACAGATGAGTTTGGAAACATCATTCCTGAGAGTGAGATAGGAGACCTAGAGCAAGGAGATGTAGGACAAGAACCCAAGACTCCTAGAGGCAAGTCAGTTTTGACCAGAGTGATCACTCCAGATTGGATCCCTCAAGACAACAAAAGCATAGAACTATTCTTGAATAGAGAAAGAGAGGTAGCCTTTTGGAGATTCAAGCCAGATCAACCTAGCCAATTGGGCATAGTCATCATCTACGAGTTCAAGGATCCAGAGACACCAGGCAAAGTTTTCTACTTGGATAACACATCAGAGAAAATGTTCTTGGTATCAGAGCATGATAGGCACGCATATACTTGACAGGGTGAATTGATCTTTCCTCCACCACGGTCTAATATTTCCCATGGCCACCAAGGTATAGGATCATCACATGCTCATGAAGCACAACGAGAACGCACAAGAGAGAGACCTGAAGTAAGCTTTGCAAACATTAGGGGTAGAGACCGATCAGGACATGAGGGTGAAAGACCTGAAAGAGAGAGACATCGAGCACATAGGCAACAAAGAGATGAACATGATTTTCCATTGCCTAGACCCTGAGAGCACACAAGAACCCTTAGACCCACTCAAGTGATCAAGGCAATGAAGAATTATTTCGACGCGACATGAGATCCTTATGATCATGTGGCTGAGTTCAAACAAGTGTTAAGAGCTGAACAAGTTGAGGATTTGTTCACCCAGTATGAGGCATTTGGCACTGCCTTAGCTTGGTTTTAACCACTGAGTAGTAATTATCTTGATATAGGTCAATTGCTAGACGAATTCATTGTAGAATTTTCCAAGGGTGGTATCAGGCATAACACATCATCCTTGATCCACAACTTCAAGCAAACACGCCAAGCAACAGTGCAACTTGCAGGAAGACGATTCAGAGAGTACTTAGAAAGATGCCCTGTTCCAGAGTTACCCACACATGCCAAACAAGTGGCCTTGTTCTTAGATGGTTTACTGAGCACCAAGTTAAGATCATATGTGTACTTGAAAGAGCCAAGATCCATAGAAGAGTGTGTGCGAATGTGCATAGACATAGAAGATAATTTGGGTGAGGAGTTAGGATTGTCCAATCTCTACAAAGATTCGGACTGTTCTACTAGTCATACTTCCAAAACCTCCACTGAGATAGATGAGATAGTTGATCAGGTTGCCAAGAAGCTAGGAGTCCAAAATAGATAGATGCCAAGGGTCACCTCATTGAATCGATGTTATACTTGTGGAGGCGACCACATGGCTAACGTTTGCCCAATGCTAAACCAGAATGTAAGAGAAAGGAATGCACCATACTGCACTATTGAAAGGAAGTACACAAACCATACGACTTAAGATTGTCCCTATAATAGGCAGGCTCTCAGACAAAATTATTAGCAACCTTACCCACAGGGTAGGTATTAGAACCAATACCAGCAGCCATATTATAGGCCACAATAGCAGTACCAAGCACCATATAGGCCACAACCAGTCCTAGGAAACCAACCACCAGTGCCTGCCAATGTAATTCGAGTTAAGTATGCAATGGCAGAAGAGAACCTTAATAGAGCATTGGTGCCACTAACTCCATTGGTCTCTCATGCTCCTAGTTCAGACTACTCCCGTGAAGGTAGTCCACATGCTTATTACATAGAATCACCTGAGCATAGTGAGATCTACTCGTATCAATATGAGGCACCACCTAGGGCCAAAACTGGGAGCCAGAATACTCCAATGTCATGTACACAAATCCTAACCAGACAAATGATACCACAAGCCCCTAGAGGACCATGTTTTAGATGTCAGGGTGACCATTTCATTCGTGAATGTCCCCACTCACTTGCTCCAGGACAAGGACAAAACATCACAATACAAAGCTTTTGTCCTGAGTGCGACAAAGACCATCTCCCTAGAGATTGTCCAAGAAACCCCTCTAGTGCACCCAAGGTTACACCCATTAATGTGGTAGGCTTAGTGGTGGATTCAAGTGTAAGTAGTAGTAATGTGGCTCCTGTACAGGCCGTTACTAGGGCACAAGCATTAAAACAAGATAGACCAACAGAGCAATCGGAGTCAAGTGAATCAGGAGAGCCTAGAAAACAAGAACATGGAAAGATACCAGAGAGAAGGCCAATCGCAAGTGGAATAAAAAGTTATCAGAACTAGAAGAAAGCCTGAAAGAAGTGAAAACAAAGATAGAAGATTTCATCTCAAAGTCCCTCACATGAAGAAACTCCGTCCACACCACCTCATCCCACCCCACCACCCATTGTAAATAGACCACAATCAGGGTTTGTTCTTGCAGATCCAACCCCAGAATGCTTGGACATGATGTTCAAGGCCTACCAGGCTCGACTTCAAGAAGGGCCTACAGCTACAAACATAGACAAGAGTTACCTTAGAGCTGACTTAGAGATTGAATAGATGAACATGTGCATGAAAATGGTAGAACTAGCTCAATCTATGCTCGAGACCAGTCACAAGTTCAATCATACAAACTCTATCAAATCGGATTTTCATTTCCAGGGCTTACTAGAAAGATTAGAGCAATTGGTAAACAAACCACAAGTTTCTTTACCTCCAAAGGCTCAACCAGTCGTTGAGAGAGAAAGCTCTCCACCAATGAAAGCTTATGTTCCTAATTCCACGAATGTTGGAACACCTCTTTCAATTCAAGAGTACTCTCAAGAGTTCTTGTGGGAAATACAAGAAGAGAAATGGGCCAAGGAGAAGGGTAACCCCCCTCCTATTCCAGAGATTGATGATCTTCATGATAAATTTCCCCAAGACATTCCGTCTATCTATGGAGACCAAATAGAGCAATAAGAAGATGAAAGGTTAAATTTTGAATCTAATTCTTTACAAGAGTTGCCACAATTCACAGGCCCATGGGAATCTGAATCTCTTCAGATCAGAGCTCCCACAATATTGGTAAGCAATGAAGACTCAGTGGTTCCAAGGAACACTGATGTCATGAAGAACACTAAGGCTCAGTGTCATCTCACTGTAGAAGAGCTGCTCAAAGCAAAACTTGAGCTATGGAATCATGTGAAGGATCAGGTCCCAGAACTTGATTCCAATATGCCAAAAGGAGGCTTAAGCAGAAAGTACCAGAGATACCTCTAGACAAAATAGGGGACATGAGTGAAGGTGAAGAACGTAATACTTATCATCCAATCACCTGCCAAGGTTACACAACCAAAGCGATCGTAGATTCAGGTGCTGGTGTTGCTATTGCGACCACCTCCTTGTGGAAGCGATGGGGCAAATCCACATTAAGACCAACTAGAATGAAGCTTCAAATGGCAGATGGTCATTTTGAAAGACCTCTAGGATTGCTAGAAGGGATAACTCTAACCACTTGTGGTGTAGAGTTTGAACACACTTTTGCTATATGTGACTTTGAAAAAAATAATGTCTATGAGATGATCCTAGGAAGACCCTTCCTATGACAATTGCAAATAGTACAGGATTGGGGAACCAACTCCTTGTACTTGCAGCACTTAGGGGTCACCACCAAGGTCAATTTGAAGATTTACACCTTCAAAGATGTACCACCCCTATAGTGGAATCCTATCCACAAAGCGAAAGAAGATTCTATCTCTGTGCATTTTGGAAGTTCACCTGATCCATCTTGGATGCATGAAGATACTCATTTGTGGATGTGCAAGGTTGCAGAGGAAGAGGAAAGACACCTAAAAGCACGAGAAGAAGGAACTTTTCCAGGAGATAGACCAATTGAAGACCCAGCCTATACATCGAGTTTCCAGATGAGGAATTTGAGCCTCATGGTTGGGCAGAAATCTTGGCCACCATGGACATTGCTGTTAATGAAGAACAGTGGACACCTCATTGTGATAAGGAGGGTTATGATATTTCAGTATTTTTGTGTCAGCCCTTGCTAGAAGAATGTGACCCTAATGATGTCATAGAAGAAGAAGAAGAGCATGGCAATGACCTAGAGTCCATTGTAATGGATAGTTGCTGTGATTCAGAGCAGCACTATCTAGAAGATGTAGGAGTGCTTACCCAAAAAGAAGAAGAACCTCTCACAAGTATTAAAACGGTAAACTCAAAGGATGGAAGTGAGAGTAGTCAAAAGAAAAAGAAAAGAAAAGCAGTGAAACAAGAAGAGGAGGAGTCATTGTTCGAAGTACGAGAAAATTTCAAGAAATATGAAGTTGAAGATTGAAAAATTTTGGTACGAATGCCTAAGAGAGAGGCCATCATAGGAGAATCATATGATAATAAAGAAAAGACCAAGAAGATTGTAGTGACCATTGAAGAGAACGAAGAGAGATGCATGTATATCGGAGATGACCTAAGTGCAAGAGAAGAAATGGAGCTCGTAGCTCTATTAAGGGAATATAGGGATGTGTTTGCATGGCACTATAGAGACTTGAAGGGGGTAGATCCAAGAATATGCTCTCATACGATCCCCATGATTGCTGATGCCAAGCCCACCAAACAGAAGCCCTACACATATAATTGTTGGGAGAGATGGTTGGATGCACTCAAGAGATTGAGTTGAAGCTGCTAGACCAGCTTTGCTCCAGCCCTCCTTTGCTTCAGATATGCTTAGTACACTTGATTAGCTTCCAAATGATACCAAGAAAGCATATATGTACTTTGCAAATGATATGTGTAATGATCAAATCAAAACAGACTACTTGAGACTTCAAAAAACCAAGAAAACTTGCTATTTTTGTATTGACACCTGCTCAGTCTTTCACTCAGTGTGACCAGCACACTTACAATTGATCAAATTCCTTCTGGACATATTCAATTAGCTTAGCAAGCTACCATTTGTAAGTGGAATGAGATAAAATGATAAACTACACACTGAGAAATCACTTTAGCAAAATTATATGTACCCCCGACTTTTTAGGAGCTCTACAGAAGAATACCAGAGGTCACTTCGAGCAAGATTTCTCCGAGATGGCTGATCCAATGACCTTGAAATTTTGTAGGCATGTAGAAGGCTTTGAGGTGAATCCAATTTGCCTTGAATCACTTGATTTGAATAAGTAGATCCTGAGATATGCTCTGTTGAAGTTGACAGACTTGGAGATGATGACTCAGAGAAAATAGAGATAATGAATGTGTATACTTCTATTGATTGATGTAGTTGTACAATCCCATTAGCATGACAAGCATAGCTAAATGATGTGTTGTGGTGTAGGCTATGAAGTAGCACTAACACACACAGAGTTACAATAGTAAAATGCCTCGGGGAGTGAGCTCAATTGGACTAGCTTGTCTTGAGACATCCTTCCAAGGATACAAGCCAAATGTGAAGGCTTGATTTGTACCAACAGCTCCCCCTCAAGCCAAACACTTTGGCTCAAGTCTTCATCTTCAATCTCCAATCACATCCTGCAATCCAATCATGGATTTGAATCTGCATAGCTTGTTTCCATCCAATGCCTTAGTGAGTAAATCTGCACATTGCATATTAGTAGACACATAAGTCAACTGAATCTCTTTGCTTAGTAACTTCTCTCTCTTATAGTGGTAATGAACCTCTATGTGTTTTGTCCTAGCATGATATATTGGATTAGATGCAAGGTGAAGAGAGCTTGTGTTATCTCCAAAGATGATTGGAGGCCTAGTGTATAGGCCTAGCTCTGTATACAAAAGCTTTAACCAGATAGCTTCTTGAGTGGCATTGGCAAGCCCTCTATACTCTGCTTCAGTGGATGACAATGCCACTGTAGGTTGCTTCTTGGCTGACCAAGAAATAGGTTTATCTCCTGCAAAACAAATGTAACCTGATGTGCTTCTCCTATCATCCTTGCATCCTGCCCAATCTGCATCTGAGTATACTTTAATGTCAATATCTGATGTATAAGAAAAGTACAAACCATGGCTTTGAGTTCCTTTGAGGTACTTCAAGATTTTCTTTGCTGCCTCTAGGTGAGGTACCCTTGGTTTGTGCATGAATTGGTTTAGCACACTAACTCCATATGCTATGTCAATTCTGGTTAGGGTAGCATAATTCAAACTACCTACCATGCTTTGATATCCTGTAATGTCTTGTATTTCATCCCCTTCATGAGCACTTAGCTTTAGGTTGACCTCCATTGGAGTAGTTGAGACTTTAGCATCCTGCAAGCCAAACTTCTTGACCATATCCTGTACATACTTCTTTTGAGTGATATATATACCTGAGTTGGTGTAGACTAACTCAAGACCTAAGAAGTATTTCAATAATCCAAGATCATTGATCTTGAATTCCTTCATCATCTGTCCTTTGATGTGTCTAATCCCATTGACATCATTGCCTGTAATGATGATGTCATCAACATAAACACACAAATAGATTACCTCTGTACTACTTCTCTTTATGAACAGAGAAGTATCAGCTTTGCTCATCACAAATCCTTGGTCTTGGAGGTAGGTTGTCAACCTGTAATTCCATGCTCTAGGTGCCTGCTTCAAACCATATAGAGCCTTCTTCAATTTACAAACATAATTTACCTTCTTGGGATCTTCATAGCCAGGTGGTTGTGACATGTAGACTTCTTCAGATATCCATCCATTCAAGAAAGCATTCTTGACATCTAATTGGTACATGTTCCAATTCTTTGATGCAGCTACACTCACCAATATTCTGATAGTTGGCATCTTAGCCACAGGAGAAAATGTCTCCTCATAATCAATACCTTGGGTTTGTGCAAAACCCTTGGCTACCAACCTAGCTTTGTACTTGTTGATTGTTCCATCTGAATTTCTCTTTAGCTTGTAGATCCATCTGGATCCTATCACCTTCATAGTGTCCTTCTTGGGTACCAAGTCCCAAGTATCACTCTCCTTGAGAGCTTCCATTTCTTCATCCATAGCTCCTTTCCATTCTGGTTTGGTAATTGCTTCTTCATAGGTACCTGGTTCTTCATTTAACAAATCCTTTGTAAGATATACAGAATGCTTTGTTACAAGAGAAGTATCATACCCATATCTTATAGGCTTCTTACTTTCTCTCTGAGATCTCCTCATTGCTTGAGTTGAGGATTCTGGTATATCCTCTAGCTTCTTCATCTTCATCTTTCCTTTGGACTTCCATGCCTTGAATTCCTCAAGGTTAATTGTATCATCATCATCTGAGCTTGAGTCTTCTTTCTGGATTGGTTCCTCCTTGGTGAGCCTTGGGAAATCTTCTTCCATGTCATAAGGTAGACTAACCTTCCTGCATTCATTCTCATACCATGAGTCATTCTCATCAAAGATGACATCTCTGCTTACCTTGAAGCCTTTGTTTGTTGGGTTGTAGAATCTGTATCCCTTTTGGTTCAAATCATAACCAATGAAGATACATTTTTCAGCTTTAGGGTCTAGCTTTCCCCTTACCTGTGAGGGAATATGCACATATGCTACACAACCAAAGATCTTGCAATGATCCAGAGAAGGTCTCTTACCATGCCAAGCTTCATATGGTGTCATGCCATCAAGTGACTTTGATGGCAACCTGTTGATGAGGTAGGTGGCAGTAGATACACTCTCTGCCCAAAGATAATTTGGCAACTTCTTTTCATTAAGCATAGACCTAGCTGTTTCTACAATGAGTCTATTCCTTCTTTCAGCTACCCCATTTTGTTCAGGTGAGTACCTTGTAGTTATCTCCCTTTTGATTCCTCTTTCCTCCAAGAAATCTTCAAACTCATTTGAGAAGTATTCTCCTCCTCCATCTGACCTTAGCCTCTTCAAGTTTCTTCCTGTTTGGTTTTCAACAAGTGCTAGATACCTCTTGAAACAATTAAACACTTCATCTTTATGTTTCATAAAGTATAAGATAGTCCACCTGCTATAGTCATCAATGAAGGACACATAGTACCTTGAACCTGAAATGGAAGGGTCCTTGCTAGGTCCCCAAACATCTGTGTGTACCAAGTCTAGGTAGTCTTTATGCATGAAACCTTTCCTTGAATAGGGCAACCTGTGAGACTTACCAAACTGACAAGCACCACACTTGTAAATCATGTGTTGCTTGGATACATTAGGTATCCCAAGCACACATTGATCCCTGCACATTTGCTTTAGGGTTTTTTCACCTATGTGACCTAACCTCTTGTGCCATATTTCTAACTCTGAAAGTGTTTGATCCTTGTAATTATATAAAGCAATGTTCTTGGTGTCTTCTAGCTCAAAAATAAACAATCTACCTGATTTCTCCCCCTTGGCAATTCTTTTGAAACCATGTCTTGGGTCTTCCACATATGCTCCATATTGAGTGAACCTGACCTGCAAACCTTTCTCCACAATCTGACCAACACTCATTAGATTCTTGGTGATGGTTGGTACATAGAGTACCCTGCTCAATAGGTTCTGGTTACCATCACATGTCTTTACATTTCCAATCTTAACAACAGAATGTTTAGTATCATCACCTGTCTGTACCTGATGTTTGCCCTTGGGTTCTTCCAAATCAGAGAGTAGTGCCACATTGCCAGCTACATGGTTAGAACATCCTGAATCAATATAAAATAAATGATCATCATTTGTACCTGCCTTGGAGGTCATATTCATGATCAATAGGGAGTCATCTTGCTCCTCTGTGTAGTTGTTGTAATCCCCTTCTATTTCTGAATCCACCTTGATAATTACCATTGTGGTTGTGGTTGTAATGGTTGTTGTATTGATTGTTGTATCCATTGTAGCCTTGGTGTTGGTTGAACCTGCCTCTCCCTTGAGAGTATCCACCTCTTTGATAGCCTCTTCCTCTCTGATTCTTGTAGTTCTTGTAGCATTCATCTGTGGTATGATTGGACAATCCACAAATGTTGCATGGTGATGAGTTGTAGGGTCTCCCCCTACCTGACTTACCTCCTCTGCCTCTTCCTCTTGAGGATCTACCTCTCCCTGCATAGTTTGCTTGGGAGGTAGAACCTTCTTCATCAACCTTCTTACTTTTACCTTTATCTTTAACCTTCTTATCAGTATATAGAGCAGAGGGGTTGTTACCTTTTGATTGATCTCCTGTCTTTGTAAACTTAGCTTCATGTGTGAATAGTTGGCCCATGAGTGTTGTGAGATCTGGGGTATGCATGTCCATGTAAAGGTCCATTGCAGTGGTGAAGCTTTCCCACTTATCATCTGCTTTGAGTCCATTTGTTACTTGCCTGACTATTTGCTCCTCTTCAATCTCCTCTCCAATGCTTGCTAATTGGTCTGCCACATCTTTAATCTTGGTCACATACTCTGAGACTGATTGCTTGGGATGCTTCCTAAGGGTTGTGAATTCAATCCACAGTTGATTCTTCCTGGCCCTTGTGTTGGAAGAGAAATATGTTGACAGAGTTTCCCAAGTCTCTTGGGAAGTCTTACAGTTCCTTATATGAGGTAAAAGGAAATCAGATATAGAGTTAAGAAGGTAAGACCTTGCCAAAGCATCCTTTGCACACCATTGGTTGAGTCGCTCTTGTTCATCCTTGGTGGGTAGTCCTCTAGTTTTGAATGAGGGCAATCCCTCATCTCCTGATATGTATCCAAATAAGCTTCTTCCTTGTAGATAGGTCTTCATCCTTAGAGACCAAGCTTGGTAATTGTTCCTGTCCAATTTGTCAACGAATGAAGGAAAACCATCTCCCATGTTACCTTATTTGCTCTGATTTCACTGTTGGGAGAGATGGTTGGATGCACTCAAGAGATTGAGTTGAAGCTGCTAGACCTGCTTTGCTCCAGCCCTCCTTTGCTTCAGATATGCTTAGTACACTTGATTAGCTTCCAAATGATACCAAGAAAGCATATATGTACTTTGCAAATGATATGTGTAATGATCAAATCAAAACAGACTACTTGAGACTTCAAAAAACCAAGAAAACTTGCTATTTTTGTATTGACACCTGCTCAGTCTTTCACTCAGTGTGACCAGCACACTTACAATTGATCAAATTCCTTCTGGACATATTCAATTAGCTTAGCAAGCTACCATTTGTAAGTGGAATGAGATAAAATGATAAACTACACACTGAGAAATCACTTTAGCAAAATTATATATACCCCCGACTTTTTAGGAGCTCTGCAGAAGAATACCATAGGTCACTTCGAGCGAGATTTCTCCGAGATGGCTGATCCAATGACCTTGAAATTTTGTAAGCATGTAGAAGGCTTTGAGCTGAATCCAATGTGCTTTGAATCACTTGATTTGAATAAGTAGATCATGAGATATGCTCTGTTGAAGTTGACAGACTTGGAGATGATGACTCAGAGAAAACAGAGATAATGAATGTGTATACTTCTATTGATTGATGTAGTTGTACAATCCCATTAGCATGACAAGCATAGCTAAATGAGGTGTTGTGGTGTAGGCTATGAAGTAGCACTAACACACACAGAGTTACAACAGTAAAATGCCTGGGGGAGTGAGCTCAATTGGACTAGCTTACCCGCGACTTTTGCATTACATCTTTTATAGAAGTTGAGTTGAGATTTGAATTTGAATTCAAATTCAAATCTCCTATAATTACTCCTCTAAAAGTAGGGAGATATTCTCTCTACTAAACCATCCACTTTTCCACGAATCCAATCAAGTAGGTAAGTGATTACATGTGAATGCCAAGTCATATAGACTTTTACAATGAGTAAAATGTAATAACACATAGGCAAGTGTTTCTATGGTTCTTGCTACATGTGAGACATCCTTCCAAGGATACAAGCCAAATGTGAAGGCTTGATTTGTACCAACAATAATGACACTTATGCAGCCAAGATAAAAGAAGAAATTGACAGGCTGATTGAAGCTGGATTTATTTATGAGATTGAGCATACTGAATGGGTGTCCCCCATTGTAGTGGCGCCCAAGAAGAATGGGAAGTTGCGAGTGTGTATTAACCTTAAAAAAGTTAATGCCGCTATGATCAGAGATAGTTATCCGCTTCCAATCACAGAACACCTATTGGAGCGTGTTGCAGGCAAGGAAGTTTATAGCTTCCTTGATGGATTTTCAGGTTACAATCAAGTAGCCATTGCCCAAGAAGATCAACACAAAACAGCTTTTGCCACAGAGTGGGGAATTTTTGCATTTTGTGTGATGACATTTGGGCTAACCAATGCACTTGCAACATTCCAAAGGCTCATGTGTCATGTCTTCAAAGAGTTCTTGCGGAAGAGCTTAGAAGTATATGTGGATGATTTATGTGGTCATTCCCAAGAAAGAAGATACCACATCCCTGAGCTCAGACAGATCTTCAACAAGTGCAGAGAATATCGAGTGTGTTTGAACCCAGAAAAGTGTGTGTTCATGGTTCGACAAGGTAAAATCTTAGGTCACATTGTTTCTAAGAATGGAATATCAACAGATGAGGACAAGGTAAGAGCCATAGCAGAGTTGCCCAGGCAAAGGAACATTAAAGAGGTACGAGCCTTTATGGGCCATTGTGGATATTATCGCAGGTTTATCCACATGTATGCGATCATAGCTAAACCTCTTTATGGTTTGTTGACAAATTTTGAGTGGAATGATGAATGCGAGAATTCCTTCAATGAGCTGAAGAGACGTTTGTGCACGACACCAATACTAATCACTCCCGATTGGAATAAGCCATTCCTTGTCCATGTGGATGCATCCAATAATGCCATAGGATGCGTGCTAGCACAACCCACAGGTGAAGGAAATCTAGATTTTCCTATAGCATATGCTAGCAGACAGCTCAGTACAGCTGAGCAAAATTATACAACAACAGAGAGAGAAGGTTTAGGCATGGTATACGTTGTGAAGAAGTTTAGACACTACTTATTGGCCAACAAATTCAAGTTTCTCACTGATCATCAAGCTTTGTTATATTTGGTCAATAAACCTTGCAATGCAGGACGTCTAGTAAGATGGTTCCTCTTGCTAATGGAATATGACTTTGAAGTTGTTGTTAGAAAAGGTAGAACCCACCTCTGGGCAGATCACCTTTCTCGCATCACTTCAGGAGAGTCACCACAAGGAGTGTCTGATGAACTACTTGATGCTTATCTGTTCAATTTAGAAGTTGTTCCTAGATGGGCAAATGAGTTGGTACCAGTCCTAACCTTTGGACCCGCAAATAAGAATGTGAAAACATCACAAGAAGAAATTGTAAAATCACAAAAATATCACATATTGGCAGGCAGCATGTACAAACAAAATACAGAGGGTGTACTAGCTTGTTGTGTTGAGGACGATGAACATAGTAGTTGGTTGCAACAAGCTCATGAAGGATTGCTAGGAAATCACAGTTCTAAACAACGAACATTGCAGAATCTGAAACCTTTAGGAGTATATTGGCCTAGCATGGACAAAGAAATACATGAGTGGATTAAGAATTGTCGAGTGTGTCAGGAAAAGCCCCCAGTGGAACATGCTACCCTTTATCACATGTCATTAATTCCAGATTGGAGTGTTCCATTGGTAGAATTTATGAGATCAAGAACAATACCCAAAGAAGCTAGTCTAGCAAGAAGATGAAGCATGGAGCAAGAGGCTCAGGACTATGCCCTAGTTGGAGACAACTTATATTGAAGAGGCAAGGATGGTTATCTAAGATTGTGCGTTCACGAATCAGACTATTTGAAAGTCTTAGAAACTGCACATAGTGGTGTTGCAGGTGGACACTTTGGTCCTGACCGAGTAATTAAGACCATTCTATTCTCAAGACTTTGGTGGCCCACTCTTCATATGGATGCACATACTTAAATGTGACACATGCCAATGTGCACAATATCCAATAAAAAAAGATGAGATGCCTTTGAGACCAATGATGGGAGGACGTGCATTCTCGAAGTGGGGTATAGACTTTGTTGGTCCCATTAACCCCCCATCTAGAAACTCCCATGCATAATACATTATTGTAGCCACAGATTACCTGACAAAGTGGGTAGAAGTAAAAGCCACAACAAAGAATGATGCTCAAACGACGGCTAAGTTCTTATTTGAGAATGTGTTCACTAGATATGGACTACCAATAGAGTTAGTGAGTGATAGAGGCACGCACTTCTTGAATGAAGTCATTGAAAATCTTCTCCAAGAATTCTTGGTGATACATAAGAAGTCTGCCCCCTATCATCCACAAGCTAACGAACAAGCGAAGAGCACAAATAAGATCCTATTTAATGTATTGACCAAATTGGTCAATAATAAACGCTCTGATTGGGACAAGTAGCTTCATCATGTTGTTTGGGCTTATCGAGTTGCCTATAAAACGGTACTCAATGCCATCCCCTTTCAGATGGACTTCGGACAAAATGCTGTGCTACCATTGGATTTCCTAATCCTTGCTTTAAAAGTAGCACAAGAGCACGAGTGGACTGGACATGAGTTGTCCTCCAGGATCTTTGTTCTAGAACATTTAGGTGAGACGAGGCTACGTGCTGCTGTAGGCATCTATGCTGCAAAGAAAAGACAAAAGGCTTATTTTGATGCACACATCAAGGATAAAGGATTGAAAGAGGGAGACGTAGTGTTGGTTTACACACTCAAGCAACATGCTTGTAAGTTGGAAAAACGAGGATATGGACCCATGATCATTAATAGAATTTCCACTAGTGGTGCGGTTCAATTAGCCACTCTAGAAGGAGATATCTTGCCAAACTATATTAGTGGTTGTAGAGTCAAGATGTATCAAGAACCTCTTATAGAGGATATGTTAATGAGACTCAACACTGCTAAGAAGAGAAAAGAAGAAGAGTTAAAAGTTAGAGAAGAGGCACAAGCAGAGGCCAGAGAGCGCATTAGGAAAAATAAGTTAAGGCGACTAGGCCTAGATGTCAACCCGAAAGCCCCAAAATATCACATGGACATGTGCTAAAAATCAGGCATAATTACTTCTCAAATAGTCGACCGACATCCCTTCGTGACCTTAGAGGTAAGATACAAAGAGAATGTAAGGACTGTGAGAGCATTGATTGACTCAGGTGCAGCAACTAGTGCCGTTAGAGTGTCATATTGCCAAGATGTGCACTTGAACATCAATCCCATAGAAGCCTATCTCATATGATTAGGAGGTGTGGAAACCCCTTGTTTGGGTGAGGTAGAGCTTCCCATATATCTTCAAGGTGTTCCAATGATAGTCAAAATGCTAGTGTGTCAAGATGAGGACCTTACTGAACCACTTGTCTTGGGTCAAGATTGGATACATGACCATGCAGTTAATTTAAACCTAACAAGTCAACTTCTTCAAGTTTGGGTACATGAACAATGCATTACATTAGAATTAGATAACTGCATGATCACAAATCTAGGTGTCACACATTCTCTTAGTTCTTCTAAGACTAATCTTATCGAAGAAGATGTTGTATGTGTCAAAAGCTCTATGATGCAAAAGGACTCAATCTTGGAAGAACAGACTCACAGGCACGTGGATCTCTCTTCTTCTTCCAATATTAATGCTGCCTTAGTAATTACACCACAAAGGCAAGCACAACAGTTCAAGACCATTGCCCTATCAAATAGAAGGACACCATTCAACAAGAAAGTAGTTATAGACACGAAGCAGATTTGGGTACGAAAAGGAGAGCAACCATCAACTTTGCCACCACAATTACCATCCAGGCGGGCCCAACATGTCAAAAGAAGGATCAAGCAACTAAGACAAGTTCAACCCCAAAGTATTCAACAAGTTTGGGTGCCTAAGAAATTAGCTGCAGCTCAACAAGGACAATTACAAATATGGGTACCCAAGAAGCTCTCACCTACAGAACAACCTATGCTCTCCCGCATGAGAAGGGTCTCAACAAAGAATCCAAGGCAAGGCAAGGGTCGGAACCAAATACCAAGACTAAAAGCAGACCAACTCACCTCTTCGACAAGAGTCAGCAGACCAACAACAACGGTATGGATATGGAAGCCAAAAACACTAGTAGCCCCTGCAGAACCAAAGAACCAACCATGTGGGATACAAAATTTCAATAATTATGTGAAGATGAAGAAGCCCAAGGTGATCTTTCCACATTCCAAATTGGTTCTCAAATGGATCCCTATGAGGAGGAATGATCAATTGTCATCTCGAGACCCACTGGATACCTCCATCAAAGATGGCATCAACAACCGCGAGTAACATTGAAAGCCTCAACGAGCGACAACCATGTGCTCCTTGCACAACCTTGTCTTTTGCACCATTCAAGTCATGCATTTCCAAAGTATGTATTAATATAGGGCCCTATTACACGGCCGTGCATAGACACAGTTGAGAATCCCAAGCACAAGAGCACATTGACATATGTCAACTAGTTTTACAGATACTCACATATGTCTTCTTGTTTTGTGACATTGTTGCTCAAAAAAAAAAAAAAGAGAGATTCCCAGGTTTGGCTCATGGAACATGAATGAGTCATGCTTACTTTGTTGACATATTTAGGTAGTGATGTGTGTGAACACACTAGGACTGCCTGGGCACTTTTTTCCCTCTTTAGGAGGCTTTTTTCCCTCGGCTTGTATATACGCTTATTGCCCTAATGGGCTACTTATCTTTGTACATTCTCTAGTAATAGATTCAGTATTATGTGTTGTGCTCCAAGCTTCTTCTTCTTCCTTGTGCTGTTCGTGTGCTTTCGAAGACGTCTAACTCCAACAATTGGTATCAGAGCAGGTCGTCGCTTCATCTAGGGCACCGTCGACACTCCTAAAGTTGCAATCTCAGAATCACACGAATTTTGGTGAGCATACTCAACGTGTGTTTGAGATCAAAACAGCTTCCCTTTGTGGTGCCAAAATCGCGAACTGAGCTCGTTTCGGCCTTTGAACATACTATCACAGTGCTTGTGCAGGCTATTTCGTCTTTTTGTGCCAAGGCTATATACCAGTTTCTATTCGCCAATATACGCGTCTCAAAGTCTGCTATAGGTCTAGTGGAATTCGTCTGGGTAGTTCTGTTCAACTTTTTGAGATACAGTCAATTTTCTACATCAAGGTATTTTAGTCACCGGCCATGGCTGAAAGTAGTGATGTATTCCGTATGTTGTCTATTGAGGATAAGTTGGATGGTACCAAATACCCATTATGGGCTTATATGATGCGACATGTGTTGGTTGCAAAGGATTGTGGAACATTGTGTAGGGTGTCGAAAAACATCTACATACGTACGTACATACAAGAGAAGAAACTGCGCTGCGAAGTAATATGTTTGGTCGCCCCACTATCAAAATACCAAACATCTGAGTCTACTACAGACATGCACTGCTCATGAGAAGATGGGTCAAAACTACAGACAGTAGTAAACACCCATTCTTCTTCCTGCACAAGATTAACAGACTCTGTTTTTGGTGTAGAGGCCTCTACAACAACCAGATTCCAGCCTCTTTCTTCTTCTTTGCCTCTTTAGCAGCCAGTTTTGGACAATTCTTTATGGTATGATCATTCCCTTTACAGTACTTACAAAACAACTTCTGCTTTTCT
Organism: Ceratopteris richardii; assembly: GCA_020310875.1. NCBI lineage: Eukaryota > Viridiplantae > Streptophyta > Polypodiopsida > Polypodiales > Pteridaceae > Ceratopteris > Ceratopteris richardii. The sequence continues at coordinate 140,165,216 of CM035421.1, forward strand.
GATTTATTCTCATCTTTATCTTCCTTCTTCGAATATGCAGAATTAACAGATTTCTGCTTACTAGTTGAAGAGCTCCATTTTCCTTTGCCCTTCTGACTAGCCAGCAAAGCTTGATCTGCAACTTGCATAATGGACCTGTTCTGCTTGGACTGATCTTCCTGCAATAGAATAGAGACTCTCCTCAACTGATAAGTCATTCGGATTGCCTTTCATCATCAACCGAAGAGTAGAAGCGAAACTCTGATATGAATAAGGAAGACCATTAAGAACGGTCTGCACAAGTAAGATATCTGGTATAACCTCATCAACGGAAATCAACTCTTCCTTCAAGTCTTTGATCTTCGTTAGGAAACTGTCCATAGAATCACCTTCATTCATGTGCTCACTCTCCAACTGTTTTCGGAGGTAAGCAACACGAGCCTCATTCCTAGCTTGGTACAATGTGGTAAGTGTATCCCAAGCATCCTTAGCTGTTCTGCAAGAGCAAATATGAGGAATAATGGCACGTTTGACAAACAAAGCTATCAATGCATGTGCCTGGGCATCTCTGCCATCCCAACGAATCTGCTCTACAGTAGGTGCAGCAGAAACCGCAACACGAACAAAAATATGTAGAATATCATCATCTTCGACACCTTCTGCATCAATTTCAGTACCTGCAGTTGGTTGAAAATCTGTCAGCATGTAAAATGGGCACCTTCCATTCTGATCGAGGGGAGGAATATATGTCTTCTGATTTTAAGGCATTTTTGGCTGAACGTGGGATAAAAAACCAGTTTACAATGTCGTATACACCTCAATAGAATGGAGTTGCTGAATGAAAGAATAGGTCACTCATGGAGATGGCGAGGTGTATGGTCAAGAGTCAGGCTTTACCACATAGTTTCTGGCTTGAAGCTGTCATGTGTGCAGCATATGTAGTTAACAGGTGTCCCACTAAAGCACTGCAGTCTATCACTCCATATGAGGCTTGGCATGATCGCAAGCCATCTGTTGCTCATCTGTGTGTTTTTGGTTGTTTGTCATATGCATTAGTGCCTGAACAACATCGCAGAAAATTGGATGATAAAGCAATAAAATGTATTTTTGTTGAGTACAGTTCTGAAAGTAAAGGCCATCATCTGTATCATCCATAGACTAAACACATTTTGGTTAGCTGTGATGTTGTTTTTGTGGAAGATGCTATTCAGCCATTGCTTTCATTTACTAAGGAGACATCTGTTAGCTCCAAAGACATGTATGATACTTTGCTGCCTCTTTTTACAGGTGGACAGTCTAATGCTGGTCCTAATGAGGCAAATTCTCAGTCTTTGCAGGTTTCATGTGATGATGTGGATAATCCCATTTCTGATGCAGATTTACATGATGCACTTGTTGATGAGAGAGCTGACATTGAGGAGGCAAAAACTATGCCAAAATGGCTGGTGCAGACTTTGCATGACAACAAATTAGATGCACCTCTGTCATATCGTACTCGTTCAGGCTCTCATAGTGCCTCTTTTGCATCAGATTGCTATGCTATGGCTGCATCTAGTCTCTGTGATGAGAATGAGCCTGTTTCGTTTGATGAAGCACAAAATTTAGAAAATTGGATGGCTGCTATGCAATCTGAATATGATGCTATAATGAAGAATGGTACTTGGTCTTTATGTGACTTGCCTCCTGGCAAGAAGGCCATTGGCACTAAGTGGGTATACAAGCTGAAGTGTAAACCAGATGGTAAAGTTGACAGATATAAGGCTAGGCTTGTTGCAAAGGGTTATGCTTAGGAAAGAGGCATTGATTTTGATGAGACCTTTGCACCTACATGCCGTATGACTACTGTTCGGAGCATCAGTGCACTTGGAGTTCATCATGGTTGGAATGTACATCAGTTGGACATTAAAACAACATTTCTGAATGGTGACTTGCATGAAGAGCTGTATGTTTTTCAGCCCTGTGGCTTTGTGCAGAATGGGCATGAAAACCAGGTGTGTAGGTTAAAGAAGGCATTATATGGTTTAAAGCAAGCACCATGTGCTTGGTATGAGAAGATACATGCCTATCTTATTGCACATGGTTTTGAGAACAGTCCAATTGAAAGCACGTTATATGTTAAGCGTGCTAATGATGTGTTTCTGATCATTGTTGTCTATGTTGACGACATGCTGCTCACTGGTCCTATTGAGAGGCATATTGTTGATTTTAAGGCTGATTTGCATGCCTCATTTGAGATGTCTGATTTGGGGCATTTGCACCACTATTTGGGCATTCAATTTATGCAAGTTGATGGTGGAATGGCTTTGTGTCAAACGAAATATATTGACACATTATTGCAGCGTTTTGGCCTTGAAGACTGTAAGCCTATTGCCACTCATATGGAGACAGGTTTACGATTGAGTCTTCATGATGCTGGAGATGCATTTGATGCTGTTCTCTATCAGCAGGCTACTGGATGCCTGATTTACTTATGCATTACTCAGCCAGATATTCAGTTTGCTCTCTCACAGATGAGCAGGTTTATGCATTGCCCAAGAGTCAAGCATTGGCAGGCAGTTAAGCGCATCTTTCACTATTTGAGTGGTATTCGGCTACTTGGGTTGTTTTATCCCAAGGGGAGATCACTACCGCCAGATTTGCATGCTTTTTCTGACTCTGATTGGGCTGGTTGCTATGACACTCGTGTGTCCACTAGTGGCTTTTGCTTCATGCTTGGTAGCTCATGTATATCTTGCTTGACCAAGAAGCAACCTATTGTTGCCACTTCCAATTGTGAGGCTTAGTATAGGGCAGCTTTCATAGCGACTGTTGAGTGTGTGTGGCTCAGACGCCTTATGGCTGATTTGGGTGTTGGTCAGTCTTCTGCCACCATCATGTTCATTGACAGTTAGAGCGCATTGGCAGTTGCGAGGAACCTTGTGTTCCATGCTCGCACTAAGCACATTGAGGTGCATTATCACTATGTCAGGGAGAGTTTCTCTGCTGGGGAGATCAGCTTGGCATATGTCCCCACGCAAGAGAACATTGTGGACCTTTTCATGAAGGCTTTGCCTAGGGAGAAGTTTGAAGCTTTCCGCAAAGCTTTGGGCTTACTTCCTTTTGTGGAGTGATTTCCACATAGCTTGGCACTTCCTTATACATGAGTGCCAGCTCCTTGTTCACCGCATCACTCCCAGGGGGGGATTTGTTGACATATTTAGGTAGTGATGTGTGTGAACACACTAGGACTGCCGGGCCACTTTTTTCCCTCTTTAGGAGGTTTTTTCCCCCGACTTGTATATACGCCTATTGCCCTAATGGGATACTTATCTTTGTACATTCTCTAGTAATAGATTCAGTATTGTGTGTTGTGCTCCAAGCTTCTTCTTCTTCCTTGTGCTGTTCACATGCTTCCGCAGACGTCTAACTCCAACATAGTTGAAGGTGGAACTGTTGATTACTGGACATTTATCAGTTTGGATAGAAGTGTGTATCAGCTAGTAGATGATATTATTGCTACCTTATCTCAGAGATGTCCGAACTTGGCATGAACATGGCAACCACAACTATTGTTCCCTCGTACCATGGTAGGAAGGAAGAAATTGAAGGTCCGCAACTTGAGAGATGCTTAACTACTGTATGTACGAGAGCATCCAAGGAGATATCTACAAGCGTTAGTTTGGTACCCTAAAAATCCTTGTTTGTATACTGTGTGAGAAGACTCCTGCTTATGGTGAGCTAAAGAGAATATGTGAAACTAAGCTTGGTGTAGTTACCCAATGTTGTTTGTCAAGGAATATAAAGAAATTCAATTCTTAGTATTTGGCAAATGTTTCTTTGAAAAGAGGAGATAGGACTAGGCACTCAAAAAATTTCATCAGTGGACCATCAACACGGACATTCACCGACAATGTTCCATCACAAATGCCAGGTGTACAACATCAAGAGATAAACATCGATCGACCCTTCACCATGGTAAGTATCTTTACTTTGGCAACACCATAACCATGATAGTTTAGGAAACCTCTTCGTCGGCATACCCTTGAGCACTTAGCTCAAGACCCCCAATTTTTGCACCGTACTTTGTCCAATGCATTTCCCAAGTAAGCATGCATAGGGCTACATTACAAGGCCGTGCACAAGGCACATACTTTCTTCAACCCATGCACTAACACACTTACCCATCACTCACTATGGGTTACGAGTACCTAGTATAAGTACTTCATCATCCTTGGAAGATCTAGAGGGCATCAATGGCAGTTACAACGACACATTCATGCTGGAATCCACGGAAGAAGCATATACCTAGGGACTACAACTAGCAAAGGTTTGCAGTGAAAAATGAAGAACCTAACAACCAACCCTGTCACAATTGGAAGATAAATGGCTCTTAGGATGGACACGACCTCTCAAATCACTACATGGAACAACCATTACAACAAGGTTCTGTCAGGACGACAGATTCGAGGGGGGGGAGTGTTGGAACTCAAGGTCAAGCACAAGCATGGAAGCACATCAGAAAAGTGGACACATAAGAAGAAGGAGCAACTAGGGAGCTCCAAGAAGTGTATGTCAAATTTTCAAAAGAAATCCCTACAAAAATAGTGATTTTCATCACTAAAAACCATTGTAAATACCATTTTCCATTTTTGTAACTCCATTTTTTCAAGCCAAGGGGTCCTCGAGCTTGAGGAGTATTAGAAGTATCATCCTACCAATTTTCATAATTTTTAGACTTCGTTTGAGCCCTCAAATAAGCCCTGGAACCTAATCTTTAACTAGGCTGGACACTAGGTCTGGACAGGGTCAAAACTAGTGAAAAAGCTATAAAAAGAGCTAGAGAGCTCATTTTTCGGGTTAGCTTGTTTGAGAATAGAGCTTTTGCAAGAGAACTCTGGTGTAATCAAGTCCTTCCATTGTTCCTCTCTTTGATCTTGCCTTGTGCACGTGTGTGTGTATGTGTGTGCATGTTTGTGTGCTTTCACTCACGCACTTGTGCCTTCACTTGCTCATGGTCTTCATACTAGTCCTCATGTCTTTGCGGATTCACAAGTAAAGGAGGTGGTGCTTACGCTTGAGCTACAACCTATCTCTACACATCCTTAAAAAGTTGAGATTACCACTAATCAGAGTTAACCTATAAGTAGCTCATTGATTGATGATAAATTCATATCTTGTGCATATTAGATACTCAAATCTTTATGTGACCTTCCTCTAAGAGGAATTCAACTAATTGCAATCAGGCCATCACTACTGAACATTTGAAGTGGCTTGTATCAAGTGAAAATAGTAAGCCTCTTGAACTAACCTATGTGCAAACTGATCTGTTTTGCATCACTAATTTCTCATTGATGATCCAAGGTAAATAATTTATTTTATTACACTAATCACAAGAATATAAGGTGTATTTAACTATCCAAGAGTGCATGGGCCAGTTTTATGTTGGTTACCTAGACCAAACTTCAACACTTACGATCAAATATTTCTACTACTTTCAAACTACTCAGAGTATTCACAAGGGAGTGGAAGGGCATGGACTTATTCCAAATATAAATTAGAGAAATTATATTTTCCGTATATTTTGTAAATAAAAGACCCTTGTAGAGGGTTCTTTCTAGAAAGTCACAAAAATAATGGTTGAGATAAGGATCACTGTAAAATGTGACTTTTGTAAATAAAAGCTAAGGCTCTCCATAAAAGTGAGAAAATTTTTACTCACATGCCTAATTTTTAAAGGGCCCACCCTCATTGTAACTCTATATTTGGATGTTATTAAGAAAATATAAATATACGTACTCTAGGGAATTGTCCAAGAGAGCACATAGGGGGAGATTGCACCCAATACTGTGTATTGTCTCATCTATTGTGTATCTCTGTTTCTGTGTACTATCTATGTATGCATGTCCATAAGATCTTGCAACAATGGTATCAGAGCATACACACATCACTATAGAGGTGCTCCATTATTGTACATTTTGGTATCCAATTTTGATGCCCTTTGTTCTCTGATCCTGATTCTGATTCGATTATGATTCCGATTCTTGTTCTTGTTTCTAGTTCAAGTTCTGGTTTTTGGTTCTTGTTTTCACTTTCAATTTTCATTTTCAGTTTTGGTTTTTGTTTCAGCTCGAGTTCCAATTCTTGTTTTGGTTTCTATTTCAATTCGAGTTCTTATGTTTACTCCGTTGATTTACTCTTAGGTGTCGACTAACGCATAGAAATCTGGCATAACTTGGGCATCTTTGGCTTCCCCGACACCCATGGCTCAGTTGGCCATTGGCATTGTTGGCTATGCACGAACACTCTTAAATTATTGAGTGGCAATAAGGGCTCTCTCATTTAGCAAGGAGGGGATTTGAATGCACAACCTCACATTTGCAAGTCAAGTGTTTTACCACTACATTGTTCACATGTGTTGTCACTCTACTCCTTTTTACTTATATTTAACATAATTTTCATCTCTCTTACTTTTTCAATTCCCAAGAACCATCCTTCCCTTTTCTAGTTTAATTCAAGAATTCTTGAAAGCAAGGGGGTTTCTTCTCAACACACCCCCTATGCATACTATGGAGGACTTTAATGAATCACCTCTACCTAGGGTATTGCTTGAACAATAGTTGGAGCTCTTGTGGCACAAACTCCAAGGCACCCAAAATAAGATGTGAGCACATGATGAGTTACTTTTAAAGATGCATTCTGAGGAGGATATCCATGTATGGGTGATGATGGCCATTATTATTGCTCAAGCTAATGGCACAAATTCCAAGATCATCATAAAGAATTTCCAATTCCCATAGTTTGATGGTTGCAAGGTCAATCAACGTGTTTTCTCATGGTCATCTCAGTTTGAAGACTTTTATTCAGATGAATCCTATTTTGAAAATGATAAAATGAAGTTTGCCACTAAGCATTTAGTGGGGAAGGCCCACACTTGCTGGCATTTTTTACATCATAGTGCAAGTCATTCCACTACATGGAAGGCCTTTCAAGAGAAGATAAAGGAATGTTTTCTTCCTACTCAGTTCCATCTACATGTACGTCATTTGTGGACCATTTTCACATGGAAGGAGGGTGATATCATTACTATTTACAACGAGTGATTTCAGCAAAGTCTATTTCTTCTTTGCGTGTTTGAGGATGTTCTTGAAGATACCTTGTAGAGGAAGTATGAAGATGGTTTTAAAATGGAGATCCAAGCCAAGCTTCACACACTCTGAACTACAATGCTTTATGAAGCTATTTGTTTTGCTCATGATGTAGGGAATGAGTGTCAATTGATTACAAAGTCCATCCATTTGCAAAAACTGTGTCAACAACAACCTTTTCTCAAGCCTATTTTTCCTTTGAAGTGCAATTTTGTACCTCTTCTTATCCTAGTTTTTCACGAGTTCCTCATTCCAATTTTTTCCACAACACCCATAGACTTATCTCTCCAACCGACCAAACCTCCTACCCTTCAAAGTTCAACGGTCGATGCTCAATAGAAAAGACCACATATCACTTGTTAGAATTGTGATAGACTTGAACATAATAAAGCAAAGTGTAGATTGTTTCCTTTACATATGAAATTTGTTGTAGCCTAAATGCACAACATGGAGGCAGTTCATGAAGAAGTACCTCTTGTTTGGATGAAGGAAGCATTGGAAAAATATTAAAGTACCTTGGGTAATGAAATTTCTCTTCATTCTCTACTTTGCATGCAATGTAGTATTAATTAATAAAATTTTTAGTATCATACATGACAATGGTAGTTATCATAATTTTATCTCACATGCGATAGTTCATGAAATCAAATTAAAGTAGGTTCCTTCCTTCTATAAAGTTAAGGCTGCATTTCAAGTAAGTCAACATAATGTAACAAGTGAAACACATGAAATTAAGATTTGCATAGGTTCATATGTAGATGCAAGAAATTTTTTATTGCCCCTTTGTAGTCCTATGATGTTATATTTGCTATGCCTTTTTGACATCATTATAACCTACATATTGACTATGATACACATACATTTAATTTTGAATTTAAAGGTCAACTTGTTTCTTTGTCTACAAGGCACAACTTCCAAAAATTTCCATTAATTAGTCATACTCAAGTAAAATGTGCATTTAATAAAGGTTACAATTCATGCATCATTTTTGTAAATGTCATAAATGATTATACTCACACCCTTTTTGATGCACACAAACCTTTTACCCTTTTTGATGCACATAAACCTTTTACCCTTTTTGATGCACATAAACCTTTCATGGCTGCTTATAAGGGTTACTTTATGCTTGATTATGCTTCTACACTACCAATGTCTCGAGGATCCTTTGACCGTAGTATATATTCAATTCTTCCTTGTAGTTCTCCTCCTCATAAATCATCTTATATGTACGACCCTTTTTACCAAAAGGAAATAGAAAACCGAGTTAATTCTTTACTTCAAAAAGGACTTATAAGGCCTAGTTTTTCTCAAAATTAGACTTGTTCTCTTAGTTGAGAAAAAGAATAAAACTATGAGGATGTGCATTGATTATAGAGCCCTCAACAAAATCACAATTAAAAGTAGATACATTATTCCTCGGATAGAAGACTTGCTAGATAAACTTTCACAATCCTGTATCTTTAATAAGATTGACCTTAAATCTGGTTATCATTAGATATCTATGACACATAGTGATATTTACAAGACTGCATTTAGGACTCAGACTTGTTTGTTGGCCTACAAGCAATGAGGAGACAAAGTGGTCAAGTACAAGCCGGCATATAAGAGGCCCAATCATTTGTTCCATAATTTATTTTCAATCAAAGTGATTTTCATCACTACAAAAACATTGTAAATACCATTTTTGATAGATAAGACTCCATTTTGCTCAAATCGAGGAATCCTTGAGCTTGAGGAGTATTTGAAGTACTTGCATATTAATTTTTGTAATTTTTGATTCCGTTTGAGCCCTCAAATAAGCCTCGGAACCTAATTTTTAACTAGGCTAGATACTAGCTCTAGATAGGGCCAAAGCTAGTCAGAAAACTATAAAAAGAGCTAGAGAGCTCATTTTTGAGGTTAGCTTGTTAGAGTTTTGAGCTATTGTAAGAGACTTTTTGAGTAATACAAAGAACTCAATTGTTCCTCTCTTTGTTCTTGCCTTGTGTGCATGTGTGTGCATGCTTGTGTGCTTCTCACTCACGCACTTGTGCCTTCACTTGCTCATTGTCATCATACTAGTCCTCATGTCTCCACAGATTGATAATTATGAGGTGGATCTCCTCATGTTGGTACTTGTCATTGTGCTAGAGTGACACCAAATTTGGCACTGTTGCCAGTGAGAGAGCTTCGAGAATGAGTGTGTGATGGTAAGATGTAGAGTTCTGACGTTGGAGTCATAGGTATTTTCCTTACTTTCCATCATTTTTTCTTAATTTATTCATCACCATCATCATCCTCACCATCTCCCACCTCCATCTCCACCTTCACAAAAATTTCAGTTTTTTGGTCATATCTCCTTCCCACCTCATTCTCCTCATTTCACTTGTGAGAGAGCTTGTGTGAGATCTATTTTTTGTGTTTTTGAGCTTTTGTTGGAGGTTCTAGTTGTATCATCATCTCCAACAGCTTGCACCGGTACGCCAGACCTCTACACAAGCCCCGAGGCAATGACATCTGTCTATCGTGATAGACAGAGAAAGTTGCTATTTTGTGTTTGCATGCATGACACGATAAACCACACCAGTATAGCACTCCAAATCATAAGAAGGTTCCTAAAAAATTGCGTTTTTTCTATCTATCGTGATAGACCAAAATCACGATAGACGATTATCGTGATAGACACCGTCTATCACGACAAATAGACCCCATGACAGACACCCGTCTATCATTGTATGCTCTTGGACAGAAGATCTGTTGTCCAAATAAAAAACCTAGACCAACCCATTGGACTAGAACATCAAGTAGTCAAATTCAAAAATGGTTCATACATAGATAAAGAAGGAACAATGTATGTGGTCACCAGACAACCGGATAGGACATATGAATTTGGCAACATAATCTCAGAGACCGAAATAGGTGACATAGAGCAAGGGAACCTAGGAAGAGAGCCAAGAACCCCTCGAGGTAAATCCATCTTGACTAGAGTGCTCACTCTAGAGTGGGTTCCCCAGAATAAGAAGAGCATAGACTTGCTCTTAGACCAAGAGATAGGCGAGGCCTTCTGGAGGTATAATCCTGACTAGCCTAATGAAGTGGGAATGCTTACCATATATGAATTCAAAGATCCTGACACCCCAGGCAAGGTGACCTACTTAGACAATGCTTCAGAGACAATCTTTGTGGTCTCGGAGCATGGTAGGCATGCCTACACTTGGAAGGGTGAATTTGTTTTTCCCTAACCAAAATCCAATGTCTCTTATGGTCACCAAGGAGCTCGAATATCCCATGCTCATGGAACTCAAAGAGATAGGAGTAGAGATAGACATGAGGTGAGCTTTTCTAACCCACTAGGAAGAGAAAGAACAAGAACAAAGATGGATAGAATGGAAAATGAGAGACATAGGGACCACGGAATCAAAGAAATGCAGACAAATTCCCTGTGCCAAGGCGTAGAGAACACACTAGGACCTTGAGGCCTACATAATTGGTTAAGTCCATGAAGAACTATTTCGATGGCAGTGGAGACCCGTATGATCATGTGGCAGAATTTAGGCAAGTCTTGAGAGCTGAGCAAGTTGATGACTTGTTCATGCAATACAACACTTTTGGCCTAACCCTGAAGAACGTTGCCCTTACATGGTTTCAACCACTACAATAGAGGCAATTTAGAAACATAGACCAACTGCTAGAAGCCTTCATCACAAAATTTTCAAAGAGTATTGCACCATAGAAAGGAGATATACCAACCACACTGCACAAAATTGCCCATATAGTAAGCAAGCAGTTAGACAAAATTATCCACAACCATATCCACAACAAGGGAGACATCAGAATTAGTACCCATAGTAGTATGGTAGGCCCCAACCACCCTACCAACCACCCGATCAAGCTCAACCAAAGGCCTCAACCAATGCTAGCTCAACAGCCTCCACCTCCAGCCAATGTAATCCCAGTGAAATATGCAACCGCCGAAGAAAATTTGAATACAGGCTTAGTGCGAATATCACCATTGCTTTCAGAAAGTGACCCAAATGAACATAGTTTTGACTCGAATCATATCGATGGTCCACAAGCTTACTATATGAAGTCACGTGAGCATAACAAGTCATACTATTATGAAGACCCAAGCGAACCTAGTTGGGAGCCAACATATGCAAATGCCATGTACACAAATCCTAACTCTAGGCACCAACCTAGGCAGATAAGACCCCCAGTTCCTAGAGGACCATGCTACTGATGTCAGGGAGATCACCTCATTTGTGATTGCACTATGCCTACACCTGCACAACCCCAATCTATGACAATTCAAGGTTTTTGTCTAGATTGTGGGAGGGAGCACCTGTTACAAGATTGTCCTAATAACCCCACCAATATGCCAAAAATCACTCCTATCAACGTCATTAGGTTAGTGGTAGACTCTATGGGAGGTGTGACTTCCACTGCCCGAGTGCAAGTCATCAAGAGAGCTCAGGCATTGAAGCAAAACCAAGACTTAGGCTAGGAAAAGAGTTATGAGGTTAGTGAGACTGAGATTCTAACCAACAAGAGGAAAAGAGCTTGGAGAGAAAGTCATGAACGAATGAAAAGACAATGGTCAAAGAAAATGAATGAACTCGAGGAAAACTTAAGAGAAACAAAAGAAAAGATAATTGAATCACATCTCAAATCACTCTCACACATCACCACCACCATCCCTTTCACTTTCTAATCCACCACCCTCTAAACAACCTCGTGTAATCCCGCCAGCACCTATAGTAGGATCAGTTCTAGCCGATCCCACTCCAAAAGACCTAGACATGATGCTTACGACATATCAGGCCAAAATACAAGAAGGGCCAAACATAACAGATCATGATAAGTGTTACCCTAGAGCTGACCTAGAGCTTGAATGGACCAAGCTTTATGCTAAGATGGTAAAATCGGCTCAAACCATGTTTGAGGCCAGTCGTCTCTTCAATTGCTCTAGTTGAGTTAAGACTTAGTTCCATTTTGATGGACTATTAGAAAGATTGGAGAGGCTAATTGCAAAATCTGGAGAGGAAGTGACTCCCAAAGTAAGGACACGGCAAGAGAAAGAATGAGCATTCCTCCCAAGGAAGCTTATGTGCCTAATTCCACTGAACTAGACACCACTTCTTCTATGAATCGATATTCCAAAGAATTTCTAAGAGAAATTCAAGAAGAGAAATGGGCGAAAGAAAGTGAATCCTCCTCCTATTGAACTTGTGGATGACCTACATGATCAATCTCCACAAGACATTCCTTCCATCTATGGAGAGCAGGAAGATGAACAGCCTAGTGAGTAGTTAGACTTCGAGTCTAAATTTTTGCAGGAATTTCCTCATTTCACAGGCCCATGGGAAGTAAAGTCCACTTGTATGAGAGCACCCACAGTCATGGTAAGAAATGAAGATTCAATCATACCTAGGAATACGAAGGTAGTGAAGAACACTAAAGTGAAGTGCAATCTCACTTTAGAAGAGCTACTTAAGGTTAAACCATAATTGTGGAAACACATAGCCAACTAAGTGCCATAAGTAGCAAAACCTCATTCCCAAGTAGGATGTCATAGAACAGTTCTAGAAATACCTTTGGAAAAGATAGGAGACATGAACGAAGGAGAAGAAGGAAACACCTATCTATCTTCTAATCACTCATCAAGGAGATTTTGGACTCAAGTGCAGGAGTTGCAATTGCTGCCACTTTTGTATGGAAGCGTTGGGGCAAACTAGTACCTAAGCCAACGAGAATGAAATTATAGATGGCTGATGGTCACATAGAAAGACCCTTAGGATTGTTAGAAGGGATAACTCTCACTACTTGTGGTGTAGAGTTTGAGCATACCTTTGCCATATGTGACTTCAGCGAGAACCAAGCCTATGAGATGATTCTGGGAAGAGCATTCCTGAGACAATTGCAAGTAGTACATGATTGGGGAACCAATTCCTTGTATTTGCAACACTTAGCTATCACAACCAAAGTCAATCTCAAGGATTACTCTCATAGAGATGTGCCCCCTATACAGTGTAGAACCACGGATGACATGGAATTAGTGCATTCCATAGGATCAAGATCCTCATGGATGCATGAAGACACTCACTTGTGGATGTGTAAAGTGGCAAAAGAAGAAGAGAAAAGAGAAAAGGCTAGAGAGGTAGGTGCAAAGGAAACTCATAGACCAATATGAGACCCAACCTATGCACCTATAGTTCTCCCAGATGAAGAATTTGAACCTCATGGTTGGGTAGAAATCCTAGCAACAATGGATGTAGCCATCAATGAAGAACAATGGAAACCACACTATGATGAAGATGGCTATGGCATTTTAGTTTTTGCCATAGAACCAATTATGTGTGATTCGGTTCTCGAAGAGTGCGAGGCTAGTATGGATGAGATCGATCAAGTAAGTGATTCAAATTTAGAATCCATCCATATGGATCCCTTTTGTGCATCAAAATAAGAATTCTTGTGTGAAGTAAAAGCTCACCCTCAAAGACATGAAGCGTTTATGAATAGTGTGAGATTAACCACGCAGATAACCGCCAAGAGTGAAGGCAAGAAAATAAAGAAGAGAGAAGCCACACCATAGGAGGAAGAATCTTTGTTTGAGGTCTCTGAAAATTTTAAGAAGTATGAGATAGAAGATAGAAAAGTCATGATAAGGGTGCCTAAATGTGAAGCACAAGTAAGAGAGGCCTATGATAACAAAGAGAAAACTAAGAAAATCCTTGTGACCATAGAGGAAGGTGAAGAGTGATGTACATACATAGGACATGATTTAACACAGGATGAGGAGCAAGAATTTGTAGCTTTGCTATGAGAATATGGATATGTTTTCGCATGGAGTTACAAGGACTTGAAAGGAGTAGACCCTGACATATGCTCACATATGATCCCCATGACCTCAGATGCCAAACCCTCTAAGCAAAAGCCATACACATATAATAATAATTATGCTGCCAAGATCAAGGAAGAGATATATAGATTGGTAGAAGTAGGATTTATCTATGAAAATGAGCACACTGAATGGGTGTCTTCCATTGTAGTGGTGCCCATGAAGAATGGAAAGTTACATGTATGCATTAACTTAAAGAAGGTTAACGCAGCCACTATCAGAGATAGTTATGCGCTTCCTATCACAGAACATCTATTAGAAAGAGTAGCAGGCAAGGAAGTATACAACTTCCTTGATGGATTCTCTAGCTACAATCAAGTGGCCATTGCTCTAGAAGATCAGCATAAGATAGCTTTTGCCACAAAGTGGGGCGTATTCGCTTTTCAAGTAATTCCATTTGGACTTACCAATGCGCCAGCTACATTTCAAAGCAACATTTTCCAAATACTGAGAATCAACATTTGCCAAATACTGAGAATCAAGTTTCTTTATATTCCTTAACAAATGACATTGGGTAACTACACCAAGCTTAGTTTCACATATTCTCATTAGCTCACCCTAAGCAGGAGGCTTCTCACCTAGTATACATACAAGGATTTGCAAGGTACCAGAACTACTCCTAATAGATATCTTTTGGATGTTCTCATACATACAGTAGTTAGGCATCACTCAAGTTGCAGACCTTCAAGCTCTTGCCTCCTACCATGGTAAGGGGAAACAATAGTTGTGGATGCCATGTTCCTGCCAAGTGCTTGACATCTACCAGATAAAGCAGCAATAACATCATCTGCTAATCAAGACACACTTCTATCCAACTGACAATGCTCAGTAATCAATGGTGCCACCTTCAACTAAGCAAGACTCATTCCTGTTCCATGATCCAAACTTGGTAACAAGTTCTTTCTCTCTCTTTTTTTTTTGAGGATCAATGTCACAAAACAAGAAGATAGACGTTAGTATCAGTAAAACTAGTTGACATAAGTCAATGTGCACTTGTGCCCGCGATTCTCAAATGTGTCTATGCATGGCTGTGTAATAGGGCCCTATATTAATGCATACTTTGGAAGTGCATGACCTGAAGGGTGCAAAAGACAGGGTTGTGCAAGGAGCGCATGGTTGTTGCTCGTCGAAGCTTTCGATGTTACTTGTAGATGTTGATGCCGGCTTTGGTGGAGGTATCCATTGGATTTTGAAATGATGTAATCCTTCGTATTGGGGTCCATTTTAGAACAGCATTTGGCACTGTAGAGATCACTTTAGGCGTCTTCATCTTTGGATGCTCTCTGAACTGTGGTATCCGGTGTGGTTGGTGCTTTGGTTTGGTGGAGGCTACTTGTACTTTTGGCTTCCAAACCCATACCCTTTTTGCATGTCTTCCTAATATTGTTGAAGAGGTGATTTGATCTTCTTTCGGTCTTTGTACGCGGTTCTTACCCTTTTCTCTTTTTGGCTTCTTTGTTGAGACCTTTCGCATGTGGGAGAACATAGGTTGCTGTGGACGTAAGAGCTTCTTAGGTACCCACATCTGTAATCGCCCTTGTTGAGCTGCAGCTAATTTCTTAGGCACCCAAACTTGTCGGATACCTTGTGGTTGAGCTTGTCTGAGCTTCTCGCTTTGTCTTCTGGCCTGGTTGGCTTGCCTGGATGGGATTTGTGTGGGCAAGGCTGGTGGCTGCTCTCCTTTGGGTGACCAGATCTGCTTCATGCTCGGAACTGCTTTCGTGTTGAAGGGTGTCTTTCTATTTGCTACAGCAGTTGGCTTGAATCGTTGTGCTTGCTTTTGAGGTTGAACTACTGTGGATGCGTTACTCTTTGAAAAAGAATGAGGGTTTGCTTGCCTTGCGACTGTCCTTCCATGATTGAGTCCTTCCGGATTATAGAGCTTTTGACACATACAACAGCTTGCTCATAAAGATTAGTCTTAGAGGAACTAGGAGAGTGTGTTGTGCCATGATCCCTGAGCATGCAGTTCTCTAATTCTAATGTAATGCATTGTTCATGTACCCAAACTTGAAGAGGTTCAGGTTGACTGCATGGTCATAAATCCAATCTTGATCCAAGACAAGTGGTTCCGTAAGGTCCTCATCTCGACACACCAGCATTTTGACTTTCATTGGAACATCTTGAAGGTAGATGGGAAATTCCACCTTGCCCATACAAGGAGTTTCCACACCTCCCAAACCTAGGAGATAAGCTTCTATGGAATTGATGTTCAACTGCAAGTCTTGGCAGTAGGAAAGTCTAACTGCACTAGTTGCTGCACCTAAGTCAATCAATGCTTTCACAGTTCTTGCACTCTTTCCTTGTCCTATCTCTATGGTCACAAAGGGACGTCGGTAAATGTTTTGAGAAGTAATTATGCCTGATTTTTGACACATATCCATGTGATATTTTGGGGCTTTTGAGTTGACATCTAGGCCTAGTCACCTTAACTTATTTTGCATAATACGCTCTCTGGCCTCTGCCTGTGCTTCTTCTCTCACCCTTAACTCCTCTTCTTTTCGCTTCTTAGCAGTGTTGAGTTTCATAAGCATATCCTCTGTAAGAGGTTCTTGGTATAACTTGACTCTACATCCACTAATATAGTTTGGCAAGATATCTCCTTCTAGAGTGGCCAACTGAGCTGCACCGCTAGTGGAAATTCTATTAATGATCATGGGTCCGTATCCTCTTTTTCCCAACTTACGGGCATGTTGCTTTAGCGTATAAACCAGCACTAGGTCTCCCTCTTTCAATCCTTTATCTTTAATGTGTGCATCAAAGTATGCCTTTTCTCTTTTCTTTGCAGCATAGATGCCTGCCGCCGCACGTACCCTTGTCTCACCTAAGCGTTCTAGATCAAAGATCCTAGAGGACAATTCATGTCCATTGCACTCATGCTCTTGTGCTACTTTTAAGGCTGGGATGAGGAAGTCCAATGGTAGAACAACATTCTGTCCGAAGACCATCTAAAATGGGGTGGCGTTGAGTAACGTTTTGTAGGCAACTCGATAAGCTCAGACAACATGATGAAGTTGTTTGTGCCAATCAGAGCGTTTATAATTTACGAGTTTTGTCAATACGTTACAGAGGATCTTATTGGTGCTCTTGGCTTGTCCGTTAGCTTGTGGGTGATAAGGGGTAGGCTTCTTATGTATCACCAAGAATTCTTGGAGAAGATTTTCAATGACCTCATTCAAAAAGTGTGTGCCTCTATCGCTCACAAACTCTATTGGTAGCCCATATATCGTGAACACATTCTCAAATAAGAACTTAGCTGTAGTCTGAGCATCATTCTTTGTTGTGCCTTTCACTTCTACCCACTTTGTAAGGTAATCTGTGGCTACAATAATATACTCTGCATGGGAGTTTCTAGCTGGGGGGTTAATAGGACTTATGAAGTCTATGCCCCACTTTGAAAATGCATGCCCTCCCATCATTGGACTCAAAGGCATCTCATCTTTTCTAACTGGATATTGTGCACATTGGCATGTGTCACATTTCTTCACATAGGTATGAGCATCCATATGAAGAGTGGGCCACCAAAGTCCTGAGAATAGAATGGTCTTGATTACTCCATCAAGACCGAAGTGTCCACCTGCAACACTACTGTGTGTAGTTTTTAAGACTTTCAAATAGTCTGATTTGTGAACGCACAATCTTAGATAACCATCCTTGCCTCTTCGATGTAAGTTGTCTCCAACTAAAGCATAGTCTTGAGCCTCCTGCTCCATGCTTCGTCTTCTTGCTAGAATAGCTTCTTTGGGTAAGGTTCCCGATCTCATAAACTCTACCGATGGAGCACTCCAATCAGGAATTAATGACACTTGATAAAGGGTGGCATGCTCCACTGGTGGTCTCTCTCTGCACATTGGGCAATTCTTAATCCACTCATGTATTTCTTTGTCCATGCTAGGCCAATACACTCCTAAACGTTTCAATTTTTGTAATGTGTGCTGTTTAGAATAATGATTTCCTAGCAATCCTTCATGAGCTTGTTGCAACCAACTACTATGTTCATCGTCCTCAACACAACAAGCTAATACACCCTCAGTATCTTGTTTGTACATGCTTCCTGCCAATATGTGATATTTTTGTGATTTTACAATTTCTTCTTGTGATGTTTTCACATTCTTATTTGCAGGGCCGAAGGTTAGGACTGGTACCAACTTATTTTCCCATTTAGGAATAACTTCTAAATTGAACAGATAAGCATCGGGTAATTCATCAGACACTCCTTGCGGTGACTCTTCTGAAGTGATGCGAGAAAGGTGATCTGCCCGAAGGTCGGTTCCTGACAACAACTTCAAAGTCATATTCCATTAGTAAGAGGAACCATCTTACTAAGCATCCTGTATTGCAAGGTTTATTGACCAAATATAAAAAAGCTTGATGATCAGTGAAAAACTTGAACTTATTGGCCAATAGATAGTGCCTAAACTTCTTCACATCATATACCATGCCTAAACCTTCTCTCTCTGTTGTTGTATAATTTCACTCAGCTTTTGTGAGCTGTCTGCTAGCATATGCTATAGGCAAATCTAGATTTCCTTCACCTGTGGGTTGTGCTAGCACACATCCTATGGCATGATTGGATGTATCCACATGGACATGGAATGGCTTATTCCAATCAGGAGTGGTCAGTATTGGTGCTGTGCACAAACATTTCTTTAGTTCATTGAAAGAATTCTCGCATTCGTCGTTCCACTCAAAATTAGACAACAAGGCATAAAGGGGTCTAGCTATGATCGCGTACATGTGGATAAACCTACGGTAATATCCACAATGGCCCATAAAGGCTTGTACCTCTTTAACATTCCTTGGCCTTGGCAGCTCCGCTATGGCTCGTACCTTATCTTCATTTGTTGAGATTCCATTCTTAGAAACAATATGACCTAAGATTTTACCTTGACGCACCATAAACACACACTTTTCAGGGTTCAGACACACTCGATATTCTTTACACTTGTTGAAGATTTGTCTCAGCTCAGGGATGTGAAATCTTCTTTCTTGGGAATGAGCACATAAATCATCCACATACACTTCTAAGCTCTTTCGCAAGAACTCTTTGAAGACATGACACATGAGCCTTTGGAATGTTGCATGTGCATTGGTGAGCCCAAATGGCATCACACAAAATGCAAAGATTCCCCACTCTGTGGCAAAAGCTGTTTTGTGTTGATCTTCTTGGGCAATGGCTACTTGATTGTAACCTAAAAATCCATCAAGGAAGCTATAAACTTCCTTGCCCGCAACCCGCTCCAATAGGTGTTCTATGATTGGAAGTGGATAACTATCTCTAATCGTAGCGGCATCAACTTTTTTAAGGTTAATACACACTGGCAACTTCCCGTTCTTCTTGGGTACCATTACAATGGGGGACACCCATTCAATATGCTCAATCTCATAGATGAATCCAGCTTCAATCAGCCTATCAATTTCTTCTTTTATTTTGGCTGCATATGTATCATTATATGTGTAGGGCTTCTGTTTGGTGGGCTTGGCATCAGCAGTCATGGGGATAGTATGAGAGAAAATTCTTGGATCTACCCCTTTCAAGTCTCTATAGTGCCACGCAAACACATCCCTATATTCCCTTAATAGAGCTACAAGCTCCATTTCTTCTCTTGCACTTAGGTCATCTCCTATATATGTGCATCTCTCTTCGTTCTCTTCAATGGTCACTACATTTTTCTTGGTCTTTTCTTTATTATCATATGATTTCCCTATGATGGCCTCTCTCTTAGGCATTCATACCAAAATTTTGCGGTCGTCAACTTCATATTTCTTGAAGTTTTCTGGTACTTCAAACAATGATTCCTCCTCTTCTTGTTTCACTACTTTTCTTTTCTTTTTCTTTTGACTGCTCTCACTTCCATCCTTTGAATTTACCGTTTTAATACTTGTGAGAGGTTCTTCTTCTTTCTGGGTGAACACTCCTATATCTTCTAGATAGTGCTGCTTTGAGTTAAAGCAACTATCCATCACAATGGACTCTATATCATCGTCATTCTCTTCTTCTTTTATGACATCACTAGGGTCACATTCTTCTAGCAAGGGCTAACACATGAACACTGAAATATCATAACCCTCCTCATCACAATGTGGTGTCCATTGTTCTTCATTGACAACAATGTCCATGGTGGCTAAGATTTCTGGCCAGCCATGAGGCTCAAATTCCTCATCTGGAAAGATCATCGGTGTGTAGGCTGGGTCTCTAACTGGTCTATCTCATGGTGAAGTTCCTTCTTCTCTTGCCTTTAAACGTTTTTCCTCTTCCTCTACAACCTTGCACATCCACAAATGAGTATCTTCATGCAGCCATGATGGATCAGGTGAACTTTCAGAATGCACAGAGATGGAATCTTCTTTTGCTTTGTGGATAGGATTCCACTGTAGGGGTGGTACATCTCTGAAGGATTAATCCTTCAAATTGACCTTGGTGGTGACCCCTAAGTGTTGTAAGTACAAGGAGTTGGTTCCCCAAGCCTGTACTATTTGCAATTGTCGTAGGAAGGGTCTTCCTAGGATCATCTCATAAACATTATTTTTCTCAAAGTCACATATAGCAAATGTATGTTCAAACTCTACACCACAAGTGGTTAGAGTTATCCCTTCGAGCAATCCTAGAGGTCTTTCAAAATGACCGTCGGCCATTTGAAGCTTCATTCTAGTTGGTCTTAATGTGGGTTTGCCCCATTGCTTCCACAAAGAGGTGGTTGCAATAGCAACACCAACACCTGAATCTATGATTGCTTTGGTTGTGTAACCTTGATAGGTGATTGGAAGATAAGTATTACCTTCTTCACCCTCACACATGTCCCCTATTTTGTCTAGAGGTATCTCTGGAACTTTCTGTTTAGAGGCTGATTTTTTCATATTGGAATCAAGTTCTGGAACCTGGTCCTTCACATGATTCCATAGCTTAGGTTTTGCTTTGAGCAGCTCTTCTACAGTGAGGTGACATTGAACCTTAGTGTTCTTCACGACATCAGTGTTCGTTGGAACCACTGAGTCTTCATTTCTTACCAATATTGTGGGAGCTCTGATCTGAAGAGATTCAGATTCCCAAGGGCCAGTGAATTGTGGTAGCTCTTCTAAAGTATTAGATTCAAAATCTAATCTTTCGTCTTCTTGTTGTTCTGTTTCATCTCCATAAATGGATGGAATGTCTTGGGGAAATTGATCATGAAGATCATCAATCTCAGGAATAGGAGGGAAGTTACCCTTCTCCTTGGCCCATTTCTCTTCTTGTATTTCCCACAAGAACTCTTGAGAGTACTGTTGAATTGAAGGAGGTATTCCAGCATCCGTGGAATTAGGAACATAAGCTCCCATTGGTGGTGAGCTTCCTCTTTCAATAATTGGTTGAGCCTATGGAGGTAAAGTAACTTGTGGTTTGTTTACCAACTGCTCTAATCTTTCTAGTAAGCCCTGGAAATGCAAATCCGGTTTGATAGAGTTTGTCTGATCGAACTTTCAACTAGTCTCGAGTATAGCTTGAGCTTATTCTATCATTTTCATGCACATTTTCATCCGTTCAATCTCTAAATCTGCTCTAGGGTAACTCTTGTCTAGGTTTGCAGCTGTTGGCCCTTCTTGAAGACGAGCCTCGTAGGCCTTGAATATCATGTCCAAGCCTTCTGGAGTTGGATATGCAAGAACAGACCCTGATTGCGGCCTATTTACAATGGGTGGTGGGGTTGGATGAGGTGGAGTAGATGGAGTTTCAGCATGGGAGGGGCTTTGAGAAGCAATGTCATCTATTTTTGTTTTCGCTTCTTTCAGGCTTTCTTCTAGTTCTGATAACTTTTTATTCCACTTGCAATTGGCCTTCTCTCTCGTATCTTTCCATGTTCTTGTTTTCCGCTTGCTAGGCTCTCCTGATTCACTTGACTCTGATTGTTCAGCTGGCTTATCCTGTTTTAAGGCTTGTGCCCTAGTGACTGCTTGTACAAGAGCCACATTACTGCTACTAGCACTTGAATCCACCACTAAGCCTACCACATTAATGGGTGTAACCTTGGGTGCACTAGAGGGGTTTCTTGGACAATCTCTAGGGAGATGGACTTTACCACACTCAGGACAAAAGGCTTGTATCGTGATGTTTTGTCCTTGGCCCAGAGTTGGTGAGTGGGGATATTCACAAATGAAATGGTCACCCCTGGCATCTAAAACATGGTCCTCTAGGCGCTTGTGGTCTTACCTGTCTCAATTGGGGCCTGGGGTTGGGATTCGTATACATGACATTGGAATATTCTGGCTCCCAATTTTGTTCCATAGGTGGTGCCTCATATGGATACGAGTAAATCTCACTATGCTCAGGTGACTCTATGTAATATGCATGTGGACTACCTTCATGGGAGTAGTCTAAACTATGAGCATGAGAGTCATTCTCTAAGATCAGTGGGGTCATTGGCACCAATGCTCTATTAAGGTTCTCTTCTGCCACTGCATACTTAACTGGAATTGTATTGGCAGGAGCTGGTGGTTGGTTTCCCAAGACTGGTTGTGGCCTATATGGTGCCTGATATTGCTGTTGTGGTCTATAATATGGCTGTTGGTATTGGTTCTGATACCTACCTTGTGGGTAAGGTTGCTGATAATTCTGTCTAATAGCCTGCCTATTGTAAGGACAATCTTGAGCCGTATGGTTTGTGTACTTCCTTTCAATAGTGCAGTATGGGGTATTCCTTTCTCATCGCGATTCTGAGCACAACTAGAGAATCGCGATTCTGAGAATGACCTCAGAATCGTGTTTCCTTCAGAGAGCTTTTATACGAGAAATAGAAAATCGTGATTTTAAAAAAAATTTTGAATTTTTCATAGAATCGTGATTTTCAACAGAGAATCGTGTTTTTTGGCAAGAACTTTGAATTTCTGAGCTCCGAGCAATGGCAAGCTCCGTATGTGCAGAAAATCGTGAAAAAACACAGGCGCTTGCTCTCCCTTGCACTTCCTAACTCCTCCCCGCACAATAATCCATGAAAGATGGTATGAAAATGGTGAAAATGCACTAAAAAACAAGATATTTCTATGAAGAAGAAGATGGAGATGGTGATGATGATGAAGATGAAGAAAAAAAATCAGAAAATGAACAAAAATGACAGTTTTTTTACCTTCCAACGTCGCAAATATACGATCTTACCATCACAACACTCATCCTCGAAGCTCTCTCCCCGGCAACGGCGCCAAAATTTGGTGTAGCTTAAGTGTAAGCACCACCTCCTTTACTTGTCAATCCGCGGAGATGTGAGGACCGGTATGAAGACCACGAGCAAGTGAAGGCACAAGTGATGAGTGAAAGCACACAAACATGCACACACATACACACACACGCACACAAGGTAAGATCAAAGAGAGGAACAATGAAAAGCTTCGATTGCAAAAGAGTTCTCTTACAAAGCTCTATTCTCTAACCAGCTAACCCCCAAAAATGAGCTCTCTAGCTCTTTTTATAGTTTTTGGACTAGTTTTGGCCCTGTCCAGACCTAGTGTCCCGCCTAGTTAAAAATTAGGTTCCAGGGTTTATTTGAGGGCTCAAACGAAGTCTAAAATTATGAAAATTGGTAGGATGATACTTCTAATACTCCTCAAGCTCAAGAACTCCTTGGCTTGAACAAAATGGAAAATGGTACTTACAATGGTTTTTAGTGATGAAAATCACTATTTTTGTAGGTGGTTCTTCTGAAAATTTGACATGTACTTCTTGGAGCTCCCTACTTGCTCCTTCTTCTCGTATGTACACTTCTTTGATGTGCAAAGGAGCTTTGTCCTTGAACTTCAGCTTCAACAATAAGGTTTCTAAAGCAACTCGATGCTTGGCATTGAATTTCAATGTAAAATTGATGCCTAGCATCAAATTCCAACATGAAAGTGGTTTTCTTCATATCTGTGTTCAAGGCGCTATTTCACATTCTGAAAAGTGGGCAAAAACACACCAATTCATTGCCTGGCATCGAATTGTTGCTGCAAGTCGATGCTAAGTGGAAAAATTTTATATTTAGACAGGCACTTTTACTAAAACAAGAAAGATTTCCAGTTTTTGAAGCTCAGAGTCATCTTGTGAAGGCCATAACTTGGTGTGTAGTGCAAAGTCTTTAGCAAGTAATATTTGTTGGAAAGCTCTTCTCTTCTACTTTCATCCAACAAAAGATCTTGGAAAAATAATATTTGTGCTAAGAGAAATAAGAAAAACATCAGGTATGCCATTTTAGTGACTAGAAATTTCTATAGAAGCAAAGTTCTCAGTTTAAGCAACCATTTCTCAAATTTTGGAGAAGCATTGAGTTAATGGTGACCATAGAGGTTGTCTAGTGTCACATTAATTCATTTCTTGTGATGTTTCATACGTCAACAAGTGGTATTACAGGATAAAGGTGCTAGAGAGCAGAAGGCGTGAAAGATACGAGAAGTTTTGGAAAGTTTTCATTAAAGTTTGAAAGCTAAAGCATTCAAAGACACAAGGCATCAGAAGATTACTTCAAAAGTATATCTATACACAAAGAACTCGAAAAGGTATTATTCTTTATCCTCTAAACTCACAGGTTGAAGCAGAAGCAAAGAATTGTGGCAGATCATATCTCCATTGACAAACTAGATAGGGATAATTATCCTCCATGGGTAATGAGAATGGAAGCCTTACTTATGAGTAAGGATCTCATGGTGTACATAATAGGCGAAGAAGAGAAGGCAGTATTTGAAGATGAAAGTCGACCAAAGAAAGAAGAACTGGATGCTTTAAAGCATTGGAAAGAGAAGGATGCAAGTGCAAAGGCCTTCATCTATAATACAATTTCAGATCATTTGCTGCCACACATCAGAGGATTGGAATCAGCTGAAGATATATGGAATGCATTGGAATATCATTTCCAAAGTACTACCAAAACAAGGAAAGCAAGTCTATGGTCAGAGTTTACTACATTAAAAAAGAAGCCAAGTTAAAGTATTAGTGATTATGTCACTAAGATGAAGGATCTAGCAGATAGTCTTGGATCCATAAATGAAGATATTGAAGATCAGAGATTGATTGCTCAATTGCTTGCAGGTTTGAGAGGAGATGAAAGGTGAACACTTTTTGTCTTGTCAACAAAACTTTCTTTGAATCATTATATTCTAGATTTGAATCAATTGCTTGGTTTGATGCTGACATTTGAGCAAGACTTGAAGGGAGATGGAGATAAAGGACAAATTTTTGCAATGTACATGAAGAACAAGAAGAAAGGAGATAAAGGTAAAGCAAAGGATGAAGAGGAATCGAGTTATCACGTTTATTATGCGAGAGGTAGAAGCATTGGCAGAGGAAGAGCAAGAGATTTTGGAAGAGGAAGAGGTAATCAGAATAACAATAAGAAGGCTTGCTAGATCTATGGATTGAGTAATCATTTGGCTCATGATTGTTGGCATAATCAAGAAGGATCAAATCAAAATCAGAATAACAATAGAAGAGGTAGAGGTGGAAGATATCAAAGTTATTCTCAGAGAGGTAGACAAAATCAAAGAGGAGGCTATGGTAGAGGTGGAGGAAGAAGTTGGGAGCAAAATCAATCCTACAACACCACATACTACAATTATGCAAATGACACACAAAATGAAAGTCATACATCATTGATGATGAATTAAATCAACACATTAGATAAAGAAGATCTCAAGGTATTTTACATTGACTTTCGATGTTCTAATCATTTGTCAGGAAACATAGAATTGATGTCAGAATTGGAAAAAGGCATTTCTAGTCATACAGTTCAAATAGGTGATAATACAAAACATAGTGTACATTCAATTGGAAAAGTGAAATGCAAGCATGGAGAAGATTTTCTTACCAATGTTTGTATGTTCCCACAATACCTAAAAACTTGATTAGTGTGGGACAGATAGTTGAAAAAGGTTTTTACGTCAGGTTTACAAATGAAGGAGTATTTGTTGAAGATCGAGAGAATGGACATAATCAGATTGTTTGTGGTAAGAAATAAGGTAGACTCTTTTCTTTAAGAGTGCAAGGGAACATCGGTCAAGCTTTGCTCACACATGGTGAAGGAGTGATTACATAACTTGATCTCTGGCATAAGAGATTAGGTCATTTCAATGAAAGAGGAATTAAAGCTATGGTTGCAAATCAATGTGTACTAGGATTACCAAATGTGCAGAGTCAACATATGATTTATAAATGTGAAGCATGTCAGATGGGAAAAGTACATAAGTTACAATTCGAGAAGAAAGGATTCAAACATGATGGAGTACTAGAGCTCATTCATACAGATGTATGGGGACCAACAAAAGAAGGATCTATCAGTGGCTCAAGGTATTATGTTCTTTTCATTCATGATGCTACAAGATGGATAACTCTATGTTTTGAAGGAAACATAAAAAATGTTTGGAGCTTTCA
The DNA here is from genome assembly GCA_020310875.1 of Ceratopteris richardii. NCBI lineage: Eukaryota > Viridiplantae > Streptophyta > Polypodiopsida > Polypodiales > Pteridaceae > Ceratopteris > Ceratopteris richardii. The sequence continues at coordinate 140,191,560 of CM035421.1, forward strand.
AGCATTTTCATGCATATGCAAGAGAATCATAGGTCAAAAGCTTAAAAGACTGAGGTCTGATGGAGGGGGAGAATACTTCTCCCAAGAGTTCAATGATTATCTTTGGAATACAGGTATTAAGAGAGAAATAACTTGCAGGTATACGCCACAACAAAATGGTGTAGCAAAAAGGAGAAACAGGACTTTGCTAGAGCTATGCTGAAGGAGAAGAATTGTCCAAATCATCTTTGGGCTAAGGCTATAAATATAGCTACATATCTTGTGAATAGATTACCATGTACAACTCTAAATGGAATGACTCCATATGAAGCTTGGGGGGGTAAGAAACCAACACTAGATCATTGTAAAGTGTTTGGATCAATTGCATGCTTATGTGCCATCACAACTTAGACATAAACTTGAACCAAAGGCAGAAAAATATGTGTTCATTGATTATGATTCTATAGTGGAAGGGGAATATTGGATGACTCTTCAGTACATATCCACTAATTTGTAAGGAATACCTATCTACCTCGATGGTCTACACAGGTCAGTAGCAAGAATGATAAACACTACAAAATCTGAAATAGTTCCAAGACTAGTTGTCAAGTATGAAACTAGGGTTCACATGGATAAGATGGGTCAGATCTATGTAGTAACCAAAAACCCTAATCAAATTAATGATAGAGGAGAATTAGAGGGACAAGGAACTTCTAGAAAATCTAACCAAGAAGAACTGGTGACTACTCCAAGGGGCAAGTCTGTGGTTACTCAAGTCTTGAGAGGGGATTTGATACCTCAAGATGATTACCTATTGGACATATACCTGATCCATGGGTCTGACCTACTCCTACAAACTCATTCACCAACACAAGGAGAAAGCATCAGCCCAATAACTATATACGAGTTAAGGGATCCAAAAAATCCATCTAGAGTTACGTACCTAGGCCAAAATCAAAGGAGATATTGGCTTGTAGAAGAAGTGGAGGGGTCTAGATTAAAGTACATGGATCTGCCTATATTCCCTCCTCGAGATTAGGCAACTACTTCACAAAACCCATTCCAGACCCAGCAAAGAACGGAAAATGTGATGTCAAGACAAACGAGCCAATGAAGTAGGCTGCACAGACCTCACGTGCAATCCTCTATGCCAGGAATTAACTCCCACAACCAAACAAGTTAGGGAATGGGAAATATGAATAGAACCACATTTAGGGTAGAACCACCCCAAGGTGTAGAAGCTGGAATACACCCATAAAACCCGCTATTCCCACCATAATTTGATCCCCAGAGCCAGGCAGAAGATTGAGACCAATCCAATTGGCCAAATGTATGCTAAATCGTTACGATGGCATAGGAGAGCCCTATGACATTGTAGAATTCAAGCAGGTGTTGCGAGTGGAGCAAGTGGATGGATTTTTTGTGCAATATGAATCCTTTGGGCTAACCCTCACAAGAATAGCCTTAACTTGGTTTCAATCCCTGGATCCAAGTTGCTTTGGCCATATCGAACAATTCTTCCAAGAATTTATTTGGGAATTCACTAAGCGAGGTATCAAGCATAATTCATCATCCTTACTACATAGTTTCAAACAAACTCCTAATGAGAGTAAAAAATGCAGCACAAAGATTCAAGCAATATGTAGACTGATGCCCTGTGACAGAGAGACCTTCTCAACAGAAAATGATATCCCTATTTTTAGAAGGTCTAACCAACGAAACATTGAGAATCTTAGTATATGTAAAATGATTGCAAACTCTGAGTGAGTGTCTTCAAGAGTGCATAGATTTGGAAGAAAACTTAGCTCAGGATCTCAAAATCACACAAGATCCTACCAAAACAAAGGATACAAGGAGCAATGAGACTTCTAGTTCAAGTCATGTGGAGGAAGTGTCAGAGTTAGTGGCCAAGAAATTAGGAGTACAAGGACAAAGGAATTACCAGAACTCCTCCTTAAGAGTTCCGATGTTAGGAAGTTGCACACTTTGCAGTGGAGATCATCCGTCTCATGTCTACACCATAGAAGGATTAGGGTTATCACAACCTTACCCTTACGATAGACAACCAACTCAGGAGCCTAACATCTACTCTTATAGTGAGTAGAAGTACATCAACTACAACATCAAAAACTATCCAATGAATAGACAGCCATGACTGTTGGTACCACCCCAATGTAGACCATACGGGTACCCTCCTAGAGAACAAGGCAGATAAGTTCTTAGATATAACCTGTTGGAGATAGATGTCTGCGGAAGCATGCGAACAACACAAGGAAGAAGAAGAAGCTTGGAGCACAAACACACAATACTGAATGTATTACCAGAGAATGTACAAAGATAAGTAGCCCATTAGGGCAATAGGCGTATATACAAGTTGGGGGAAAAAAACCTCCTAAAGAGGGAAAAAAGTGCCCCGACGGCCCTAGTGTGTTCACACACATCACTACCTAAATATATCAACAAATCCCCCCTGGGAATGATGCGGTGAAAAAGGAGCTAGCACTCATGTATAACGAAGTGCCAAGCTATGTGGAAATCACTCCACAAGTAAGCCCAAAGCTTTGCGAAAAGCTTCAAACTTCTCCCTAGGCAGAGCCTTCGTGAAAAGGTCTACAGTGTTCTCCTCGCAATTGCCAATGCGCTCTGACTGTCAGTGAAGATGGTGGTGGCAGAAGACTGGCCAACACCCAAATCAGCCATAAGGCGTCTGAGCCAGACACACTCAACAATCGCTGTGAAAGCTGCCCTATACTCAGCCTCACAACTGGAAGTGGCCACAGTAGGCTGCTTCTTGCTCAACCAAGATATACATGAGCTACCAAGCATGAAGCAAAAACCACTGGTGGACACACGAGTGTCATAGCAACCAGCCCAATCTGAGTCAGAAAAAGCATGCAAATCTGGCAGTAGTGATCCCCCCTTGGGATAAAACAACCCAAGTAGCCAAGTACCACTCAAGTAGCGAAAGATGCGCTTAACCGCCTTCCAATGTGTGACTCCTGGGCAATGCATAAACCTGCTCATCTACGAGATAGCAAACTGAATATCTGGCCAAGTAACGCATAAGTAAATCAAGCATCCAATATCCTGTTGATAGAGAACAACATCAAATGCACCTCCAGCATCATGAAGACTCAATCGTAAACCTGTCTTCATAGGAGCGACAATAGGCTTACAGTCTTCAAGGCCAAAACACTGCAATAATGTGTCAATATATTTCGTTGGACACAAAGCCATTCCACCATCAACTTGCATAAATTGAATGCCCAAATAGTGATGCAAATGCCCCAAATCAGACATCTCAAATGAGGCATGCAAATCAGCCTTGAAATCAGCAATATGCTTCTCAATAGGACGAGTGAGCAGCATGTCATCAACATAGACAACAATGATCAGAAGCACATCATTAGCACGCTTAACATATAAGGTGCTTTCAGTGGGACTATTCACAAAACCATGTGCAACCGGATAGGCATGTATCTTCCCATACCAAGCACGTGGTGCTTGCTTTAAACCATATAATGCCTTCTTTAATCTGCACACCTGGTTTTCATGCCCTTTCTGCACAAAGCCACAGGGCTGAAAAACATACACTTCTTCATGCAAGTCACCATTCAGAAATGCTGTTTTAATGTCCAACTGATGTACATTCCAACCATGATGGGCTGCAAGTGCACAAATGCTCCAAACAGTAGTCATACGGCATGTAGGTGCAAAGGTCTCATCAAAATCAATGCCTCTTTCCTATGCATAACCCTTTGCAACAAGCCTAGCCTTATACCTGTCAACTGTACCATCAGGTTTACACTTCATCTTGTATACCCACTTAGTGCCAATGGCCTTCTTGCCAGGAGGCAAGTCACATAAAGACCATGTACCATTCTTCATTATAGCATCATATTCAGATTGCATGGCAGCCATCCAATTTTCTGAATTTTGTGCTTCATCAAAAGAAACAAGCTCATTCTCATCATAGAGACTAGAGGCAGCCATAGCATAGCAATCTGATGCAAAGGAGGCACTATGAGAGCCTGAACGAGTACGATATGACAAAGGTGCATCTAATTTGCTGTCACGCAAAGTCTGCACCAGCCATTTTGGCATAGTTTTTGCCTGCTCAATATCAACTCTCTCATCAACAAGTGCATCATGTAAATCTGCATCAGAAATAGAATGATCTGCATCATCATATGAAACCTGCAAAGGCTAAGAAGTTGCCTCATTAGGATGAGCAGTAGACTGTCCACCTATAAAAAGAGGCATCAACGTATCATACATGTCTTTGGAGCTAACAGATGTCTCCTTAGTACATGAAAGCAATGGCTGAATAGCATCCTCCACAAAGACAACATCATAGCTAACCAGAATGCGTTTAGTCTGTGGATGATATAGACGATAGCCTTTACTCTCAGAACTGTACCCAACAAAAATACATTTTACTGCCTTATCATCCAATTTTCTGCGATGTTGTTCAGGCACTAATGCATATGCCAAACAACCAAAAACATGGAGATGAGCAACAGATGGCTTGCGGTCATGCCAAGACTCATATGGAGTGATAGACTGCAGTGCTTTAGTGGGACACCTGTTCAGTACATATGTTGCACACATGACAACCTCAAGCGAGAAACTATGTGGTAAAGCCTGACTCTTGACCATGCGCCTTGCCATCTCCATGAGTGACCTGTTCTTTCATTCAGCAACTCCATTCTGTTGAGGTGTATACGGCACTGTACACTGGTGTTTTATCCCACGTTCAGCTAGAAATGCATTAAAATCAGAAGACATGTATTCCCCCCCTCGATCAGAATGGAGGGTGCCCATTTTACATGCTGACAGATTTTCAGCCAAAACCAAAAATTGTTTAAAGCACATGAACACTTGAGACTTTGCTTTGAGTGGATATACCCATGCATGCCTGGAAAAATCATCAATGAAAGTCACGAAGTAAAGGTAATTCCCAAAAGAGGGTGTCTGCATAGGACCACAGACATCACTATGTACAAGCTCCAATTTTTGCGTAGCCCGAACTGAACCATCTTTTGGAAAGGAGGAATGCTGCATTTTGCCCAAAATACAACCTTCACATACATGTTTTCCAGGTGCCTCAAGCTTGGGCAAAGTGGACACCATATCAGATTTCTGCAGGCGTAGCAAACTAGCAAAATTCAGATTACCAAAGCGTGCATGCCAAAGCTTTGCATCTGACATAGCCTGAGAATCATGAACTGCACATGCCGAATCATTCACAGATCTTTCATAGTCTATGAGCTTATACAGCCCACAACATAAAATGCCAGAAGCAATAATCACATCGCCATTTGATAGATCATGAACTGTACACCTGTCATCAATGAATTTCACAACCAAGCCAATCTTGGCTAATGCAGAAACTGATAACAGATTCTTCTTGATCCCTGGCACAAATAAGGCATCTGACAAGGTGAAAGAACTACCATCAGCAGTAGTCAGAATGATCTTACCAACTCCCATACCAGGATAAGAGGAGTTGTTGGTGCATGTGACAGTATTCCCTGTAGGGGCAGGCTCGAGTGAAGAGAAGAAACTGCGCTGCGAGGTAATATGTTTGGTCGCCCCACTGTCAAAGTACCAAACATCTGAGTCCACTGCAGACATGCACTGCTCATGAGAAGATGGGTCAAAACTGCAAATAGTAGTAAACGCCCATTCTTCTTCCTGCACAAGATTAGCAGACTCTATTTTTGGTGTAGAGGCTTCTGCAACAACCATTGCAGCCTCCTTTTTCTTTGCCTCTTTTGCAACCAGTTTTGGACAGTTCTTTATGATATGATCATTCCCTTTACAATACTTGCAAAACAATTTGTGCTTTTCTGATTTCTTCTCATCTTTATCCTGGTTCTTCGAATGTGCAGCATTTGCAGATTTCTGCTTACTAGTAGAAGAGCTCCATTTTCCTTTGCCCTTCTGACTAGCCAGGAAAGCTTGATCTGCAACACGCATAATGGACCGGTTCTGCCTGGACTTATCTTCTTGCAACATAACAGAGACTAACTCCTCAAATGATAAGGCATTCAGATTTCCTTTCATCATCAACCGAAGACTAGAAGCAAAACTCTGATATGAATCAGGAAGACCATTCAAAACGGTCTGCACAAGTGAGCTATCTCGTATAACCTCATCAGCAGAAATCAACTGTTCCTTCAAATCTTTGATCTTTGTTAGGAAACTGTCCATAGAATCACCTTCATTCATGTGCTCACTCTCCAACTGTTTTCGGAGGTAAGCAACACGAGCCTCATTCCTAGCTTGGTACAATGTGGTAAGTGTATACCAAGCATCCCTAGCTATTCTGCAAGAGCGAATATGTGGAATAATGGCACGTTTGACAGACAAAGCTATCAATGCATGTGTCTGGGCATCTCTGCCATCCCAACGAATTTGCTCTGCAGTAGGTGCAAGAAAAACAGCAGCACGAACAAGAATCTGCAGAATATCATCTTCGACACCATCTTCATCAGCTCCAGCACCTGTATTTGCAGTACCTGTCATTACAGGTGTAACAGGATGTCTTTCAACACCCCACACGATGTTCAACAATCCTTTTGCAACCAAAACATGTCGCATCATATAAGCCTATAATGGGTAGTTGGTACCATCCAACTTATCCTCAACAACCAACATACGGAATACATCACTGCTTTCAGCCATGGCCGGTGACTAAAATACCTTGATGCAAAAAATTGACTGTATCTCAAAAAGTTGAACAGAACTGCCCAGACGAGTTCCGCTAGACCTGTAGCAGACTTTGAGACGCTTAAACTAGCGAATAGAAACCGGTATATACCTTTGGCACAAAAAGACAAAATAGCCTGCACAAGCTCTATGATAGTGCGTTCGGAGGCCGAATCGAGCTCAGATTGCGATTTTGGCACCACAAAACGAAGCCGTTTTGATCTCGAAAACACACTGAGTATGCTCACCAAAATTCGTGCAATTCTAAGACTGCAAACGGAGGAGTGTCGACGGCGCCCTAGATGAAGCGACGACCTGCTCTGATACCAATTGTTGGAGATAGATGTCTGCGGAAGCACGCGAACAGCACAAGGAAGAAGAAGAAGCTTGGAGCACAAACACACAATACTGAATGTACTACTAGAGAATGTACAAAGATAAGTAGCCCATTAGGGCAATAGGCATATATACAAGCCAGGGGAAAAAAACCTCCTAAAGTGCCCTGGCGGCCCTAGTGTGTTCACACACATCACTATCTAAATATATCAACATAACCCATGTCCAAGACCACGAGAAGCAACTAGACTGCATGAACATGGAGGATATAGCCAACCTCAACCTATACTAGGACAACAACCACCCCACCCACTAGCTCCGATACAAGGGAAGAACATCACAATACAAGTTGTTTGTCTTGAGTGTGGCAAAGAACAGCTCCTAAGAGATTGTCCCGGACATCCCTCTAGTGCACCAAAGGTTACACCCGTTAATGTAGTAGGCATAGTAGGGGATTCAAGTTCTAGTAGTGATAATGTGGCTCCTATACATGTAGTTACTAGGGCACAAGCATTACAACAAGCTAAACCAGCTGAGCAACCAGAGCCAAGTGAGTCAGGAGAGCCGAGTAAGAGAAAAACAAGAACATGGAAGGATACTAGAGAGAAGGCCAATCGTAAGTGGACCAAAAAGTTATCCGAACTAGAAGAAAGCTTGAAAGATGCAAAAATGAAAATAGAAGATATTGCCTCTCAGAACCCCTCGCATGTCAAAACTCCATCCACACCACCTCATCCCCACCCACCAATCAATGTAAATAAACCCCAACTAGGATATGTTCTTGTAGATCCAACCCCAGAAGACTTGGAGATGATGTTCAAGGCATACCAGGCTCGACTTCAAGAAGGGCCAACACCTGCAAACCTAGACAAGAGCTACCCTAGAACAGATTTAGAGATTGAACAGACAAAAATGTGCATAAAAATGGTGGAACTAGCTCAAGCTATGTTTGAGGGCAATAAATCGTTCATTCAGACAAATGCTATTACACATGGTTTGCACTTCCAGGACTTACTAGATACATTAGAGCAGTTGGTAAATAAACCACAAGTTTCTTTACCTCTAGAGGCTCAACCAACTATTGAAAGAGAAAGCTCTTCACCAAAGAAAGTCTATGTTCATGACTCCATTGATGACAGACAACCTCTTTCAATTCAACAACATGCTCAAAAGTTCTTGCGAGAAATACAAGAAGAGAAATGGGCCAAGGAGAAGGATGTTTCCTCGCCTATTCTCGAGATTGATGACCTTTACGATCAAGTTCCACAAGACATTCCATCTATTTATGAAGACCAAGTAGAGCAAAAAGAAGAAGAAAGTTCAGGATTTGAATCAAATTCTTTACAAGAGTTTCCGCAGTTCACAGGCCCATGGGAATCTGAATCTCTCTAGGTCATAGCTCCCACAATATTGATCAGAAACGAAGATTCCGTGGTTCCAAGAAACACTGATGTCATGAAGAACACTAAGGTTCTGTGTCATCTCACTGTAGAAGAGCTGCTCAAAGCAAAACCTGAGCTATGGAGTCATGTGAAGGATCAGGTTCCATAACTTGATTCCAATATGCCAAAAGCAGGCTCTAAGAAAAAAGTTCCAGAGATACCTCTTGATAAAATAGGGGACATGAGTGAAGGTGAAGAAGGTAATACTTATCTTCCAATCACCTACCAAAGTTACGCAACCAAAACAATCATAGATTCAGGTGCTGGTGTTTCTATTGCAACCACCTCCTTGTGGAAGCAATGGGGTAAACCCGCATTAAGACCAACTTGAATGAAGCTTTAGATGGCTAATGGCCATGTGGAAAAACCTCTAGGATTGCTAGAAAGGATAACTCTAACCACTTCTGGTGTAGAGTTTGAGCACACCTTTGCTATATGTGACTTTGGTAAAACTAATACCTAGGAAATGATCCTAGGAAGACCCTTCCTACGACAACTGCAAGTTGTAAAAGATTGGGGAACCAATTTCTTGTACTTGCAGCGCTTAGAGGTCACAAGCAAGGTCAATTTGAAGGATTACACCTTCAGAGATGTACCCCCCCTACAGTGGAATCCTATCCACAAGGAGCAAGAAGATTCAATCTCTGTGCATTCAAAAAGTTCATCAGATACATCCTGGATGCATGAAGATACTCATTTGTGGATATGCAAGGTCGCAAAGGAAGAGGAAAAACGCTTAAAGGTAAGAGAAAAAGGAACTTCTCAAGGAGATAGAATAGTTAGAGACCCAGCCTATACGCCGATCTTTCTGGATGAGGAATTTGAGCCTCATGATTGGGCAGAAATCTTGGCCACCATGGACATTACTTTCAATGAAGAACAGTGGACACCTCATTGTGATGAGGACGGTTATGATGTTTCGGTGTTCATGTGTCAGCCCTTGTTAGAAGAATGTGACCCTAGTGATGTCATAGAAGAAGGAGAAAATGACGATGATCTAGAGTCCATTGTAATTGTGTACCTAAGTTCCAACCTAGGGACTTGCGGAGAAAGAGACTATACCTCAATCCCCCTCAAGTGCATATAGTGGGGATTCACGCTTTAATTATCAATCCGATGAGTATCAAAACCTAGCCGAGTGTATGAAGACATGCATTCAAATGAAAATCAATGTAAATGAGCTATTCAAAGAGTGCAAACAAGGCAAAGACTAATCCAAACAAGCTTTATCTGTCAGTCATGGTGTCTCGATACTTGGAACAACATCCAATAGTAAATTGAGATTTTCTTCCAGCTCCGAACTCTGAATATAGCAAATAGCATATGCATTTTGAAGATCTCAAGAAGACGCATCCAATGGTGGTATTTTCACTCAATTCTGATGCTTCTAATTCAAGTTATGAGCAAAATAGTGAGTCACGGGAATGACCTTTCTACACTTCAGCACTTCCTACACTTCACACACACCTTAACCATAGCAAACAAACACTTTCATGGATAGACAACACTTCATAACACTCTTTCCAAGCCACACACATGCATACAAGCTCACAAAGAAGAAGATACAGAGAGGAGAAAACACAAATTCGAAATTCTGTGCTCTTCATTCTCACAATGGCAAAAAGTCTTTACAAAGAGTCACAAATTGACTTATATACATGTGCCATAAAAATGGTCCTTTCACACAAGAGACCGGCACTTTATTCACTAAAAGGTTAATTTCTTACTAATTTACATGGGTAAGCTACTAATCTTCTGTGGGGATGCATCTAGAGGACTCCTCTAGTGCTTTTACATCGGAAATTATATTACAAAATGATTATGATACAAAAATATGGTGTCCAAATCGAAAAAATTTTGGGGCCCATCTTTTTCTCTACCTTGTGCTCTCTTCGCTCTGCAACACTCTCCCCCTCTTTTTCTCTGTCGTCCCCTGATAGGCTTTACTTCTTGTCTTTAGCTTGTTTAAGAGGTCTGAATACATGCACCCAGTGGTCGAAGCGGCAACAAGGACTGTCAGACAATTGGTTATCTTTTCCTAGGTATGTCCTTTGCTTTTGTTTGCCCCTTGGTATTCCGTATATCACATATCTGGGTTGCTGTATTCAATTGGGTTGCCACGCACGCCACCAGTGACCTCTTTCTAGCTTTTGGTCCTCTGATTTGTCCTGGTTGCACACATCTAACCCTGTTGTATTGCTTTAAGCTTGTTCACTTTCTTTTCATCGCACGCTGTCAGCGGAAGGATTAGTACCTACCAATTATCTTCTTGCACTTCATGGATACTTTCCTGGCCTTGGTTCCTCCTTTCCACCTACGTGCTTTTTCCTTGATATGTGCCCCTGCGGGGCTCTGTGTAGAGATGGGTGTTGCACCCCTACGGGCTTCCTGTAGAGATGAATCTTCTGATATGATTTTTAATGAAGCTTCTTTCTTTGTCTTCTTCTTTTCTTCTTTTTGCTTGACTCTCCTGCAACACTGCCCCCCTCCTGAACTCTGTCGTCCCCGACAGGCTTTGGAAGTCTACGAGAGTATGTTCTGTACACTTTTTGCTCTGTTTCATTAAGCAGATTGGCTTAACGTATCATGAGTTGCTTCCACTGTTCTGCTTTCACACCATCATGTGGCGGCTATCTATGATTGGCGAAGAAGCTTAATTCATATGCCACTAATCTGGCATTCAAATTGGATGACATTTTTAAGAAAATTTCTGAGTCAATTTCAAAAAATCCTGTGAAAAAGGCTTCTTCGAATGTTTGCATGTATGTACTCAGCAAAAACATCAATCTAGAATAATACGCCATTATTGTTGGTCGGCTAGGCATAACAGACAAGTCAAAAACAAGAATATATGTTCCTTGGTTAATGCCAATGAAGTTCAAAAATGTATATGCCGCGTGTTTGAAGACCTTTAACACTATAAGTATCATATTGAGTATTTTATTGGTCATTTTGATAGTTAAATCGGGTACGGTTGCATAATTTTGCAGCCAATATTCAATGGTTTTGATCATGTAATCCTCCGTAGGTAGGTAGTTATGTGGTGGACTTGGAAGTAATGGATAGTTCAGCCACTGTTTATTGATAGCACCATTCTTTTGCATTTCCAAAAATTCTCTGGCTTCTCTTCTACGAGGTGTTGGACAAAAAGATGGATTTACCTATGATAAGTATGGTGCTGCTTGCCAGTGCACCCGTAATGTAGGATGTTTCTCCAAAAATTTTCTCCTCCAAACAGACTATGCTGCTTCAAATTCTTCTTGAGTATAGTTGAACGTGTCATTTTTGAACTGTAGCTGTTCGTCTAGATTTTTCTGTGTGATCTTCTTGATGTATTGTCTTGTTTTCTCTTTCAACAATCCATACGAAATGTTGAAAGGCTTCATGATCGTCTCCAAGTATTTACCTTTAATCCTTGCTTCTTTCATGACTTTGATGACTTCATTTTCAAAATTTTCAGTCAATCGGGACACCAATAGCGCCCGTTCCTTCTGACCTATTTCTGTAGTGTATGGCATTGGATGATCATCATGTGGTTCCGCCATTTGCTCTTTTATTGGAGAATTATAAATCGGGGGAGATAGAGGACATACCTCTACCTCGTCAGTAGGATTTTCTTGTCTTGGCTCTACTGGTGTCCCGATTGGTGTTGGCTCTATTGCTTTAACGTTTAATTTTGTAAGTTGGTCAGTCTTTTCTTTTATTTCTTGCATTGCTGCCCTTAGAGCTTCTTTTGTTGCAAGCAACTCATTGCCAATTTCTGCTACCTGATCCATGTTTCCACTAGAACTCTTGGCAAGTTTGCCATTGGCCGTATTCAATTGCTTTTTGAGCTCATTTATGTCTTGCATGTATTTATGTTCCCATTCTACTCTCAATGCTTGCTCTTGCTTTAGCAATTCTGCATATTTCTCCATTTGATTTTGCAAGTCCTTCTGATCATTGACGGATGTATCTTGTTTGTCTATAGGCTGGTCATATAGCAATGCCTTCATTAATTCTTTATTGCGGCTGCGTAAGCTATCGTTTTCTTCCATGTATACTTTTAATTGTGTTTCCAGTAAGTTGCTTCTAGCTTTCATTCTCTCTTTGTCTGCTTCACTGGCTTCATGTAATCTTTGTAAATCTGTCAGTTGTGCCTGGAGTTGATGATGCTGTGTCATCAATGTATCACATTGTGCTTTGACTACAAGTAACTCCCTTTCTTTGGCGGCAGTTTCTTTCTGAGCCTCGATGACTTTGCGGACAGTTGTTCACTCATGATTTGAAACTGATTCTTTTCTCGCATGGCCTTGTCATAATCTGCATATGTATCCATCATTTGCTGTTGCGTCTCCATGGCCGTTTGTATCATTTGCTTGACAACAGGTTTTAATTGAGTAACATCCACATTTAACCAAGTGGTAGGTATACTAGGTTCTGCTCCTGTTGTCACATCTTTTCCTTGTGCCACGTGTAATGTAGTATCATGGGGCTGCCTAATATGAAGTTGGATCCTTGGCTCAGCCTCCATGTGGTCAATTTTACCTTGAGGTGTATCATCAGGCACTTCAATCACAGTTGGCTCTTTGTTTTGTAGTAAGCCTGAGTCTTGGTCCACTAGAGTTTGTATTTCTTGTTTGATAGGTGGCATTACAGTTTTATTAGTTATTGGAGCTTCCTTGATACTGATCTTTGACGTATCATTCAATTGAATGATGTGCTCTGGTTCAGTTGGTTCTTCTATGCTCTTTGCTTGTCTTTGTTTGTTGTCTGATGTGACTTCGACTTGATTGATCTCTGTCCAATCCTCATTGTGTGTTTCTGTTTGTATATCCGTATCCAGGGTGTCCTTCTCAGGGCTTGATTCCTCCAACCCTATTTCTTTGTATCTGGAAGGTACTTGATGAGTTTCTTTATCCTTCTGTTTCTTTTCCTGGCTTGCCTGTCTGTAATGGTGACCTTGAATATTCAAATTTACTTGCCCCCGCATATACCGATGCGTTTCTTCTAGGGATGCAGAGAGATCTCTCTTGGTAATTGGTTGTTGGGTCCCATGAATCTTTGGCAATGTGTGTGTCCTCTTTGATTGGGGTGTAACCTGGGCTTCTTCCTCTCTAAGGCGCTTAGTTCCTCTCACAGGTGTCTTTGAGCTGGTTCCTACTTCTTCAACATCGATGACTGTTTTCTTTTTCTTTGGAACAATTGCTGACTTTACATATTTGGCCATCTCAGTTGAGGTTGGCATCAAGTGCAAGCAGTTCTTCATATCTAGTGCCTCATAAATAAGTAGGGTCAAGGCCAAACTACCATTCAGAAACTTTTTCTGACCCCACTTCTTCTTTGCTTCAAATAGGCGTTCTTGGACATATGGAGTCATGTTGACTTGATTTCCGACTTGCCTCATAGCATGTGAGAGTAGTTGCACCACGATCTTTTGAGGTGCTATATATCTATGCGTACTTGGAAAACAAAAGTGCTGATGCACTAATCGAACAGCCTCTTCAATATCAGTTCTGTTGATTTCCCAAAAGGATCGCTTTTTCGGATCATGACATTCATCTTTAACACTTGTGAGTCCTTCTTGATTCCATCCAAAAGCCTTGTTAATCAGCTCATGAGTGAATTGAATTGTCTTCCAGGCACCAACTTTATCCAGTACTCGTGCCTCAGGAACTGATATCTTATTCGATGCACGCTGAAGTGTATTCATCACTTGCGTACATCTCTGGAAATCTGGTAGATAAATAGGCAATCTGAGAAATGCATCCATCCTTGCTTGTGTCCAGACATCTGTCATGCGCGGTAATCCTTGTATGGTAGTCTTAAAATCTTGCGACATGATAGGGAAGTAGTGATCCCTATCCATGATTTTGATAGTGGCCATGAAAATGAGATCCGATACTGGTTGGTCATCCAGAAACCAATGGCCTCTTGCTTTTGTTATTGATTCCAATGGAAGAAGTTGGACCTCTTCCTCTTGTGTCGCTTCGGAATTAGTAGATGCCATCTGCACTCAATATAGAGTATGAATTAGTGGCAAGATAGTATCAAAAATCCTCCTTCATTTGTCTTTCATAAGTTTGGCAATGTTCCGCGTGAATGGTGTCGTCCCTTCCCCGTGGGTCTGAGAAAGGTAATACCTGGGATTTTTCCTACTTTCAGATATTTTTATGTTCTTGTCTGAAAGAAAAACAGAAAAGTTAGTTCATAGCCAAAGCGGTTATTAAATTTTTTTTGGTATTTTTCTTTAGATTATGTACAAGTGCTCTCCTATTTCCCAAAGGGAAATTGTGCTTCACTATCCTGAAATAAAAGAATATTGTGCCGAATGCGTGGCCTTCTAATGTGGCCCTATCATGCATACTTTCGATTCTGGTAACTCCACATGCGTGCAACTCGAATTATTTGGTAGATGTATACAACTTGTCTTGTCTTTCGGCATCCAAATCTGCTTTATTCTGTTGGGCGAAATCGTGTTCCCAACATTCCTGGTGAATGCGATGCTTCTCATTTGGTGCTTTTGCTTTTTCTGCTTTTTGAATCTTGGAATGACGTGTGAATTGTATATAGACTCATGCTCTATCCTATAGCAGTTTAGCTTCTATCGTTTTGCCTTTAGACCATACTGATTTTCCTTGTTCATTGGTTTGTCCTTTTTGATGATTGTCATTTGAGTACATGACTTGGGAATCCATATTTGTGTGCGGGCTGGTTGGGCGGCTACCACTTTCTTTGGAATCCATATTCTAGCAATTTGTTGTGGACGTCGGTGTCCAAAGTGATTTACTCGCTTGTTCGATGGGTCGTTCTGATGTCGATAATGTTTTTGTTGTTGATGATATGCAGCCATTTGATCCTTCCTTATCCAAGCCTGTCTAGTGTAAGGAATGGGGCATATTCTAATAGGTGCAGACTTGTGATTACCCAGAGAACTAGTCTCTCTTGTGCGTGGTTCTTCGCTAAAGCTGTTTCCATATAGAATGATATTCTTGTGACTTGCTAGATTAGAAGATGGTATGCAAGCAGGATTCGGTGTGTCCTCACATGAAGTACTCGATGAAGGGGTTTCCATAGTGCTAGTGAACATACATTCATCACTGTGTTCATTTGAGTGAGCTCTCGGGTCTATATCCTCGGCTTTGATTGGTCGTTCATCTAACATGCTGAATACCTCTCAATGTCCTATCTTGGCTGAGATGTATCCTAATGCCAATTGAATAGTCACTTCATATTCATATATCCAATCTTGACCTAACACTAGGTCTTCGAGTAAGTTCTGATCATGACATACTAAGAGTTTCTATTCCATAGTGTTGTTTCCGAGATATAGAGGTAAGGTAACCTCACCTATACATTGAGTAATTGTTCCTCCTATTCCTATCAACTGTGCCTTTGATGGACGTAATTCCTCCTTGAGTTTTTGACTCAATGAAAATTTGACACAACTTATGGCGGCTCCTGTGTCAATGAGAGCATCCACTAAGTGGTATTCCCTTTTCCCGACTCCCAAATTCAAATATGGTTGCATCCTTTGTTGACTAGGTTTTCCGTGGCTCTAAAATTAGCCATTGGGACGAGTTCCTCTCCTAGTTGATATCTCTCATCTCTCTCTCTCAACCACTCTTTTCGTTTCCTGATCCGCTCTAGCGCTTCTTGTCTGGCTTCCTCTCATATTCTTTCTTCCTCTAGACGTCTATTTTTCCCCGTTATTAGTCGTGACATTATTTCTTCAGCCAGTGGCTCTAAATATTTTTTTACTCCACATCCACTGATATAATTGGGCAATACTTCTCCATCTAGAGTTGCTAAGCTGATGGCTTCGCTAGTGGATAGGTGATTGATGATTAATGGGCCATATCCTCTTTTTTGTAGTTTCTTTGCGTGTTGTTTCAAGTTATATACCAAAACTAAATCTCCTTCCTTCCAATTTTTATCTTTAATATGAGCATCAAAATATGCTTTCTGTCCCCTTTTAGCAGCATAAATCCCTGCTACTGCTTGTAACCTAGTTTCATGTAACTTCTCTATTTGATCCAATTGAGCTGAGAGTTCATGTCCTGTCCACTCATAAGTTGTTGCTACTCTGAGAGTGGGTATTAAGAAATCAATTGGCAAAATAGCATTTTGTCCATACACTAAGTTAAAAGGAGTAGTTCCTATGGCGGTCTTGTAAGCTACTCGGAATGCCCATAAAGCGTGATGTAATTGTTTATCCCAATCAGATCTACCATTGTTCACAATTTTGGTGAGAACTGTGCACAAGATTTTATTCGAACTTTCGGCTTGTCCATTGGCTTGTGGGTGATAAGGGGCTGATTTCTTATGAATTACCAAGAATTCATTCAGTAAGGCTTCTATAACTTCATTCACAAAGTGTGTGCCTCTATCACTCACAATTTCTATCGGTAATCCAAATCTAGTGAAAACGTTCTCGAAGAGAAACTTAGTAGTTCTTGCATCATTTTTCTTGGTTGCTTTGGCTTCAACCCATTTGGTCAGATAGTCTGTGGCTACAATTATGTATTCGTGTGATCCCATTTTTAGGTCCATACGTGAGTATAGGGATCAACGTTTCTGCCCATTGGGGACATACTTCGAGGTTGAACAGGTACATGTCGATCATTAGGTACTCCTATGGGTGGTTCTCCATGTGTCCTTCTTGATAGGTGATCCGCTCTTATGTGGGTATTTCCTTTCTTGACTACTACTTCAAAATCAAATTCCATCAACAATAAAAACCATCGTACTAGTCGTCCCGTATTACAAGGCTTATTGACTAAGTACAGTAGGGCTTGATGATCAATGAAGAATTTGAATTTGTTTGCCAATAAGTAGTGTCGGAACTTCTTTACTGCATACACCATCCCTAGGCCTTCTCTCTCAGTTGTGATATAACTACGTTCTGCTTGATTCAACTGTCTACTGGCATAGGCTATAGGGTGATCTAACTTTCCTGTATCTGCGGGTTGAGCTAGGATGCAACCAATGGCAAACTTGGAAGCATCTACGTGAATGTGAAAGGGTTTGCTCCAATTAGGTACTCGAAGGATTGGGGCTAAACTCAATCGACTCTTTAATTCGTTAAAGGCCTTTTCACATTCTTCTATCCAATTAAATTGAGACAATAGTGCATAAAGAGGTCTAGCAATTATGGCATACATATGTATAAATCTTCGGTAGTATCCGCAATGTCCCATAAATGCTTGGACTTCCTTAGTAGTCTTTGGTCTTGGCAAATCCAGAATCACTTTGATTTTATCTTCATCAGTTGAAATTCCATTTTTAGAGACAATATGTCCTAATATTTTTCCTTATCGAACCATGAAGACACATTTTTCTCGGTTGAGGCATACTCTATATTGTCGACATTTGGCAAAGATCTTTTCTAGTTCAGGGATATGCTCTAATCATATAGCTGAGTAAGTGCATAAATCATCCACGTATACCTCCATACTCTTTCTCAAGAACTCCTTGAATACATGGCACATCAATCTTTGGAAAGTGGCTGGGGCATTGGTTAGGCTGAAAGGCATAACCCTAAAGGCATACGCTCCCCATTCAGTTGCCAAGGTTGTTTTATGCTGGTCCTCAGGAGCAATAGCTACCTGATTATAACCTGAAAAGCCGTCCAAAAAACTATAAACTTCCTTCCCTGCCACTCTTTCCCAAGGATGATCCGTGATGGGTAATGGGTAACTGTCTCTAATGGTGGCAGCATTTACTTTTTTCAGGTTTATGCATACCCTTAACTTACCATTCTTTTTCGGTACAACCACCAAGGGTGACACCCATTCCGTGTGTTCAATCTCATATATGAATCCAGCATCTAATAACTTATCTATCTCTTCCTTTATCTTTGCTGAGTAAACATCGTTATATGTGTAAGGTCTTTGTTTGGAAGGTTTAGCTTCAGATGTCATAGGGATTCTATGTGCACATATAGACGATCTACTCCTTTCAAATCCTTATATGTCCAGGCAAAGACATCCCTGTATTCCCTTATGAGTCGTATTAACTCTTGTTCTTCCTCCATTGAGACATCCTGTCCTATAAAAGTACATCGTTCTTCTCCTTCCTCTAAGGTTACTACTATTTTCTTGGTCTGTTCTTTATTGTCATATGCTATTCCTGGCTGTGCTTCTCGTTTTGGCATTTGAATAGCAATTCTTCTCTCTTATACTTCATATTTTTTGAAGTGGGCGGACACTTCAAATTGGTCTTGAGGCTTGTTTTCTTCATCATTTTTTGCTTTATCTAATCCAAGCTCCTCTTCCTGTGTTGGTTCTTTATTTATTTCATTAGTTATGACACTTACTTCTTGATTTCCACTTTCTATTTCCATTTGCTCTTGCTCCATTTCAATGCTCTCGTAATCCTCCTTCCATTCCTTTTCTATCACTTCCCCTTCTTTAGCCTCTTGAAGAACTACCACATATAGACTAACGTCATATCCTTCCTCATCAATGCATTCATTCATGGTTATCACTTCTTCGTTTACACACACATCGAGAGTAGCTAAAATCTCCATCCAACCATGAGGTTCAAATTCTTCATCTAGGAATATTTGAGGTTGATAGAATATGGACAAATGTACGAACCATATGCCTATGACATGGAAGTGCCGGATAGTTCCTATGGATATGAGCAGGACTATCTTTCATTGATGTACACAGCCCTCAAGGCATCCATACCCCCCCGACCCATGAACAGACCGCCTGTACCTAGAGGACCATGTTACAGATGCGGAGGTGATCATTATATCAGAGAATGTACACTACCAAACCCACCACCACCATAGCGAGTTTGGGAAGGATACTATAGTGATTGTGGTAAAGAACACCTTTTTAGAGATTGCCCCAAGAACCCCAACAAAATTAACTCTAAGATGCAGATTAATGTGATAGAAGTGATAGAGTCGCCAGGAAGTGATAAGGAGTACACTGTGCCATTGAAAGAAATAACTAGAGCCAAAGCTAAAGAGACCCCAGACAAAACTAAAGAAAATGATCAAGGTGACGGAGAAAGGAACATACCTACACCTCAAATAGTTGAAGACTCGGAGGAGCCTGAGAAAAGTGTTACAAGTAAAGGAACACAGAGATGGAAGAACCATAGAGATAGGATGAAGGAAAAGAAACTACAACAAAAAAAGGAAAATGAAAAGAGTGAACAAAATCCAAAAGAGAAACAAGAAGAGGAAGAAGAAATTCGGAAAGGAAAGTCAAAAAAAGAAGAGGTAGGATCAGTTTTAGCAGATCCCATGCCTGAAGAATTAGCCATGTGGATTCAGACGTACAAAGCACGAATAAGAGCAGGACCCACCATTGAACAACATGAAAGAGAATATCCTAGAGGTGACCTAGAGAAAGAAAGGTTGGAGATATGTAAGAAGTGAGTGGCTCAACAGACCCTAGAAAAACCTGCTGTTCAATTACCCAACTCGCGAATTCCCGAAGAAGAATTCCAAGAGTGTGTCATCCTTAATGACCCTGAGAAAACCAAAGAAGGTGAGATACACAATGAAAATCACTATGAGGACAAAAGGGAAGGATCCATTATTCCCGAAGAAGGGGAATGGCCTAAAGACTTGTGGGCAAGAGTCCAAGAAGATCGATGGAAGAAAGTGGAAGGAATAGAACCACCCTTTGAGGAGCTAGAAGCAGAAGGTGAAATTGAAGACTCCATACCTGAACTGAATTCAGAAAAAATAATACCAATTGATCCAAGTAACAAAGAAAATGACAGTGTAAAGGTTTTGCCAAATTACACAGGAGAGTACGAACATAATTCGGAATTATATTGTATTCCCTCGATAAGGAAAAAAGAACCAAACCCATAAGTCAAAACATCGGATATCATACAACATCTTAAAAAGGTAAAAATCCCTTGTACCCTGATGTTAGAAGAACTGTTAAGGATCAAACCACATTTGAAGGAGAAACTGACTAGCCAATTGGAGATCAAGGAGGATGAGAAGGAGATGACTGATGAAGTAAACACAGTAAAAATCCCATTCGATAAGGTTGGAGAGTTCAGTGAGGGAGATGAAGGAAATACTTGCCTTCCAATTACCTATAGGGGTTACACCACTAAAGCCATCTTACATTCTGGAGCTGGAGTAGGAATTGCTACTAAAGAAATCTGGGAAAAATGGGGAAAACCAGCTTTAAGACCAACGCGCATGATACAAATGACAGACGGACACACTGAACGACCCTTGGGATTATTGGAGCTCTCATAAGTGGGATAGTTTCCTTGGCTATGGTCATAGGATGAATCATATGGTTCATTACTAGTCAAAGGTGTGGCTGGAACTATTGCTCTCTCTAAGTTTTCTTCAGGTTGAGCTATTTTCACTGGGACAACATTTTGAGGATGGGGTGGTTGTTGTCCTAACACCGGTTGTGGTTGAGTGTACCCTTGATAAGCATATGGTCGTGGTACATGTGGCTGTTGCTGATATGTGGGATATCTAAAGGCTTCTCCTCCTAGATCTCTCTAAGGGTATCCATAAGGTCTCATGACAAGTTGTACAAGTCTTGATTGCCTATTGTAAGGACAGTTTTCCGTGCCATGATTTGTATACTTTTGTTCTATGCTGCAATATTGTAGAGGGCCCGGAATGGGTGGTCTATTGTAAGCATAAGCAGGTGGTGGGACTACACCCCTCGTGCACAAATGAGATGGATGATCTCCTCCACAATGCATACATCTTCGAAGCATGGACACTCTCATTGGGTTGTTGGGGTAGTTCCTCTGTCCTTGAACGTTCAACTTCTTTGCGACTAAGTCAACTATTTCCTCTACATTGTTCTTAGGGTTTGATGTGCTGCTGGCTGAATCTTCACTTTTGATACTACCTTGAGGTATTTTCAGATCCTCTGCTAGATTGTCTTCTAGGTCGATACATTCCTTCATACACTCTTGCAAAGTTTGAACTCTTTTTACATATACCAAAGATCTTAATGATCCATTCAATAATCCTTCCAAAAATAATGACACCATTTTGTTTTGAGTAGGCCTCTCTTCCACTGGGCATCTATCCACATATTGCTTGAATCTTCTTGCTGCCAATCTCACTGATTCTGTAGGAGCTTGCTTAAAGCTATGAATCAAGGATGACAAGTTGTTTTTAATTCTAGACTTAGTGAATTCCTCAATCATTTCTTGATAGACTTGTTCCATGTTTTGAAAATTATTTGGATCTAATGGCTGGAACCAGGCTAAAGCTGTGTCTGTCAAAGTTAGACCAAAAGATTCATATTGGATCAAGAAATCTTCTACTTGTTCGGCTCTGATTACTTGCTTAAATTCAGCTATATGATTATACGTTCGCTAGAGCCATCATAGTGGTTTCTCATGCATTTGGCAACTTGAATTGGCCTTAATCTTCTTCCTCCTTCAGGCGGTCTAGGCATCACAGGGAAAATGGGTCTTCCAATGGGTATACCAGGTCCTCTTGCTATAGGTGGTCTAACAGGGGCATGAATTCCATTCCTTGGGTCATCAGGTGGTTGAGGCCGATAATTTGGATTATTTGCAGGCATAGCAAATTGTACGTGTGGTCTAACTGGAATATGTGTTTGTTGTGTTTGTCCTGACTGTTGGAATGAATTATTCTGAGAGGTTCCATGTGGGTTTTGTGAAGTAGTGGCTTGATCCCTCGGGGGAAACACTGGAATGTTCTGATATTTCAACCCGGCTCTCTCTGACTCTATTAGGGGCCAATACCTTCTCTGCTTTTTGTCCAGATATGTGATGATGGTGGGGAAGTCAGGATCTTGTAACTCATAGAGAGTAACTGGATTAGGGGCTGCTTCCCATAAAGAAGAGTGGGCTCTAAGGAGATTCTCCATTCCATTGATCAAATACACATCCATTAAGGAGTCATCTTGGGGAACCAGGTCTCCTCTCCAAACCCTAACAACAGTAGATCTCCCTCTAGGTGTGGTCACTTGCACTTCATCTCCTTCTTCATTAAGGTTATGAGCAGTGTTTTCTTCCCCAAGCTCATTGAGGTTTTCAGGGTGTTCTGTAACAACATACTGGATGTCTCTCTTGTCCATATAAATTCCTCCTGCATACTTAACTGCTGGCCTAAGCACTATGTAAGCATCTGAAGCTTTCTTCAGTCGGGCCACTGATCGGTTTAGTCCATCTAGGTATATGGGTATCTCATGTTGATTGGTGGTCACATATTCTAAAGATGTCCGATATTCTTCCTCAATAATTGACATCATGCCAATCATTGGTACAATGTTTTGCATATCCTCTGAAGCCATAGGAATTTCTTCTTCTGACTCACTAGAGGTTTCGGAATAATGTGAATGGTTACTTGGTTCAGCTACACTTCCTACAGAAGAGATCACACTTCTTCGGCTTCATAGGGTTCTCCCAGATCTTAGGTTCATCCACTTAAAAGCTCTGATCAGCCCTTGCCAACCTCTAGCTTCTAGAGCTCTTCACTATGGGTCAGAATTCTAGAAAAAATTTGGTTGGGACGGGACTAACTGAGAGACCTCAAGTCACAATACTTGACCACAAAAAGTTCACGATACTCGATCTTTGACTCCGACGATACACGATATCTTCCAGACACGATACACGATACTTCACAAGAGACGATATACGATACTTGAAGAAACACGATACTCGATACACAATACTTGATAGATATCATGATCAGGAAAACACGATACTTGAGTTCACACGATACACGATACACGATACTTGAGTTCACACGATACACGATACATGATACTTGAGTTCACAAGATACACGATACACGATACTTGTTATGTATCGCGATCGGGAAAACACGATAGTCGATACTTGCTAGGTATCGAGATCGGGAAAACACGATACTCGATACTTGCTAGGTATCACGATCGGGAAAACACGATAGTCAATACTTGCTAGGTATTGCGATCGAGAAAACACGATAGTCGATACTTGCTAGGTATCACGATCTGGAAAATACGATACTTGATACTTGCTAGGTATCGCGATCGGGAAAACACGATACTCGATACTTGCTAGGTATCACCATCGGGAAAACACGATAGTCGATACTTGCTAGGTATCGCGATACTCAACCACAGGAGATCACGATACCTAGGTATCGCGATACTCGACCGCGGGAGAACACGATACTTGGCACTTTTTTAGTTTTTTGCACGTGTGTTTTGAATTTTGAATGATTATATGTGTTTATCAAGCTTCTCTACCCTCTCCTCACCAACTGTATCACAGAAATAGACTTCTCTCACCCCTGGAGGACTCTCGCGATACTTATCGCAGATCGTTTTCTCTGATATGTTTAATTTATGAGACACTGATGGGAGGATGATGGATGTGCTTACCTTGGGAACTCTCTCTCAGCTCTCTAACCCCTCTGACTTATTCTATGCAGCTCAAAAAGCCCAGATCTTCGCTCATGATACTCGACAGCAGCTTCTCACGATACTTGTGCTAGAGACAAGTGATTAAAAAATGATATTTTTTGGGTTTTATACTCTTTGAAAAATTCTCCTACACTGAAAAAGAACAACAAGACAAAGGTTGAATGCTACTCTAACTTCCTAGCCTACTCCCTTACTCCTCCTACTCTACTCACTCCACTCACTTCCTTAGTCTAATAACTCACTACACACACTTCAAGGGTGAGAAGTAGTAAGTACAGGTGAATGTGACTTACCAAAGAAGAGAAAATCACTACTCCTCCTCTCGTTTCAATGCAAAAAGCTACTTACCATCACACGAATGCCTCGGTTTGATTCGACACTCCCTGGCAACGACGCTAAAAAATGTGTGTAACTAAGTTCCAAGCTAGGGATTGCGGAGAAAGAGACTATACCTCAATCCCCCTCAAGTGCATATAGTGGGGATTCACACTTTAATTATCAATCCGATGAGTATCAAAACCTAGCCGAGTGTATGAAAACATGCATTCAAATGACAATCAATGCAAATGAGTTACTCAAAGAGTGCAAACAAGGCAAAGACTAATCCCAACAAGCTTCATCTGTCAGTCATGGTGTCGCGATACTTGGAACAGTAGCCAATAGTAAATTGAGCTTTTCTCCCAGCTCCAAACTCCAAATATAGCAAATAGTATATGCGTTTCGAAGCTCTCAAGAAGACGCATCCAATGGTGGTATTTTCACTCAATTCTGACACTTTTACTTCAAGTTATGAGCAAAATACTGAGTCACGGAAATGGCCTTCCTACACTTCAACACTTCCTACACTTCACACACACCTTAACCATAGCAAACAAACACTTTCATGGATAGAAAACACTTCTTAACACTCTTTCCAAGCCACACACATGCATACAAGCTCACAAAGAAGAAGATACAGAGAGGAGAAGACACAAATTCGAAATTCTGTGCTCTTGATTCTCACAATGGCAAAAAGTCTTTACAAAGAGTCACAAATTGACTTATATACATGTGCCCTAAAAATGGTCCTTTCACACAAGAGACCGGCACTTTATTCACTAAAAGGTTAATTTCCTACTAATTTACATGGGTAAGCTACTAATCTTCTGTGGGGATGCATCTAGAGGACTCCTCTAGTGCTTTTACATCGGACATTATATTACAAAATGATTATAATACAAAAATATGGTATCCAAATCGAAAAAATTTTGGGGCCCATCTTTTTCTCTGCCTTGTGCTCTCTTCGCTATGCAACAGTAATGGCTAGTTGCTTTGACTCAGAGAAGCATTATCTAGAATATATAAGAGTATTTACCCAAAAGGAAGAAGAACCTCTCACAAGCATTAAAACTATAAATTCAAAGGATGGAAGTGAAGGAGGACAAAAGAAAAAGAAGAGAAAAGCTATGAAACAAGAAGAGGAGGAATCATTGTTCAAAATACCAAAAAATTTCAAGAAATATGAAGTTGAGGACTGAAAAATTTTGGTACAAATGCCTAAGAGAGAGCATATGATAACAAAGAAAAGACCAAAAAAATCGTAGTCACCATTGAAGAGAACGAAGAGAGATGTACGTACATAGGAGATGATCTAAGTAAAGAAGAGGAAGTAGAGTTCGTAGCCTTATTAAGGGAATATAGGGACGTGTTTGCATGGCACTATAGAGACTTGAAGGGAGTAGATCCGAAGATTTTTTCTCATACGATCCCCATGACCGCTGATGCCAAGCCCACCAAACAGAAGCCCTACACATATAATGACACTTATGCAACTAAAATAAAAGAAGAAATTGATAGGCTGATTGAAGCTGGATTCATTTATGAGATTGAGCATATGGAATGGGTGTCCCCCATCATTATGGCGCCCAAAAAGAATGGAAAGTTGCGTGTGTGTGCATTAACCTTAAAAACGTTAATGCCGCTATAGTTAGAGATAGTTATCCCCTTCCAATCACTGATCATCTATTGGAGCATGTTGCATGCAAGGAAGTGTATAGCTTCCTTGATGGATTTTTGGGCTACAACCAAGTAGCCATTGCCCTAGAAGATCAATACAAAATGGCCTTTGCCTCAGAGTGGGGAGTCTTTGCATTTTGTGTGATGCCATTTGGGCTCACCAATGCACCTACAAAATTCCAAAGACTTATGTGTCATGTCTTCAGTGAGTTCTTGTGAAAGAGCTTAGAAGTATATGTGAACGATTTATGTGCTCATTCCCGAGAAAGCAAATGTCACATTCCTGAGCTCAGATAGATCTTCAACAAGTGTAGAGAATATCGAGTGTGTCTGAACCGAGAAAAGTGTGTGTTCATGGTATGACAAGGTAAGATCTTAGGTCATATTGTTTCCAAAAATGGAATATCAACAGATGAAGACAAAGTAAAAGCCATAGCGGAGCTACCGAGGCCAAGGAATGTTAAAGAGGTACAAGCCTTTATGGGCCATTGTGGATATTACTGTAGGTTTATTCACATGTATGCAATTATAGCTAAGCCTCTTTATGCCTTGTTGACAAAATTTGAGTGGAATGACGAATGCGAGAAGTCCTTCAATGAGCTAAAGAGATGCTTGTGCACAGCACCAATACTGACCACTCCAAATTGGAATAAGCCATTCCATGTACGTGTGGATGCATCCAATTATGCAATAGGATGTGTGTTGTCACAACCCACAGGTGAAGGCAATCTAGAATTTCCTATAGCATATGCTAGCAGGCAACTCAATGCCACTGAACGAAATTATACAACAACCGAAAGAGAAGGTTTAGGCATGGTATATGCCATAAAGAAGTTTAGGCATGGTATATAGGCCAACAAGTTCAAGTTTTTCACTGATCATCAAGCTTTATTATACTTGGTCAATAAACCTTGCAATACAGGACGCTTAGTAAGATGGTTCCTCTTACTAATGGAATATGACTTTGAAGTCGTTGTTAGGAAAAATAAGACCCACCTTAGAGCAGATCACCTTTCTCGCATCACTTCAGGGGAGCCACCGTAGGGAGTGTCTGATGAATTGCCCGATGCTTATCTGTTCAATCTAGAAGTTCCTAAATGGGCAAATAATTTGGTACCAATCCTAACCTTTGGACCTGGAAATAAGAATGTAAAAACAAACAAAGATGAAATTGTAAAAATCACAAAAATATCAAATATTGGCAGGAAGCATGTATAAACAAGATACGGAAGGTGTTCTAGCTCGTTGTGTCAAGGATGACGAACATAGTAGTTGGTTGCAACAAGCCCATGAAGGATTGCTAGGAAATCACTATTCTAAACAAAAACCATTGCAGAATCTAAAACATTTAGGAGTGTATTGGCCTAGCATGGACAAAGAAATTCATGAGTGGATTAAGAATTGTCCAACGTGCAAAGAGAGACCCCCAGTGGAGCATGCTTCCCTTTATCACGTGTCATTAACTCCACCTTGGAGTGCTCCATTGGTAGAATTCATGAGATCAGGAACATTACCCAAGGAGGCTAGTCTGGCAAGGAAACAAAGCATGGAGCAAGAAGCTCGAGACTATGCCCTCATAGGAGATAACCTATACCAAAGAGGCAAAGATGGTTACTTAAGATTGTGCATTCACGAATCAGACTATTTGAAAATCTTAGAAACTGCCCATAACAGTGTTGCAGGCGGACATTTTGGTCCTGATAGAGTAATTAAGGCTATTCTATTCTCAAGACTTTGGATGCACATACCTATGTGAAGAAATGTGACACATGCGAACGTGCCCAGTACCCAATTAGAAAAGATGAGATGCCTTTGAGGCCAATGATGGGAGGACGTGCTTTTTCGAAATGGGGTATAGACATTGTAGGTCCTATCAACCCCCCAACTAGAAACTCCCATGCAGAGTACATTATTGTAGCCACAGATTACCTTACGAAGTGGGTAGAAGTAAAAGCCACTACAAAGAATGATGCTCAAACAACAGCTAAGTTTTTATTCGAGAATGTGTTCACCCGATATGGACTACCAATAGAGTTAGTGAGCAATAGAGGCACAAAGTTCTTGAACGAAGTCATTGAAAATCTTCTCCAAGAATTCTTGGTGATACATAAGAAGTCTGCCCCCTATCATCCCCAAGCTAACGGACAATCCGAGAGCACAAATAAGATCCTATGTAATGTATTGACAAAACTGCTAAATAACAAACGCTCTGATTGGGACAAACAACTTCATCATGTTGTATGGGCTTATCGAGTTGCCTATAAAACGGTACTCAATGCCACCCCATTTTAGATGGTCTTCGGACAAAATGCTGCGCTACCATTGGACTTCCTAATCCCAACTTTAAAAGTAGCACAAGAGCATGAGTGGAATGGACACGAGTTATCCTCTAGGATCTTTGATCTAGAACGCTTAGGTGAGACAAGGCTACGAGTGGCTGCAGGAATCTATGATGCAAAGAAAAGGCAAAGGCATACTTCGATGCACATATCAAAGATAAAGGATTGAAAGATTGAGACCTAGTGTTGGTTTATACACTAAAGCAACATGCTTGTAAATTGGAAAAAAGAGGATACGGACCCATGATCATTAATAGAATTTCCACTAGCGGTGCAGTTCAGTTGGCCACACTAGAAGGTGATATCTTGCCAAAATATATCAGTGGTTGTCGAGTCAAGCTATATCAAGAACCTCTTACAGAGGATATGCTAATGAGACTCAACACTACTAAGAAGAGAAAAGAAAAAGAGTTAAGGGTTAGAGAAGAAGCACAGGTAGAGGCTAGAGAACGCATTAGGAGAAATAAGTTAAGACGCCTAGGACTAGACGTCAATCTTGAGGCCCCAAGATACCAAATGGCCGTGTGTCAAACATCAAGTGCAATTGCTTCTCGAATAATTGATCGATGTCCCTTTGTGAGCATCACGGTAGGACAAGGGAAGAATGCAAGGACTATGAGAGCATTGATTAACTCAAGTGCAGCAACTAGTGCAATTAGAGTTTCATACTACCAAGACCTGCAATTGAACATCAATTCCATTGAAGCCTATCTAATAGGATTGGGAGGTGTGGAAACCCCTTGTTTGGGCAAAATAGAGCTTCCCATCTATCTTCAAGATGTTCCAATGAGAGTCAAAATGCTAGTGTGTCATGATGAGGACCTTATAGAGCCACTTGTCTTGGGTCAAAATTGGATTTACGACCATGCAGTCAACTTGAACCTAAGAAGTCAACTTCTTCAAGTCTGGGTACAGGACCAATGCATCACATTAGAATTAGAAAATTGCATGCTCACAAATCTAGATGTCACACATTCTCTTAGTTTGTTTAGGTCCAATCTGAGCAAAGAAGAGGTTGTATGTGTTAAGAAAGCTATGATCCTGCAACAGCGTAACGACTGGAAATACTCATGAATGAATGACTCTCCTCGCAACCTTATGCCTGTATATATAGCTGCTTGAACTAATGAGGACCACAAATGTAACTAGAGTCCACAAGTGCATGTGCAATCTCCTCCACTCCTTTCATATCCACCACTAGAGTCTATTAGTGGCTGGAGTGATCTCGACCACTACTTTAGTACCTTCCACTAGAGTCCACTAGTGGTTGTTGTACTCACCTCTTGAGTTAAGTCCACTGGACTCAAGTTAACTCACGTTAACTTGAGTTAGAAGGCTCTAGAGCTCTTTGGGCAAAACTCTCTTCCCATGCTCCCCATGGGAGTTGAACCCAAGACCTCTTCCTTCACAACCATGAGACTTAACCACTAGGCTAAGTGGATTACTTGAATATGAGAGCACATGACTTATGCTTGAGTCTACTCTTGATATCTTTGGTCCTACAGACGAGTGACCAAACGGTATCCGATTTCAGATCTGTCTGAAGCCATCGGATCCCTAGATCATAGACTTACTTTATTACATTCTTCCCCCCTTGGGAAAGATTTTCGTCCTCGAAAATAAAGCTATATATACAACTGTAGGCAACCCCCGAGCCTCATGTTCTAAAACTTGAAGAACATGCATTCATTCAATTAGGTTATTTACTTAGAAACTTGAAAGTAAAAAACCTTATTTATTTGGGACCAACTTAAAACTTGAAAGTTGGAAAACGTTGTTGGATTATGGAAACTTTTTCCCATGTTGAATTTTCTTCAGTTCCATCCTTCCATTTTACTAAGCACTCTTCATACAAGTGACTTCTTGTACGTTTATCTCGGGTGCGAAGTATCCTTTCAGGTTCATGAGGAACTGTTTCATTTACTGGAATAGGAAGTATAACCTGTAAGCCGACTAACATGGAACACTGGATGAATCCAACTATCGTCTGGAAGTTGTAGTTCATAAGCCCACAAACCAACTTTCTTAGTGATTGGAAAAGGACCGCAATATCTAGGTGACAACTTGGCACATTGACCAGTCTTGAACTTTTTCGATCTTTCAGGGATACGAAGATAAACTTGATCGCCAACCTGAAAAGTAACATTTCTTCGCTTCGGATCGGCATAAGCCTTTGCACGATCTTGAGCTTTCTTTAGGTTTTCTTTAGCTAACTTGAGCTTAAAGTTCATGTCTTGAAGGAACTCTTGAGCTGCTTGAACTCGTTCATTTTGTAGTCCTACTGCATAAGGAGACCTAGGCTGGAAACCATACATCAACATGAATGGGCTAAATTCAGTTGATGAATTCTTGGTACTATTATAGGCAAATTCAGCTAATGGAAGATAATCTTCCCAGTCAGTCTGTTTGGAAGTAACATAAGCTCTGAGTATGTCTTCCAAAATCTGATTGACTTTCTCTGTCTATCCATCCGTCTGGGGATGTTCAGCTGTACTTAAGCTTAGTTTAGTTTCAAGTCTACTAAAGACTGCTCGCCAAAAATGACTTGTAAATCGAGCATCTCTATCAGAAACTATGTCTACTGGAAGACCATAGAGTCTATAAAGTTGATTTACAAATATTTTTGCAAGTTCTGGAGTCTTATAAGTAGTCTTGACTGGAATAAACTGAGCAAGTTTAGTCAATCGATCAACGATAACCCAGACTGAATCAAAGCCTTTCTGAGTGCAGGGTAATCCAAAAATGAAATCCATGGAAATACTTTCCCACTTTCCTTTGGGAATTTCCAAAGGATGCAGCAATCCTCCAACTTTAAGTCGTTCAAACTTATTTAATTGACATTTATGGCACTTGGACACATAGTTTTGCACATCTTGATGCAAACTAGGCCAATAAAAATGTCTTTTTACTAACTCATAGGTTCGGTTAATTCCAGGATGTCCTGCACTTGGAGCATCGTGGCATTCGAAAAGTACTTGTTTTCGTATGTCCGAGGTACTTGGAACACAAACCTTACCTTTATAAAGCAAATATTCATCTTGGAGAGAATAATGTTTAAACTTTCTCTCAGAAGTACTTGCTTCATTTTGTTCAGCTTGCTCAGCTTCTTTCCAAGCTTGACTGTAGCTTGGATCTTCTTTGCATCTTCCTTTCAAAGTTGAAATAAATTCACATTACAAAACTTAGGTTATTCAGCATAGGCATCCGACTTAAGGCGTCTGCCACTGCGTCGAACTTTCCTTTTCTATACCTGAGTTCATAATCAAACTCTTGCAACTGCTCGGCCCACCTCGCTTTTCTACCTCTTAGATCAGGTTGGTTTGCAAACCACTTTATGCTCTCTTGATCAAAAACTATGGTAAACTTTGATCCATATAGATAATGGCACCATTTCTTCAGAGCATTAATAATAGCGAACATCTCTCGCTCATAGGTAGAGTAATTTTGCTGAGTAGGACTTAGCTTGCTACTCTCGAAAGCTATCGGTCGACCATCTTGGCTTAGTACTGCTCCTACTGCAGATGAACTTGCATCTGTCTCTAATTGGAAAGGCTTGTTCGGATCTACGATCTGTAGAACTGGGGCCGAAGCTAAAGCAAGTTTCAGTTCTTGAAAACTCTTGACTTGCTCTTCTTTCCAATTTAACTTCTGATGCTTCCCTTTGAGTTGATATGACAAAGGTACTGCAATTTTGGCATATCCAGCCACAAAATTCCGATAATATCCTGCCAATCCGAGAAAACTTTGCAGTTCTCGAACCGTCTTGGGCTCAGGCCATTCAAGAATCGCTTGGACCTTTTCAGGGTCAACTTTGATTCCTTCCGCGGAAATAATATGACCTAAATACTTTACTTCTGGGGTAAAGAATTCACATTTTGACTCTTTACCGTAAAGTTTATTATTGCGAAGAAGTTGAAAAACTTTTTCCAAGTGCTCTAAGTGATTTTCATGATCTTTACTGTAGATCAGAATATCATCGAGAAAATCTACAACAAATTTTCCCAAATACGGCTTAAGCACTTGATTCATCAAAGTCATAAATGTTGCGGGTGCATTTATCAACCCGAACGGCATCACTAAAAACTCGTAGTGACCAAACTTTGTTCGAAAAGCTGTTTTAGGAATATCATCATGTTTAATCCTGATCTGATGATACCCTTGACGTAAATCAATCTTAGAAAAGACTGTAGCCCCCTTTAAGATTGTTTAACGTCCTATAATCTACGCACAGTCTCATAGTTCCATCTTTCTTTTTTACTAGAAGGATGGGTGCTGCCCATGGAGACTGGCTTGGGCGGATAAATCCTTTATCCAAATACTCTTGGATTTGATTTTCCACCTCCTGATGCTGGACATAGGGGAGACGGTATGGGCTTTGAGATTTTGGCTTGGTACCCGGAAACAGATCCATACTATGATCAATGTTTCCACGAGAGGGTGGCAAGCCGTAGGGGAGTTCCTTAGGGAACACATCTTTAAATTCCTTCATTAAATTGTTAAATTTAACATGAACTTCTCGAGGAATAAAGGACGAGACATAAGAAACTTGATTTATATTATCAGAATCTATTACATCGGTGCCAAGGACAAGAAAAGCTTGAGTCTTGGCTTCAGTATTTACAAGTTTCTTAAGTTCAGTGTATGAAATCAAAGGGACACTGGGAACATCATGCTCACCCTTGATTTTATACACTACACCGTTGCGCTGGAATTCCAAAGTATTTGTAAAATAACACCTGGTCAATGAAGGTCCTCGACTCCATAGCCACTCTCTCCCTAAAACCAGATCTACCCGATCCATGTTCATTATTTGGAAGTCCAAAGTGTCTTTAAAACTTTGGATTTCTAGTTCCAAATTAGATATCATTGTGTCCCAAACACGGGTGTCTTGACCGTGCATCATGGAAACAATGTATTTATAAGGAGATGATTTTTGAGGAAGAGCTAGCTTTTTTACTAATGCATAATTGATAAAATTATGCGTAGCAGAGTCATCCACCATTATCCGGATGGTGTGCCCTTTTACTGATCCATGCAGCTTGACCAAATCATGTGGACCAAACTCTTGAGGTTGCCACATGTTTTTGGAGATCTGACATGAATGGGTACTGTCGCAATGCATAATCTGAACCTTCTTTGCACTTGAATTTGCATCCAAGTCCAAAGTTTGAATCAGATGTATTTGTTGTTGCTGCTTACCCTTTCCCTTACTTTCTCTTCTGACTGGACAGACACGATTACGATGTCCTGGCTTGAGACACTTAAAGCACAAATTTTCCTTTTGCCCTTTATCATGATCTTCTGGAGAAAGTAAGTGTCTAAAAACACGAGGTTTTTTAGACACCCTTTCATTAGATCTAGTCCCTTTGCCCTTACACTTAAAGTTATTCTTCTGGGAATAACTGCTTTCGTGCGGGACATCCAAATGTGAGTTATCCTCATAAATCTGGGCAACCTTAATCGCCTCTTCTAGGGATTTAGGCGCATGCCTCTTGACTTCATTTCGAATTCGCTGGTTAAGTCCTCTGACAAAACCGCGAAGACGATGAAAGTCATCTAAATTCTTTAATTTCATAATAACATCTCTGTATTCTGAAATATACACTACTAGCGGTCTACCCTTCTGTTGAATTTTATCCCATGCTTCCCAATTGCGTTCCTCCTCATTCTCGGGGAGAAACTCTTTCTTGAAAAGGTGGGAAAATTCATTCCAGGTGCTAGGTTTCTTGTGAGTCTCAGAGAGACTCATCCACCATGTATAAGCTTTCGGTCCTAGCGATAAACTGGCTTCTACTACCCTCACATGATCGGGGGTATGTTTGAGTTCATGGACATCTTTCCATTTCTCCAAGAAAGTCAAAACCGCATCCTTATTCCTATCCTTATCCTCTCCAGAGAAATAAGGAGGACGGATCTCCTTTCCCAAGGAAAGATCCACGGGGCGGTTATGGCTTTCTAACATCCCTACCGAAGCAACACACAAGGGAGTAGAAGACACTAGGCTAAGACGGCTCATACTTCCCGCTAGCGGAAACATGTCTATTTGGGGAGAGGATAATCCCTTATCCTTTTCCATCCTAACAGACATTGGTGAATTGCGATCGTATCTGTGTGACTACCTAAAATAGTCTTACTGATATCCCTAGGCATCTGAAGTAAGTCCAGAATGGCCTTAAGGTGATCTTGGATTCCATCAACAGATTGACGGAGTACTGCAACCTCATCCGGAATACTGGACAACCGTCCAAGCTTTTGCTCAACTAGCAACATCCTACTCTCCATATCTTTCCCCTCGTTTAGAGTAGTGATTGTTTCCCCTTTTCTCGCAGAATCCTCAACGTCTAATGCTACAATCGTCGCTTTTCTATTAAATGCATCAGACACATGACTTGTATTTGAAACCATAGGTGCAGATGGATGCAATGCACGTGCAGCTATTGGTGGTCTAGGCATGAATGAGGATGTTACTAAAATAGGAACAGAAACAAACACTGACGTACTAATAGTACTCGTAAGCGAGACGTGGCTAGAAGTCCCCTCCATCGCACACAAAGCGTTATTAAACTTACTAAGTATTCCTAACGCAGGTAGTGTGTGCAACAAAATCAAAAGAGCTATGCAAGAATATCACAAGAAATAGTCCCTGATGATTTGGTCCGTTGAGGTCGACTTGATTCTAGCCGAAAGTGCTAGAATTATGACGAAGTTAGGCCTCTGGATCTTCACTCCATAGCTCCACTTCTCTTGAACTTTGCTCAAACTTTTAGCTTTCTTCAGCTTTGATCAGCACAGATATGCACTCGGGTTCAGTTGGGGTAATAAGCAAAGTCCAAAGATTAATCAGAATGAGAAGATCTCGGCTCGGGATTAGCAGAGCAGAGATATGATCCGAAATAAATAAAATATGCAAAGAAATTAATCACAAAAAACCTCTACTTCAGTGGATAAGGCTCTGTAATCTATCTGCAAGGTCGTGGGATTGATTCCCGGTGCCCTCCCGATGGAACTTCAGCTTTTTTGGCCGATTGAAGATGTCTGCTTCAGCACAAACTGACGAGAATTAGTTACGTTCTCGGTACTATTCCGTGAACGGTTGTGGCCTTATGGATAGACGGATGCGATTCAACACAGAGGTTCTGTGCTCGATCACCCGCGGGCTCTACAACAGAGAGGATTAGTCTTTTTAGCTCCTGACTGAGATCTTCTTCAGCGCGGACTCCCGTCAATAGATTCTGTTGGGATGTTTCTTCTCACGGACGATGATGCTCTTGTGGATAGAGCAGCGCACTCCAGGTGGGGGGAACGGGGGTTTCGAATCCCTCGCCAAACACAGTAGAGATGACTTTCTTCTTTTGGTACTCTTTGCTCTAAGCTAAACTAAACCATGAAGATGATTGCGACACGCATCTCTAGACAGGCGGGAGCAGAATTCAAAAAAGAGATTATGCACGCCAAAAGTTCACGAGCAAGATGATGAAGATGAGAGCTATGGAGAATGCTCTGATACCAATACTCATGAATGAATGGCTAGAGCACGCATCTCTAGACAGGCGGGAGCAAAATTCGAAAAAGAGATTATGCACGCCAAAAGTTCACGAGCAAGATGATGAAGATGAGAGCTATGGAGAATGCTCTGATACCAATACTCATGAATGAATGACTCTCTAGCTGCTTGAACTAATGAGGACCACAAATGTAACTAGAGTCCACAAGTGCATGTGCAATCTCCTCCACTCCTTTCATATCCACCACTAGAGTCTATTAGTGGCTGGAGTGATCTCGACCACTACTTTAGTACCTTCCACTAGAGTCCACTAGTGGTTGTTTTACTCACCTCTTGAGTTAAGTCCACTGGACTCAAGTTAACTTAGAAGGCTCTAGAGCTCTTTGGGCAAAACTCTCTTCCCATGCTCCCCATGGGAGTTGAACCCAAGACCTCTTCCTTCACAACCATGAGACTTAACCACTAGGCTAAGTGGATTACTTGAATATGAGAGCACATGACTTACACTTGAGTCTACTCTTGAGATCTTTGGTCCTACAGACGAGTGACCAAACAGTATCCGATTTCAGATCTGTCTGAAGCCATCGGATCCCTAGATCATAGACTTACTTTATTACAGATCCAGAAGGACTCAATCATGAAAGAATGGTCTCAAAGGAGAGAGGACCCCTCTTCTTTTTCAAAGATTACTGTAGCCACAACAATTCAACCAAAGAGGCAAGTAAAAAAGTACACGCGCACAGCTACATCAAACAAACAAGGGCCAAGTGCAGGAAGAAAGAAGCTATATGAATGAAACAGATTTGGGTACAAAAAGGAGAGCAACCAACAGCTCTACCACAACCATTCCCATCAAAGCAAGCCAAACATGCTAAAAGAGGCACCAAGAAATGAGGACAAGCTCAATCCCAAGGTTTCCAACAAATTTGGGTACCAAAGCAATCGATGAAGGCCGACCATAATAACGTACAAATTCGGGTGCCAAAGAAATTAGCTACAGCTCAACAAGGGTGATTACAAATGTGGGTACCCAGGGAACTCTTACATGCACAAAACCATGATCTCCCTCACAAGAAAAATCTCAGCAAAGAAACCACGGAGAAGCAAGAGTCAAAACCAAGGACAGAGACCAAAAGAAGAGTGCAACAACCATGTGCCTTTGGCATAACCTTGTCTTTTGCACAATTCAAGTCATGCACTTCCAAAGTATGCATCAATATAGGGCCACATTACACGGCCATGCATAGACATAATTGAGAAATCCCAGGCACATGAGACACACTTAACATATGTAAAATATTTTATTGCCACTAACCACTGTCTTCTTGTTTATGACATTGTTCCTAAAAAAACAAAAGAAAAAAAAAACAAAAGAGAGAGACGAGAAGAAGAAATAGGACGAGGAGAGCCAAGAATCTGCTCAATGGATCATAAACCAGGACATCCATTTGCAATGAAGAACCAGCCCATGGTCAATCACCATGATGGGAGTACATGTTGGAGTTAGATGTCTGCGGAAGCACGCGAACAACATATGGAAGAAGAAGAAGCTTGGAGCACAACACACAATACTGAATGTATTACTAGAGAATGTACAAAGATAAGTAGCCCATTAGGGCAATAGGCGTATATACAAGCCGGGGGAAAAAAACCTCCTAAAGAGGGAAAAAAGTGCCTTGACGGTCCTAGTGTGTTCACACACATCACTACCTAAATATATCAACAAATCCCCCCCCCCCTGGGAGTGATGCGGTGAACAAGGAGCTCGCATTCATGTATAAGGAAGTGTCAACCTATGTGGAAATCACTCCACAAAAGGAAGTAAGCCCAAAGCTTTGCGGAAAGTTTCAAACTTCTCCCTAGGCAGAGCCTTTGTGAAAAGGTCTGCAATGTTCTCCTACGTGGGCACATATGCCAAGCTGATCTCCCCAACAGAGAACCTCTCCCTGACATAGTGATAATGCACCTCAATGTGCTTAGTGCGAGCATGGAACACAGGGTTCCTCGCAACTGCCAATGCGCTCTGATTGTCAGTGAAGATGGTGGTGGCTGAAGTTTGACCAACACCCAAATCAGCCATAATGCAT
Organism: Ceratopteris richardii; assembly: GCA_020310875.1. NCBI lineage: Eukaryota > Viridiplantae > Streptophyta > Polypodiopsida > Polypodiales > Pteridaceae > Ceratopteris > Ceratopteris richardii. Next base: position 140,229,342 of record CM035421.1, read on the forward strand.
CTGAGCCACACACGCTCAACAGTCACTATGAAAGCTGCCCTATACTCAGCCTCACAACTAGAAACTTCTTGCTCAACCAAGATATACATGAGCTACCAAGCATGAAGCAAAAGCCACTAGTGGACACACGAGTGTCATAGCAACCAGCCCAATCAGAGTCAGAAAAAGCATGCAAATGTGGCGGTAGTGAGCCTCCCTTGGGATAAAACAACCCAAGTAGCCGAGTACCACTCAAATAGCGAAAGATGCGCTTAACTGCCTGCCAATGCTTCACTCTTGGGCAATGCATAAACCTGCTCATATGTGAGACAACAAACTGAATATCTGGTCGACTGATGCAAATGCCCCAAATCTGACATCTCAAATGAGGCATGCAAATCAGCCTTAAAAACAACAATATGCTTCTTAATAGGACCAGTGAGCAGCATGTCGTCAACATAGACAACAATGATCAGATCACATCATTAGCAAGCTTAACATATAAGGTGCTTTCAGTTCGACTGTTCTCAAAACCATGTGCATTCAGATAGGCATGTATCTTCTCATACTAAGAACGTGGTGCTTGGTTTAAACCATATAATGCTTTCTTTAACCTGCACACCTGGTTTTCATGCCCTTTCTGCACAAAGCCACGGGGTTGAAAAACATACACTTCTTCATGCAAGTCACCATTCAAAAATGCAGTTTTAATGTACAACTGATGTACATTCCAACCATGATGGGCTTCAAGTGCACAAATGCTCCGAGCAATAGTCATACGGCATGAAGGTGCAAAGGTCTCATCAAAATCAATGCCTCTTTCCTACGCATAACCCTTTGCAACAAGCCTAGCCTTATACCTGTCAACTGTACCATCAGGTTTATGCTTCAGCTTGTATACCCACTTAGTGCCAATGGGTTTCTTGCCAGGAGGCAAGTCACATAAATACCAAGTACCATTGTTCATTATTGCATCATATTTAGATTGCATAGCAGCCATCCAATTTTCTGAATTTTGTGCTTCATCAAACGAAACAGGCTCATTCTCATCACAGAGACTGGATGCAGCCATAACATAGCAATCTGATGCAAAAGAGGCACTATGAGAGCCTGAACGAGTACGATATGACATAGGTGCATCTAATTTGTTGTCACACAAAGTCTGCACCAGCCATTTTGGCATAGTTTTTGCCTGCTCATTATCAGCTCTCTCATCAACTAGTGCATCATGTAAATCTGCATAAAAATGGAATGATCTGCATCATCACATGAAACCTGCAAAGGCTGAGAAGTTGCCTCATTGGGACCACCACTAGACTGTCCACTTGTAAAAAGAGGCAACAAAGTATCATACATGTCTTTGGAGCTAATAGATGTCTCTTTAGTACATGAAAGCAAAGGCTGAATAGCATCTTCCACAAAAACAACATCACGGCTAACCAGAATGCATTTAGTCTGTGGATGATACAAACGATAGCCTTTACTTTCAGAACTGTATCCAACAAAAATACATTTTATTGCTTTATCATCCAACTTTCTACGATGTTGTTCAGGCACTAATGCATATGCCAAACAACCAAAAACACGCAGATGAGCAACATATGGCTTGCGATCATGCCAAGCCTCATATGGAGTGATAGACTACAGTGCTTTAGTGGGACACCTGTTCAGCACATATGCTGCACACATGACAACCTCAAGCCAGAAACTATGTGGTAAATCCTGACTCTTGACCATACACCTTGCCATCTCCATGAGTGACATGTTCTTTCGTTCAACAACTCCATTCTGTTGAGGTGTATACAACACTGTACACTGGTGTTTTATCCCACATTCAACCAAAAATGCATTAAAATAAGAGGACATATATTCCCCCCCTCGATCAAAATGGAGGATGCCCATTTTACATGCTGACAGATTTTCAGCCAAAACCAAAAACTGTTTGAAGCACATGAACACTTCGGACTTTGCCTTCAATGGATATACCCATGCATGTCTGGAAAAATCATCGATGAAAGTCACGAAGTAAAGATAATTCCCAAAAGAAGGTATCTGCATGGGACCATAGACATCACTATGTACAAGCTGCAATTTCTGAGTAGCTTGAACTGAACCATCTTTTGGAAAGGACGAACGCTGCATTTTGCCCAAAATACAGCTTTCACAAACATTTTTTCTAGGTGCCTCAAGTTTGGGCAAAGAGGACACCATTTCAGATTTCTGTAGGAGTAGCAAACTAGCAAAATTGAGATGACCAAAGCATGCATGCCAAAGCTTTGCATCTGACATAGCCTGAGAATCATTTACTACACATGCCAAATCATTTACACATCTTTCATAGTCTATGAGCTTATACAACCCATGACATAAAATGCCAGAAGCAATAATCACATTGCCATTTGATAGATCGTGAATTGTACACTTGTCATCAACAAATTTCACAACCAAACCAATCTTGGCTAATGCAGAAATTGATAACATGTTCTTCTTGATCCCTAGCACAAATAAAGCATCTGACAAAGTGAAAGAACTACCATCAGCAATAGTCAAAATGATCTTACCAACTCCCATAACAAGATAAGAAGAGTTGTTGGCACATGTAACAGTATTCCCTGTAGGGGCAGGCTCGAGTGAAGAGAAGAAACTGCGCTATGAGGTAATAAACTACAGACAGTAGTAAACGCCCATTCTTCTTCTTGCACAAGATTAGTAGACTCTGTTTTTGGTGTAGAGGCCTCTGCAACAACCATTCCAACCTCTTTCTTCTTTGCCTCTTTAGTAGCCAGTTTTGGACAGTTCTTTATGATATGATCATTCCCTTTACAGTACTTACAAAACAATTTTTGCTTTTCTGATTTCTTCACATCTTTATCTTCCTTCTTCGAATATGTAGATTTAGCAGATTTCTGCTTACTAGTTGAAGAGCTCCATTTTCCTTTGCCCTTCTGACTAGCCAGGAAAGCTTGATCTGCAACTCGCATAATGGACCTGTTCTGCCTATATTGATCTTCTTGCAACAGAACAGAGACTAAATCCTCAAATGATAAGGCACTTGGATTGCCTTTCATCATCAACCAAAGAGTAGAAGCAAAACTCTGATATGAATCAGGAAGACCATTCAGAACGGTCTGCACAAGTGATCTATCTGGTATAACCTCATCAGCAGAAATCAATTGTTCCTTCAAGTCTTTGATCTTCATGAGGAAACTATCCATAGAATCACCTTCATTCATGTGCTCACTCTCCAACTGTTTTTCAAGGTAAGCAACACGAGCCTCATTCCTAGCTTGGTACAATGTGGTAAGTGTATCCAAGCATCCTTAGGTGTTCTGCAAGAGCGAATGTGAGGAATAATGGCACATTTGACAGATAAAGCTATCAATGCATGTGCTTGGGCATCTCTGCCATCCCAGCAAATCTGCTCTGTAGTAGGTGCAGCAAAATCCACAGCACGAATAGGAATATGCAGAATATCATCATCTTCGACACGTTCTACATCAGCTTCAGTACCTACAGTTGTAACAGTTGCAGGTGTGATAGGAAGTTCTTTGACACCCTCTACAATGTTCCACAGCCCTTTTGCAACCAACACATGTCGCATCATATAAGCCCATAATGGGTAGTTGGTACCATCCAACTTATCCTCAACAACCAACATACGGAATACATCACTGCTTTCATCCATGACCAGTGACTAAAATACCTTGATGCAAAAAATTGACTGTATCTCAAAAAGTTGAACAGAATTGCCGAGAAGAATTCCGCTAGACTTGTAGCAAACTTTGAGATGCTTATATTGGCAAATAGAAACTAGTATATACCTTTGGCACAAGAAGATGAAATAACCTGCACAAGCACTAAGATAGTGCGTTCGGAGGTTGAAATGAGCTCAGATCGCAATTTCGGCACCACATAGCGAAGCTGTTTTGATCTCGGAAACATGCGGAGTATGCTCACCAAAATTCGTGCCATTCTGAGACTGCAAACGAAGGAGTGTCGACGGCACCCTAGATGAAGCGATGACCTGCTCTGATACCAATTGTTGGAGTTAGACGTCTGCGAAAGCACGTGAACAACACAAGGCAGAAGAAGAAGCTTGGAGCACAACACACAATACTGAATGTATTACTAGAGAATGTACAAAGATAAGTAGCCCATTAGGGCAATATTCGTATATACAAGCCGGGGGAAAAAAACCTCCTAAAGAGGGAAAAAAGTGCCTGGACGGTCCTAGTGTGTTCACACACATCACTACCTAAATATATCAACAATACAACACGAAGAGATGACTATTGACAAACCTTTCACAATGGTATGAATTGTATGCTCCGACAATATAACCATGATAGATTAGGAAACCTCTTCATCAGCATACCCTTGAGCACTTTGCTCAAGACCCCATTGCACTCCCCCCCATTAAGATTCCATGGTCACACTACATGGCACCACAAGGCCTTTATTTTTGACTTGAATGGTAAGCCAATGGCTTGAAAGTTTATGCCCTACCTAACCTCATGGCTAGGTTCAAATGATCATCTATTACCATCAATGGTCACACATAGGCCTCATGTAATGTGGAAGTTATTGTCCCACAAATGTTTTGGTTCTCACAATGGCTTCTCATCATATGGGGCTTTACAAATTAGAGCACCGTGGATCATTTGTGGTCACTTTCGGGTGGAGTATTGAGTATAATTAGCAATTCATCCACCAAAAAGCCAATTGGTTATTGTTGCACCATGTAAGGCACTACCAAATTTGGCACAATAGCTCTTTGATGATTGTGACCCTCAAGTTGATGTTCTAGACTCATCTACAAATGGGTTGCATAGATAAAAGAGTATTGAGGAGCAACAAATAGCCTCATATCATAGTGTTGATATGGCTCTTATGGTTAAAATTATGGGTTCAATAAAGGAACCCATAAGTGTAGATGAAGCACTAAAAGACCCAAGTGGAGAGTAGTGATAAAGGCTGAGCATGATAGCATACTAAAAATTGACACTAGGTAATTGGTTGATTTATCACAAAAAGAAAGTTAACTGGAACTAAGCTGATTTGTAAAGCAAGATACAATGCAGATGGCTCTTGTGAGAAGTAAAAAGATTGGCTTATTGCACAAGGATTCTTAGAAGTGAACGGATTTGATGTCCAAGAGACATTTTCACCAACAACTCAAATGGCTACAATTCACATGATACTTGCAGTTGTTGCACATAAAAGGTAGCATATATTCCAAATGGATATAAAATAATCATTTTTTAATGCATACCTCAAGAAGGAGGTATATGTATGTCTGCTACCAAGTTATGAGGTACCACATTCAAAAACAAGGTTTGTAGAATTAAAAAGGCATTGTATTGCCTTAAGTAAGCTCTAAAGGCTTGGCACCAATGAATTGATAGATTCCTCAAAAATCTAGGCTTTCAAATAAGTACTTTTGATGAAAGTTTGTATGTTATGAGAAAAGATAAGTAGCTAGCGATTTTCATCTTATATGTGAATGATCTTATCATTACAGGATCTTAGTATATGAACAATGCCTACCCCTCATGGTTGTATGTTGTATTCACATTTTGTAAGGGCCCCATTATGAGGAGAAGCCAATCATGCATTACCTAGTTGATGGGAATCCCAACTATCATATTGGATGAAGCTCAAATCCATCCATTTAAGCTAAAGAAAAGGAGTTACTAGGGTTTCCAATTGTGAGGTTTGAGATAGTGATGAGCAACACCAACTAGGGGTCCTAGGGGGGCCAATTGCCCCTCTAGTGGGGATGTGGGGACAATGGCATTATGTGGGTGGTGGTTGCATACATTCTATCACCCATGTCTAGCTATCCACGAAAAGCCTCTCCATCAGCCTATATATACATGACTTCTACACTAGCTTAAACATCGAATCGAGCCAACATACCTCTACCTTTTAATCCCCTATCTAGAGTTGTCTAGATCACCATGAAGATCTACCTTGAGAGTGCAAAGATGAACAACACCATCATCTTTGTGCTTGCTGTTAGTAGTGAATTTTTGAAATCCTACTATATTTTTCTCTTCTCTACTATTGCTCTTGTGTTTTCTTGTATAGCTACTTTCTTATAGTATATGCATCTTTTATTACTACCATGAGTTATCATTATGCCAAGAATATGTTTGGCATCCCCCGAATCTTTCATATCAAATGTGTGAAATAAATGTTTGTTCAAAAGTGACAAGTCATATGAGGACTTTCAAACAATCAACATCCGAGAACTAAAAGAATCAAGCATATCAAGTTTCTATTTGAACATATCATAGTATAGAAATAATGATACTCATTTCTTCTAGAATATCATTGGTACTCCATGAAAGCATCAAAATTTTTATTTCAGTCTCTAATTGAGTGACTAAGTCCATATAATCTCTTCTTGATCTTAAACACTAGAGTGTCTTTGTCAAAATTTGCATAACCGTATGGTTGTTCCATATAAATCACATCTATAGGATGTACATGGAATAAGGCAATCTTGACATCCATTTGGAGCAACTCTAAGTTCCTTTTTGCAATAAATTCAATTAACATATATACTTTAATCATCTTGATCATTGGAGATAAGATTTCTTTAAAATCAATCTCTTGTTCTTTTTTGTATCTTATTACAACCAAACACTTTAATTTTGGGAAAAGTGCTATCGAATGTGAATTTCAGCTTGTAAACACATTTACAAGGAAACGTTTTCCTTTGCTTTGGAAAGGGAACTAACTCCCAAGTACCAATCTTGTGAATAGAGTATAGATCAATTTTAATGGCATGCTCCTAGGGCTCATCTACATATTTTGGCATGATGAGATCCAAGTTCAACACAAATCTACCTGGCAAATGAGAGACACATGAAGATCTTCTTATTGGTTGTTGATCAAATACAATGGCAAATTATTCTTGTGTAACATTTATATCAATAATTCTCTTTGCACTTCAAATTCCTTTATAGGATTTTTTTGCATCTTACTTTCATTGTGATATGAAAGCCTTTTAGGTATAAATCATATATGATTAGGTAATAATCAAATTGAAATAAGGCTAAGTCACAAACTCTTGAAAATGAAAATGAATGATTGAAAATGAAAATGAATGAATGTTCCAAAAAATAAAAATTAATATTTGGGACCAAAAGAATAAAGCAATTCCAAGTGTCAACTACATAAATAAAGATCATCCCTTATTTGTTGAAGCATAAAACTTGGAGAAATTTTGAGAAATTTTGACATAGTCTCCTTTGCAAATGGATCATATGATAAAGAAGCACAACCATAAAGCTAATCAATATATCATCTAAGAGTGCATAACTAATGAATCTATAATATCACGGTGACCAATTCACTACATATATCGTACTATCAAAACTAGTTAGGTTTATCGAGCATCTATCAATCCACTAGCATAAATATTTAATGGAAAGGGGTGTCTCCCATCTAGGGAAAACCTCACCGTGAACCTCTTTAACATGTAATAGCTTAATTCAAACTTATCGAACTACCATGCTAAAACCGCATGGATGTACATTGTGGTATCCATTTAAATCATACATAGTGAATGCTCAATGTGTACATGCACACCAATAGTAAAATATGGATGAAATCAAACCAAAATAAGTATTAAAATCCATTATTGCTCAAGAAGAAGCAAACCACCAATAATTATGGTGGTTGCTTCCAACACAATTGAGATATATCCAAGAAACCTATGAAAGTAAAGATGGTGGTTGAAAAAAGGACCCAAAAGTTGAACATCCATTACCAAATATTCACTACCATCAAAGAATGTTGTTCTCTAAATGATGTTCTTAACGTGTTTTGACTAATATCTCCAAACCAATGCACTAGAGCGTCTAAAAAGAACTAAGAATTACCAAAAATATGCATCCAAGAAGCTTTGAGAGGCCAAAAGGAGAGCTTCCAAAAACCAAATAATGGTGAATGTAATTTCAAACCTTCTATTTCCTTTTCTTATATCACCATGTGAGTGTAGGTTAGAGGTAGCTGCCAAATAAACAACCTATGGGGATGGCAATATTGGGATACATGTCTAGCTCGAGGTTTGAACACAAGACCGCTTCAAGAGGCTAGTGCCAAACCAAACCACCTACGGGACCGGGATGACCAATGAGGTTCTCCCCCATGTGTGATCAACAACATTGATGTTGACTTCCGTAACTACACATGACATTGTACCGCAAGGTTTATGCTTTGGTCATTACCTTTGTCATTAACATTTGAGTAGCTCTAGAGCCCAATGTTGTAGGTTTTGGCGGCATTGTGCATAATTTTGATGATTTATGCATCCACATACAAAATTTTTATGATACCAATGAAGGGAAGCTTTGAGCCCCTTGTGATGTGGATTATTCTTTTGGATAATGAAAGTCCAATCCCTATACTCTACACATTTTGTATAAAAATGTAGAAAAAGAGACTTGGAGCATATTACATAGATATACGTAGTACATAGTAACCCCTTTCTCTTTTGGCAAAAGAGGGGCGTTTTTGCAAAGAGAAGGTTTTGGATCTCATCCCTCGTATGCTCCTCAAGTTTCCGCTAAACTACCTAGCAAAGAGAAGGGACATAGGAACTCAGAAGTTTCCGCCAAACACCCTTACTCCTCGAGCTCATCAAGTATGGTGAAGGAGTCGCTAAAAGGGGCAATCCGAGAATTGAACTCGGGACCTCTCGCACCTTAAGCGAGAATCATACCACTAGACCACATGCCCTCAGACGAAATTACTCTCAAGAATAAAAATTACCAATTTAAAAACAACTTCAAGGAAACTTGATAAATAACAACCTCTTCAGATCGTAGCATTTGGTGTCCTCAAATTGAGAGATGAGATGGGTCAAGGAACCCCCTTCATATCCTTCCATTCCAATTCCAACTATCTGTGTGTGTTAGGCAATGCATTACGATGGCATCAAAACAACACCCCAAGATGAAGGTGTTGCCCGCACTAAATGGAGAGGTAATAGTCAAAAGAGCTGTTGATGAAACGTCAAGCAGGGGGGCCAAACCATGGAGAGGTTCATACTCCAATGAGCACCACCGGAAATCCAATGTCATCTCTTACTACGGGATTTCCCGTCCAACACACATTCCTTCCTTTTTATGTGCACTATGCTTGGAGGATCTAAAATTGAAACTCATGCTCACATACGTATTCCTTTTCCCACTTATGACTTCACATATTAAAAATTGAGAACATCAAATTATCATTTTATGATTGTTGTGAAGTTTGAGTAAAAAGCAAGTAAATAGGTAAGGATAAGTGACTTTTGTAAATGAATACCAAGTGAGGATAAATGGATAAATAAGGACTAGCACTTTAAGAAGATGTGAGCCTTGTAAATGAGTACCAAGTACTAGGATGAATGGATAAATAAGGACTAGCACTTTGGTACATGTGATAAGTTTCCATGCAGCCCCACATGCAAAATTGAAACTTATCTTAGAGAGGCCCTTATGTAAATGTTGGCAAGATGAAGCAAACATCTTCATAATGGTATTAAGAGCTTTTTACTCCTTCTCTTCCTACCTCATAGTCTCGCTCACATTCTTAATATCCAAAGTTCAACACATGATGATCCATAATGATATTTATTTCTTTTTCTATATATCTAGCATGTGTGGTTGCTATGAAAATATGCACCAAAGATATTTTTAGCGCAATTCACCAACATATTTCACCTATTGAGAGTGATTGCATAATTATCTTGTTAGCTCACTCTTTACTTGATATTATGGTTTCTTATGTACTCTTCTCTATATTTACCAAACTATCTTGTTATGTTCATTTGGGTCATTCTTGTCCATAGTCTTTTGTAGTAGAAGAAGAAGAAGATGAAGAAGAATTTTATTTGTTCTTGCATCCATTCTTATGTGTTCGACTCTTCTTTTTCATGAGTTTTTATGAATGGAATATCTCTCCACTCTTTCTTTCCTATAGTTAGAAGCAACACAGATGAAGAGAGCTCTTGAAGAAAGCCAACATTGAAGAATTCATGAAAAGCTGTAGATAGAATGAGTTCAAGAAGCTTCTATGGAAGCTTAGGTCACAAGAGGTGAAAGTGCAAGTCGGCATCTCTCAACAACCATTCGGCCATAACTCGAGCTAGGAAGCTTGGATTGATGCGTTTTAAAGTTTTCTGCATAGTTGACACAGAGAGCTACAATTTCACAAAAGGACATAGAACCTGGTTCAGAGTTTTAGACTGCCAAAAATTTGAAAAACTTTGACTGATGTAGAAGATGAATCTATAATCACTTGGATAGTAGGCTAGTGTTTTGACTATAAGTTCAGTTTTACAAATCGGAATGAGACAATTCAACTTGCTATGTGTAGCTTGGAATAGCCTATACAATTTGTACAGGAACAGAGATCCAGATTCTGAGTGCATGGTCACCGAAATTGCAAAATATAGAGCAGTGTTGCAGGTGAAGGTGAAATTGACACCTGATGCTTGTTTTGTGCATATCTTGAGCTACACACCTGCGATTGAGGCGTTCTTTATCTCGTTACGTAACAAGAAAAAATTGTTGAAGTTTGCTGAAGAAATATTTGCCATTATCTTTGATTTTATCAGTGACAGGTGGTGATAGGTTACTCATTGTTCTTTTGATATTGGTTATCTTGTTTGATTGCTCAGTTTACAGGGGATACTTTGTCAAAATGTTTCGAAGATTCTTTCACATCTACTTGATCACTTTGGAGACTTGGTGAGGCTTATGCTCATGGTTTTATATGCATAGTAGATGCATGGTTATGTGACAGGTGGTTCACATGGTTTCTTCTCCAGCAAGATATTTGTGATGTGAGTTATGCATGATGGCATTGACTTTCCAAGATGGAAAACTCAGATGTGGCATACATTGGCTCATCTAGGGTTACACATGTATGTGCATAGAGATGCACAGAGGCCTCGTGACATGCCTGACCATGTATGGATGGATATGGATGCATTGGCTAGCTCCACTATCTGATTACAGCTTGTGGATTCTATATATGAGTCTGTTATGTATGAGACGAGGAGTGCACTATGGTAGAGACTACATGATATGTATGTGAGTCCATTGACTCATGTGAGACATAGATCACATCGAGGACTTCGATGTTGGCACTGTGGTCATGAGGGCCATATTCGATGACGTTGCTTCACGCGGATGCGACGATGACGCCAGAGATATGCACGTGATGCAGGTCAGGTAGAGGTTTTAGGAGAGTCTATGGATTCCTCTTGTTCATTGGATAATACACATATGGCTTGGTTTCTTGATGCATTAGCTGCTTTTCATGTTACTCCACATCATGAGTGGTTTTGTCGATTCTCACATGAGAGTCATGGATGTGTGCACATGCCTGATGGTATGACATATGACATTGAGGGTGTAGGAGATGTATGCCTTATGCTACCTAGTGGAGCATCACTTATACTCAAACATATACATTATGTGCCTTCATTCCCTATGAGTTTGATTTCAGTTAGCCAGTTACAAGAGAGCAGATGTATGCATTCCTTGATGAGCATCATTTTCAGTTGCAGTTGGGACAACTTATGCTTGTCAGAAGTTGTAGGATTGGGCACATGTATCCACTGCAAGTACTTCATGTGAGAGACAGTCTTGTCTCAGTGGGAGTTCAGCCTTATGTGTGATGTGAGACTCATCATGTCTCATTTTGTCTACCTACACATATGTCTATTGACATTCATGATGCACATGTATGGCATGATTCAGATGCTCAGATGGATGCATATGTAGAGCATGTTTTGGATGCTCATGATGCTTATATAGAGCATGATTTTGTTGATCATATGGATGCTCTTATGGAGCACACTTTGGATGATCAGTTGGATGCTTTAGAGCATGATGTGGATGCTCATGTAGAGCATTATGATGATACTTAGTTAGAGTGTGATCATCACTTTGACCTTGGTGTTGATGTTGAGCAGTCAGCTCATGTTGAGCATGATAATATACTTGGTGTGGCAGAGCAGGATAGCTCTTATGATACAAAGTGTATGCCAGAGCATATTAGCTCTCGACATGCACAACTAGACACATCCTTGGTTGATAGGATGACTGATTTGGATGCTGAGTAGTTATGCAGTTATTCTTGGATTCGCTCACGCTAGATGTTGACACAGATATGTCAGGACATGTTGGTCTTGATGATGGTTCTTTGGATGCCTTGGATACAGGCATGGCTGATATACTTAGGTTAGCTAGGATAGCACATGTTTTGTCAGCATTCGGGAGTCTGATGTATGGGTTGTTATGCTCGAGACCAGACATTGCAGTTGCTATTGGAGCATTTGCACTTGGAGTTGTCTGTCATTCGATGATTGACACAGGCATAGAGGGAGTGGGAGCTTTGCAGGAACTTCATTAGTTCTTGCATCATTCATATGTGAGCTCGACTCTTATCGATATGAGTCTAGAGCAATTTGAGGTGCATGGATACACCTTGTTCGAGGCAGTTGGTGTAGGCTGATCTGTTTCAGAATCTTCTTGTACATTATTGTATAGTCCTACATCATTCTTTCTATGTGTTACCACTCACAGTCACATTTACCCTTAAGTGGGAGATTGTTGGGGATGTAAGGGTCATGTGACCTTACCCCCATATTCATATATATACATCATTTATAGAGCATTGCCTCAAGAGAGATCATTATGTGGGTTTGGAGGCTCCCACGCATCTGTGCATGTCTCTCCTCTCTTCTCCCTCCCTCCATCTTCTCCTTGCTCCTCTTGTTCTGCACACCAAAGCCCTTCAGATAACATGACTAAGCATATATAGGATGCAGGGACTCCAAAATATGTACAAGATCAATATAAAACACAAAATCTGCAAAAAAAATAATGAAATGCACACATTAGAAAAAAAGAGCATGTAGGTAATTGAATAAACTCTAAAATTCAAAAGAATATGTGAGTTACTTGCATGTATTGGTATTAATATAGATGATTGTGATGATAAAGTAGAAGTGTGGCTTCGTGTTTTTGGTCTTGCATACAAGTTGTACAAGACTTCCATTCAAAATATGGAGAAGGAATCTAGTTCCCATGCTCATAATCAAAGAAGGAATCTTGGTGAAATTCTATATAATCTTAATTATACTATGTATTATATGTTGAAAGGATGTAATATTTAGAGGGGTTAAATAGTTTGCAACACATGTGAGTAAAGAAATAGAGAGAGAAAAAGAGAATGAGAAGTTAACAAGTTGTACTATTGTATGAATGAATGTGGTGTCATGAATTAGTTGGCCCCATTTGGTTTGGTAATGAAAGTTGCTTGTTCCAAAAATTACACCTCTAAGCAATTGTTTGAGTGAGGGAATGATGTATTGATTGAAAAGAGGTACTTGTGTGTACTAAGTGTGGTGTATATCAATGCAATGTGCAAACATATAAGTACTAGAGTGAGGAAGGTGATGGACAATATTAAAAAGTAATATGCTATTATAATTAGGGTAGGAAACCAGTACTTACCAATACTTACTTGATTGTAGTAAGTTGTGTTTTGTATCGGTACAATGTGCAAGGGTACAAGTACTAGAGTGAGGAAGGTGATCTATAGTATTCTGTAGTAATATATGAGTACATTTAGGGTAGAAAACCAGTAATATATTCTACTAGACTAGTTTCCCAACCTTGAACCCCTTTTCTCTAGTACTATTATAGTTGGTAGTAAAATAATAGAATGGAGTAACAAACATCATATAAAACAGTGGCGACCATGACGGATTGAGTCTCCATGCTTAAGCAAAAAGCACCATACATTTTATGAGATTTACATATTAGTTAAATTCATGAGAGTTACATTTTATGGTGGTGGAGCCAATATGCTAGTTATATGTTTAGGATTAAGATATCCATGTTACACCCAAGATAACTTTCCATATGCAATCTAAAGAGATTCCTATAAAATTTTGGAGCATTAGTTCTTAAGAACACCAAATGTTTACCAAAGAATATTAGAACCAAGCCACACCATATCAAAGTAAACTCGGAGAACCTCAAAGGATGTTGTACCCTAATTCTCTATATAGTACCAACATGCTTGGTTCTACCGTATCTGCAATAAAGGTGGAACTACAATTTTCAATGGACATTTTCAATTCACCAAAGAACTCTAAAATTATCATCATGTTGGTGAAACCCATACAAAGTTGACTAAAGTCGCAACATACCCATTAGAAGTTATTCAAAAGGAAGAATTTAGGGAATAACAAGGATATTACGTTGATAGGTACCAATGATTTTTTACATCAAAGTTCAAGATAGGAAAAATTATTTATACAAAATTTAATGGTCTTTTCTAGTGAGGAAGATCTTGATGCGCATGCTAAGACCTTTGAGAATAACTATGAATTACTTGAATTACTTGATAAAATTGCAAATGGTCTATATAAATCTCGATTTTTTCAAGTGACTTTTAACCAACAAAGAAACATGCTTGTTGATAGAATTTGAGGCTCACCATTTCATCATGTATGAAGCAGTCATCATCTTGAGTAGGTAAGGCCAACATGATGAAATAGTGTGGTGGAACAGGGCTTACCTCTCAAGAAAGGTTGCTTATGGAGTGGTGGAACAACTCATCTCTATCTAAAGTGTGGTTGTCTCAAGTAGTTGAAGGGTGGCTCTTTCATCTTTGCTTTGGCTCCTTTAGATCCTTCTTCATCTTCTTGAACAACATTATTTTTTTTCCATTTAGCTTTATTTTCCTTCCTTCTCTAGATCCCTTCCTCCGTCTTGATCCTCACTTTCAATTAAAAAGAACATGTTTCAAAGTTCATGGATGTGCATCAATAAAAGAAAACTAGAACATGGAGAGTGTGCACGAAGCAGGAAAAGAATAGAATATAAAGACATAGATGTGGAAAACATTCTCTCCGTCATTTATTTATTTGCTTATCTTCTTTACATTTTCATTACTTTTTCTCATTTCATGTCTCTTCTTATGTAGAGAAGAGGGGAAAGATTCTCTACATGGAAAACGAGATAATTTTGATGTTTATGCCGCCTATGACTCTAGGCCATAAAGACATATGAGGAAAAATGTGAAATTCTCTCTCCGTCTTCTCTTTTCTTCATCTATCTCTACATATATCTCCTTAGGAGGCATGGTAGAAGATTCGTGATTGGGCGCATGTCATTGCTACACATGGATGGTAGATATCCCAAATGCGGCAATATCTACATATTATGAAGCTATAAGAAGTGCTCTATGCCAACTCTCTTTGAAAAGGAATGGAGCAGATTGAGGAATCCTCCCTCCCCCTCCCTCATGCATGTGCATGGGAGGGAGGTGAGAGAGACTCACTTTTGTCTCTCTTTGCCATCCTCAAGCCCCAATTGGTAGTTAAGCACCCATATGGCTCCTAGAAAAATGCATCCCATGCCTATTCTTGGCCCTATGAGGGTCCCTGACATGGAATATACTCTTATATTTTGCTAGTGATGTGTGAACACACTTAGGATTGTCAAAGCATTTTTTCCCTCTTTAGGGGGGTTTTCCTTTTTTCGTCTTGTATATACACTTGTAACCCTAATGGGTCACTAGTGTTTGTACATTCAATTAGTAATATATTTTCTATTGTCTTTTGCTCCAAGCTTCTTCTTCTTCCTTGTGCTGTTCGTGTGCTTTTGTGTACCTTGAACTCCAACAATTGGTATCAGAGCTTGTTCTCCCTTCATCTAGGGCATTTTCAACATCCCTCCTACCATAGTCTTAGAATCGCATGAAAATTGTTGAACATACTCCCACCGACTAAGAGTTCAAAAAAACTTTGCTATGTGTGTTGAAATTTTGATTTGAGCTCGTTTCAGCCTCCGAAGACACAATTGTAGCAATTATGCAGGCGATTTCTTCCTTTTGTGCCAAACATATATACGTGTTTTAGTTTATTCGTACAACTAGCTTGAAGTGTGCTACATGTTTAGCAAATCTCAACAAGGTATTTCTGTTTAACTATTTGAGATACACTCATTTTTTTGCATCAAGGTATTTAATCACTAACCATGGCTGAAAGCAATGATGTATTTTGTATGTTGGTTGTTGAGGATAAGTTGGATGGTACTAATTACCCATTGTAGGCATATATGATGCATCATGTATTGGGTCACAAGGGTGTCACTTATATTTCTTTCATTTTGGTTAAAAAATTTACTTCCATTCTTCAATTTATAGTTATCCACTTTTTTTATTGAGACATGGCACATGGGAGAGAGGAAATGGTGGAACAAATGTCAAACCTATAACAAGATTTAAAAAATGAAGGATGTGGAGGAGGATATAGACGCGTATGACAATCATAACTTATGTATAGCATAATGAGCTCATTGATAGCACACAAAAATTAGAGGCCATAAATGTGAGCATGAAATCATTATTTGGGAAATAAAAATCTCAAATGATCTCCCAAGATGCCAAAATCAGTTCTTTTATGTCTTTGAGATAGTGAGAAAGAGAAGCATCTTTGCAAGAGACTTATGAGATGGCTAGGAAAGAGCCTAGCAAGCCTAGTTAAGTAAAGAGGGAAAGCTCTAGGGAAATTTCACTGCTAAAAAACCTTAAGCCACCTAGTTTCATGGGGGATGAACAAGAATGAAATAAGAATGCGGCCTACATTTTCTCCAAAAGTGGGTAGATCTACAACAACTTAGAAACCATTGAGAAAGGTATCCAAGTACAAGGGTGTCCATTGAGGATGCAGTATAGATGAGTACTCCAAGGGGAATGAAGTGGCTAAATTATCGTATCCATGATCCATCTATTATATAAAGGTAAGGTGTGTGTCTCTATAAAGTTACAGATGAGACAATAGGTTCTTTATGAGTGTCCTGACACACCTATGCAGGACACCTAAGAGTTAACAATCATATGATCTTGTTAAGAGGTACTTTCATTGACATAGACTTCATACATATGTCCCAGAGCATGTGCTTAAATGCATAAAATGAAGGTCAATAAAGCTAATGGATTGAGTATTGGAGGTCATCCATTGGATATTTCTAGTAGGAAATGGGAGATCATCTCCATGGATTCGATACTAGGATTATCCAAGACACAAAGAGGGTACAACTAAGCCTGGGTAACTATGGATATGTAAACCAAGATAGTTGGGTTTATTCCAATACATTGCACAATGAAAACATAGGAATTGGATAGGCTCTTATACTAATTATATGTTCTTCCATTAGACATTGTTTAAGATCAACAGAGGAATTTCATTGGGCACTTTTGGAGAGTCATCTTCAAAAGGTTAGATACTAAACTTAGCATGAGCATGGTTGAGCATCCATAGACTAATGGCCAATCAGAAGGACTAACCAAATCCTTGAAGATTACAAGCATGTATCAATGAATGGCAAACTAATTGGAAACAGTGATCAACTATAGTAGAGCTTGCATATAATAGTACCAAGCACTCTTCCATGGGACACAATCCATTTATGCTTATGTATGGGCTTGAGCCAAGAGCTCCTTATGCAATAGGATTACAACATGAGAAGTCCAACCTAAAAAGGTATTCTTTGAAGAGATGAATGATATGCTTAGGCATGTTGAGGATAACATTGCAAGAGTTGAAGATAGTTCTAGAGCCTATGCAAACCCTCAAAGTAGAGAAATCAACTATGAGGTAGGAGATCAAGTCTATCTTAGACTCTCCTTTAGGTCTAAAAACATGAAGATGGGACCTTGTCGAATATCATATCCTAGGTATTGTGTGTAATTTCACTTAGAGGAAATGGAGGAGAGATATAGTGGACGTGTTTGTGGCTAAGGGATATGAAGAGTCCATCTCTCACCCAATCCAAAAAAAATGAGGCATTCATAGAAGTATAATCTTTGGCATCGTCAAATTCAATTGAGAAGAGTAGCAAAAGAAGGAGAGCTCATCAAGAGGATCTCATAGCAGAACCATACAAGTTTTATTCATACAATGTCATTGTTGTAGATGTTGTATCTAATTTGAGAGTATGCGATGTTGGTAGAAGAAAGGAACTAATCCGTGCATATGAGTGTTCCAAGAAAAGACGTAATAGTAGAGATAAGTATGCTTTCATAAGTATACTTTCATAATGTCCTTGCATGGTTATAGTTGGCTCTACTGAGTTTTTCATCCTTAAGTAGAGATGCAAAGAAGTTTGATGAGGCATTTGTTATCGTTGACATGTTGCAATCCAAACGTGAATACTTAAAATTTGGAACTTCATAGTATAACCATGATTTAAAAAAATATGAGTTGGAAAAAATGAAGGAGACATAAGGTGAGGATCATACACGAGGGTTTCAAATAACCCTTGCACACACAATAATATTCTTGATATGTATTGGTGTGACAAAAGGGGCACTTAGTGCCTTGGGGGTGCAAAGTATAAGAAGTGGCACTTATGGATAGAGTTGTCGCCAAAAATAATGTGGATACACAAGGGATCTCGAGGGATATGTAGTCTTTGCACATCAAAATAATACAAAGATACATGCCAACTTTGGAAAAGTACAAAAAATGGATGCCCAATGTAGTGCATCCTTAATTGAAACCTTTGAAACAACTTTTAAATCCTATCTTGGACCCCCGTAAGAAAAAAATATTTATCTCTTTAATGAGGTCATTCACATGAAGTAAACCCTCTATAATAATCAATGAAGTTCAATTGAATTAAGTATATGGAGGATTAAGTCAAAAGTATTGGAAATGAATATCGTAAAGCTTGAATTCTTGCGGAAAAAAACTACTTTTTTCTTCCATGTTTTGAAGCCTCCTCAAGCGATAATTAATGACACATGGGCTGAATTGACCTAAGTGATGACGTCATTGGCTAACCAAGGTGCAATTTAGGTAGGGTGGAGTCCCTTCATCGAGGAAGACATAGACTAATGAAAACGTATCGTGTGGAAGTCTCCATTTACATAGGGTGGAGTCTCGAACTTAGTTGTCACATCATAGAACATTGTTGGACATTGAGATTTGAAAAAGCATAAAAATAGCAAAAGGAAAAAGAAAAAAACTTGGATTACAAAATACTGAACTTATTGTTGGGTGTGTGTAGAAGTGCGAGAGACACACGAGAAGCACACACAAGGAGCACAAATGCAGCAAGACACACAGAGAAGATGGATGGCTAGAATAAACCTCTCTATTGGTAATGTTCAGAATAGAAGTAACAGCTGAATAATATCCCTAAGTACAAAGTACCACCACATATGAGTGAATCATGTATGTGGTAACATGGGGAAAAAATATCTAGTTAGCACTAGAGTAAAAAGTGCCCATGTATAGGGAGAAGGTTCACATCAAAGCTACTTGAGGAACACATAAGTGTAACAAACTCCCCTGGAGCGAATGATGTGAACACATATAGGGAATGAAAGATCAACCCCCACAAGGTAATAAGCCCAAAGCTTTGCGAAAAGCCTCAAAATTTTCCCATGGAAGAGTTTGGTGAATATGTCTACCACATTGTCTTGTGTAGGCACATATACCAAATCATTATCTCTTGCATGAAGACGCTCTCTCCCATAGTGATAATGCACATCAATATGTTTGGTCCATGCATGAAACACTAGGTTTTGTGCAACAACCAATGCACTCTTATTATCATTGAGAATATGTGTAGCAGCATCGATCTTCATGCAAAGATCCATCAATAGGTGTCTTGGCCATATACACTCCATTGTAGTTGTGAAAATTGCCTTGTACTCAGCTTCACAACTCGATGTCCCCACTATAGGTTTCTTCTTACTCAAACAAGATATACATGAGTCTCCAAGGAAAAAGCAATTACCACTAGTGGACGCGCAAGTAACATAACAAACAACCCAATCACTATCTGTAAAAGCATACAAGCATGGTTGAATATCTCGTCCATAAAAGAGACATAAGCTCAAAGTGCCTTTGAGATATCTAAACACATGTTTCACCACTTGCCAATGCTTAGTGCTAAGGCTATGCATGAATCGACTCAACTGGGAAACTACATATTGTATATCTGGTGTTCCATGCATATATAAGACATCCCATAACTTGCTGATAAAGAAAAGTGTCAAATGCATCATTGGAATCCTCAAATGGGAACCTCAATCCTATCTCAAGTGGTGTGGAAATTGGCTTGCAATCCTCAAAGTCAAAATGTTGAAGTAACTTTCCAACATACTTTTCTTGATGCATAACAATTCCCCCCTCAATGTATACAAATTGGATGCCAAGATGGTAGCTCAAAAGACTAAGATAAGTGACATCAAAAGTATGTTGCAAATCAGCCATAAGAATGTCAAGTTGTGCATCACATGAACAGTCAAGAGTATGTCATCGACATAAAGAACAAGCACCATAAGACCAGCCCCATTTTTGCGTACATAGATTGTGCTTTCAATTGAACTACATATGAAGCCAAGAGGGTTGAAGAAAATATGTGCCTTGTGCATGACCTTGTAATGTGGCCCTATGCGTGCTTACTTGGGAATGGATTGTAAGAAGTATGGTGCAAAAATTGGGTCTTGAGCTAGTGCTCAAGGGTATGCTAATGAAGAGGTTTCCTAATCTATCATTGTTATAGTGTCACCAACATAGGGGACCGTTACCATGGTGAAAGGTCAGTTGATATTCAAATGTTCGTGTTGTACTCCTATCATGGTGATTGACCATTGGCTTGCTTTCTTTGTTGATGGATGTCCTTGTTGATGGTTCATCAATGCAATTCATTGAGTGCATGGTCCTGTTTCTTCTTATCTCTATTTCTTTTCTTTATTTTTGTTGTTTTTTTCTCTCTTTTTTTTGGTACAATGGCACAAAACAAGAAGAAAGAGGTTAGTATCAACAAAATAGTTTACATATGCCAAATGTGTCTCATGTGCCTAGGATTCTCAATTGTGTCTATTCATGGCCTTGTATTGTGGCCCTATATTAATGCATACTGTGGAAATGCATGACTTGAATGGTGCAAAAGATTGGCTTATGCTAGGGGCACATGGTTTTTGCACATCGAGGTTTCATATGTTACTTGTAGACTTGACACAACCTTTGTTTGGAGGTATCCAATGCATCTTGAAATGATGCAATCAATCAATGGTTGAATGACAACTCATCATTCCTCCTTATATCGATCCATTTTAGAATTGCGTTTCGCCATGTAAACATCACTTTTGGCCTCATCATCTTTGAATGGTTTCTTAAATTTTTTATCCCTCGTGGTTGGCTCTTTGATTTTGTGAGGCTCACTTGTACTTTTGGCTTTTGAACCCATACCATTATTGATTGTCTTCTTACTATTGTCGAAGAGGTGAGTTGATCTTCTTTTGATCACTGTGTTTAGTTCAAACTCTTGCTTCTCCTCGACTTCTTTGTTGAGGCCTTTTCCGTGAGGGAAAGCATAGGGTTTTGTGCATGTAAGAGCACCTTGGGTACCCACATGTGTAATTGCCCTTGTTGGGTTGCAGCTAATTTTGTAGGCACCCAAATTTGTCAGATACCTTGTGTTGAGCTTGTCCTAGTTGCTTTAGATCTACTTCATGCTCAGAACTATTTTTTTCTTGAATTCTATTTGTTTATTTGATATAGCAGTTTACTTGTACTGTTTTTCTTGCCTTTGTGGTTGAAGTATTGTGGTTGCCTTAGTCTTTGAAAATGAAGAGAGGTTTGCTTGCCTTTGAGCATGTTCTTCCATGATTGAGTCATTTCACATCATAGAGCTGTTGACACACTCAACATCGTCTTCTCGAAGATTAGTCTTAGAAGAACTAAGAGAATGCACAATTCCTGGATTTGTGATCATGCAATTCTCTAATTCTAATGTAATTCATTGTTCATGTACCCAAACTTGAAGAAGTTCACTTCTTAGGTTTAAGTTGATTGCATGTTCTAGATCCAATCTTGACCCAAGACAAGTGGTTCCATAAGGTCCTCATCTTGACACACTAGCATTTTGATTGTCATTGGAATATCTTGAAGGTAGATGGGAAAGTCCACCTTGCCCAAACAAGGGGTTTCCACACCTCCCAATCCTATGAGATAGGGTTATATGGAATTGATGTTCAATTACAAATCTTGGCAGTATGAAAGTCTAATTGCACTAGTTGTTGCACGCGACTCAATCAATGCTCTCACAGTCCTTACATTCTTTCCTTGTCCTACCTCTATGGTCACAAAGGGACATTGGTCAATTATAAGGAATTACACCCAATGTTTGGCACATGGTCAAGTGATATCTTGGCACATTGGGATTGACATCTACGCCTAGTCACCTTAACTTATTTTGCCTAATGCGCTCTCTAGCCTCTACCTGTGCTTCCTCTCTAACCCTTAACTCTTCTTCTTTTTGCTTCTTAGCAGTGTGGATTCTCATAAGCATATCCTCTCTAAGAAGTTCTTGATATAACTTGACTTGACATCCACTAATATAGCTTGGCAAGAAGTCACCTTCTAGCATGGCCAATGAACCGCACCGCTAGTGGAAATTCTATTAATGATCATGGGTCCATATCCTCGTTTTTCCAATTTACGGGCATGTTGCTTTAATGTATAGGCCAACACTAGGTCTCCCTCTTTCAATCCTTTGTCCTTGATGTGTGCATCAAAGTACACCTTTTGTCTTTTCTTTGGAGCGTAGATGTCTGATGCTGCTCATAGCCTAGTCTCACCTAAGCATTCTAGATCAAATGTCCTAGAGGACAACTCATGTCCATTAGCATCATGCTCTTGTGCTACTTTTAAAGTTGGGATCAAGAAGTCTAATGGTAACACAACATTCTCTTTCAAGAAGAACTAAAATGGGGTGGCATTGAGTACCGTTTTGTAGGCAACTCGATAAGCCCAAAGAGCATGATGAAGTTGTTTATCCCAATCAGAGTGTTTATTATTTACCACTTTTTTCAAGACATTACATAGGATCTTATTTGTGCTCTCATCTTGTCCCTTAGCTTTTGGATGATAGGGGACAAACTTCTTGTGTATCACCATGAATTCTTGGAGATGTTTGCAATGACTTTGTTAAAGAAGTGTGTACCTCTATCACTTACTAACTCTATTGGTAACCCATATGTGGTGAACACGTTCTCAAATAAGAACTTTGCCATCATTTGAGCATCATTCTTTGTAGTGGCTTTGATTTCTACCCACTTTGTAAGGCAATCTATGGCTACAATAATGTATTCTGCATTGGAGTTTCTAGTTCAGGGGTTAATAGGACCTAGAAACTCTATACCCCACTTCAAGAATGCACATCCTCCCATCATTGGTCTCAAAGGTGTCTCCTCTTTTCGGATCGGATATTGTGCACATTGGCATGTGTCCCATTTCTTCACATAGGTATGTGCATCCATATGAAGAGTTGGCCACCAAAGTCGTGAGAATAGAATGGTCTTAATTATTGGGTTAGGCCCAAAGTGTCCACTTGCAACACCACTATGTGCAGTTTCTAAGATTTTCAAATATTTTGATTCGTGAATGCACAGTTTTAAGTAACCATCTTTTCCTCGTTGATATAGGTTGTCTCCTACTAAGGCATAGTCCTGAGCCTCTTGTTGCATGCTTTGTTTTCTTGCTAGACTTGCCTCATTGGGTAGTGTTCCCGATTTCATAAATTCTACCAATGAAGCACTCCATTCTAGAATGAATAGTGTGTGATAAAGGGTAGCATACTCCACTAGGGGTTTTTCTTGGGTTGAGCCCATCAAATTCATATTGATCAAAGTCAATCTGGTCAAAGT
This sequence comes from Ceratopteris richardii, assembly GCA_020310875.1. Classification (NCBI taxonomy): domain Eukaryota; kingdom Viridiplantae; phylum Streptophyta; class Polypodiopsida; order Polypodiales; family Pteridaceae; genus Ceratopteris; species Ceratopteris richardii. The sequence continues at coordinate 140,253,072 of CM035421.1, forward strand.
CAAAATGACCAAAATTGGTGAAAGTCAAAGCGATCAAAGTCAAGTTGGTAAGGCGCACAGGTAGTGCACAATCAATTTATTCAAAATAGCTATGTTTCGTAGAAAGTGGATGCAGGTTGCAGATTATCTTTCTGTAAGTTTCAAGGGTTTTAAAGGAGTTTGGAAGGTTCAGGTGAACCCTCCCTTATGTACACATATTGAAGAAATGAAGCCAAAAGTGAGGGCAATTGAAGAAGAAGAATTACACAAAAGTGAAACTATGGCCCCCCATTGAAAATTTTGTTTTAGTCTTAAAGTCACTACAAGACAAAACAGGGATTCATTGGCTATACACGTTTTGAGACATTTTGCAGAGTAGAGATGTAGAGAAAAAGAAGGGCCCCAAAATTTTTTCGATTTGGACACTTTATTTTTGTAACATAGTCACCGTGTAATATATTTTCCGATGTAAATGCACTAGAGGAGTCCTCTAGATGCATATCAACAGATATCTGTATGATTACCCTTGTGAACTAGTAGGGAATTAGTCTTTTAGTCAATAAAATGCTGGTCTCTTGTGTGAAAGGACCATTTTTAGGCACATGTATATAAGTCATTTTGTGACTCTTTGTAGAGAGTTTTTGCCATTGTGAGAATCAAGAGCACAAAATTTCGAATTTGTGTCGAGTCCTCTCTTTATCTTCTTTCTTGTGAGCTTGCATGCATTTGTGATGCTTGAAAAGAGTGTATGAAGTGTTTTCTATCCATGGTAGTGCTTGTTTACTTTGGTAAGGTGTGTGTGGAGCGTAGGAAGTGCTGAAGCATAGATAGTTAATCCCGTGGCTCAGTATTTTGCTCATAACTTGAAGCAAGAACTACCATGATTGGATGCATCTTCTCGAGAGCTTTGAAAAGAACCGGCTATTCACTATATTCCAAAATTTTGTCCTAGTGAAAATCACTCAAATTGAAGAGAATCCTGAAAGAGCAATACTACCAGAAACCCCATTGGCTAGTACTGAGACTTATGATCAGTCTTATGACCCTAGTCAGGGAAGTTATTCCACCTATGAAAATACTATGGCTGAGTATGGACAATCCTATGAGCCATATACATATGGATTGATACTTATGATGATTATCTTGGATATGATCAAGACTATGTGTCTCTAAGTACACTGCTCCTAGAGCATCAATACCACCATGGCAAATGAATAGACCACCTGTGCCTAGAGGACCATGTTATAGATGCGGAGGTGATCACTTTATCAAAGAGTGTACATTGCCTAACCCACCACCACCTCAGAGAGTTTGGGAAAGCTACTATAGTGATTGTGGCAAGGAACACTTTTTTAGGGATTTCCTTGAAATTCCAAATAAGATTAATCCCACTACACAAATAAATGTTATAGAAGTGGTAGAGTCATCAGGGAGTGATAAGGAATACACTGTGCCATTAAAAGCGATAACTAGGGAAAAAGCAAGAGAGACCCCGGATAAATCCAAAGAAGATGATAACCAAGACAAAGAGTTGAACACCCCAACACCAAAAGTAGTTGTAGATTTTGAAGAGTCTTAGAAAAGTGTTAAGTCTAAAGGAACCCAAAGATGGAAGACTCATAGAGAAAAGATAAAACACAAGAGATCGCAAAAAAAATTAGAGAATGAGAACAACAAGCAGAGCCAAAATGAGGAACAAGAGCCTAAAGGAAACCCTAACAAGGAGACATAAAAGCATAAAAAACAAGAGGCAAGATCAGTTTTAGCCGATCCAATGCCAAAAGATTTATCCATGTGGATTAAAGCATATAAAGCACGAATAAAGGTAGGACCAACCATTGAGCAACATGAAAGAGAATACCCGAGGTGACTTAGAGAAAGAGAGATTGGAAATATGTAAGAAGTTAATTGAAGTGGCTCAACGAACTTAAGAAAAACCTGTTCAGCCACTACCCAGCACAAGGATTTCCAAAAAGGAATTTCAAGAATGTGTAGCACCTAGTCACCCTAGGGAAGTAAAGAAAGATGAGAACTATGAAGAAAAATGCCATGAAAGTAAAGCAGAAGGATCCGTAATCCCTGAAGTAGATGTGGAATGGCCTACAGACTTATGGGCAAGAGTCCAAGAAGATAGATGGAAGAAAGTAGAAGGAATTGAACCACCTTTTGAGGATTTAGAAGCAGTAGGCGAGCTTGAATTGTCAATTCTTTAATTAAACCCAGAAAGATCATCTCAACTGGATGACAACAAAGGTGAGGAAGGCAGTGTGAATGCATTACCAAACTACATGGGATAATATGAACATAACTCAGATTTGTATCATGTTCCCACCATGAGGAAAAAGGAACCGAACACATCAACCCAAACTTCGGATATATTACAACACTTGAGAAAAGTAAAAATACCATGCACCTTGACTTTAGAAGAACTCTTGAAAGTGAAGCCTCAATTAAGAGAGAAAATCACCAACCAACTGGAAATTAAGTAAGACAAAAGCGAGATGAGAGATGAAGTAGCTACTGTTAAAATCCTAGTTGATAACGTTGGAGATTTTAGTGAGGGAAATGAAGGAAATACATGCCTCCCTATCAATTATAGAGGATATACCACGAAAGCCATATTAGATTCAGGAGCTGGAGTAGGAATTGCTACCAAAGAAATATGGGAGAAATGGGGAAAGCCAGCTTTACAACCTACCAGAATGAATATTCAAATGGCAGATGGACATATCGAGTGACCCTTAGGATTATTGGAAAATGTAGTATTTACCACTTGTAGAGTCGAATTCGAGCACACCTTGGCAATATGTCAATTTGAAAAGGCTAGCAATTATGAGATGATAGTGGGAAGACCTTTCATGAGACAGCTTAAGGTAGTGCAAGACTCGAGAAAAGATGCAGTATATTTGCAGCATGGAGGAATGACAACTAGGATAAACATCCATACTTATACTTATCAAGATGTCCCTCCTCTGCAATGGAACCTGATACACAAGGAAGAAGATAATTTATCCATCCATAGTGCAGGATCGAGTAGTCAAACCTGGAGGAACGAAGATACTCATCTATGGATGTGTACGGTAGCGAAAACGAGAGGAAGAAAGGAGACAAAGATGGCAGCCAGGACAAGGAATATCGAGGCCTATAGAAGATCCCGCTTACATGCTTCAAATATTCTTAGATGAAGAGTTTGAACCCCATGGTTGGATGGAGGTTTTAGCCACTCTTGACATATGTGTAAATGAAGAATTAATGACTATGAATGAATGCATAGAGTTCGCGGTAAGATATGATGGGGATTGAGCTTCTCGCGGAAGTGGTTCATCCTTGGCAAACTACATCAGAAAGTTGCCAAACGATGATTTTGTGATCATGCATAAAGAATACAGTCCGGATGGGTACTTCATGACTTGGTGCTTGAAGGCCCTCACCAAATTTTTTGTCTATGTACAATTACCCAAGGCACTAATTGTGTCATTTTGGTTAGGAAATTCTTAGTTGTAACTACATTAGGAATTAACTTTAGAGGAAAATTACTAGGGCAAATAGGTATTGCCATGGATATGGGAATGCAAGAACCCCATGTAATATCCAGATCTGTATTAACCTACCAGCTGCCTCAATCTCTCCAAAGGAGATTGTGGAGAAATTGAAGGCAGCTGAGAAATGATGCTAATATTTGGATAATACAAACTTTTGTTTTTTTCTATTTTGTCTTGTCCTTTGTATGAAATGTGCTTCATAATTTGGTAGATGTGCTTCATAATTTGAATCTACCTTTGTATCCACAACTTCTATGTAATTTTAAGTTTTTCTCTTCATCTAAGTGTTGCATATGGTTTGTGGTATCTAAATTAGCATGAAATAGGGCAAAAAAGCCCCAGCCACAGAAATGTGGGAATCAACCCTATGAACATTTTGCAGGGCTGATTCTCGTGTTTTTGTGGTTGGGGCTTTTTTGGTCTTTATTAGTGTTTATGAGGGATCCCAAGTGTAGGATACTCTGGAATAATTTCAAATTCTCTTGCTTATGGGTGGCATCAATTGTACACTAAAGACCTAGCAATTCAAAGAGTACTTGGAGTGACTAACCTTCTATTTTATACATTCTATACATCTCATTTATACATAAGGGGCATTGAAAAGGCCATAAAATGCAAAAAAAAAAACTAGCCACAAAAAGGTGGGATTCAGCCCTGCAAAAAATTTTTAGGGCTGAGTCCCATGTTTCTATGGCTGGGGGTTTTTTGCATGTAAATGACCTTTGGGGGCATATTAGGTTCAAATTATACATATCTAGTCAAAAGACAAGAGGCAAATGCATGCAAGTTCAACTCATTCACAAAGAGCCTTTGAGGACTCCATATATAACTAACTGAAGCAAAAGTTATTTCTATACACTTATGGTGGAGAGTCAAAGATAGAGAGAGTGAGAGAGAGAGAGAGAAAGACACAAACAACATATAGGTAAAAACAAATTTTTCTATTAATCATTGTATTGCATCACAAAGTATGCCTCTCAAAGGGTGCAAGATACACATGTCATGGGTTATTTCCTCTAATTCTTCTTGCTAGCTAAATGTCCTTGGGTTGTATGGTTACTCTCTTGGCATGGATAGCACATAGGTTAGAGTCCTCAAGCATGGAGATGAGGTAGGCCTCAGCTGCCTCTTGAAGCACTTCAAGTGCTATCCCTTGTATTCGTAGACCTCCATAGTAGCTTTGCAGTTCTTCTTTTACTACACTTGCAAAAGCTCTTTGTGGTATGAGTAGTTCAATGGACTTTTGGCAGTGTCATATCTCTACGAAAGCCCTGCAGTGTCTCCTTCATCTTTGTGGAGCTCTTGCATTGGGAGGAATGGTAGGTTGTCGTTGAGGTCTACGTTGTGGTTGATAGTTTTTCTTTCTCCATGTACGTGATGTGAGGGTTGAGCTTCATCTTCCACATTTTGTTGTTGACGTGTTTGTTGACTTTGCTCCCTTTCCTCCTCTGTTGGTATTTGCCCTTGTCCTTGTGGAAGTTTCTTGCCTCCATGTGTCACCCTATGGCTCTTTGGAATGTGCATGTCATTCCATGGTGGTTGATTGTTGCTTTCATCATTCGGTGATGTCTCCTCATCACTCTCTGATACAACCCTTCTCATCATCTTTTGTTTGGGTCTTGCCTTGATGGGTGTCCTTGTTGGTGGCTCATCATCTGAATCTACGTTTGATTCTCTTGGAGTGAAATACTCTTGTCTATTGGACACTTCATGTTCTCGCGATGGATTGCTCCTAGGTGGTGTGCCATCATGTGACACAGGCATAGATGTGCTCTGGGAACCATTTCAGGGTCTTTGGGGGGATTGCAACCATGGCCCGGGCATTGCATCCCTAAATGAGGTCAGGAAAGAACACGTGATCTTTCCATGTAGTTTGCTTGGTGCGTGCCATTCTCTTGAGTTGCAAAAGTGTGAAATGAAGTGAGTTTTCTCTATTTATAGAGTTTGTTTTAAAAATGATTGTTCACACTAGAATGGAAAAAACCTATTTAAAAACATACAAAATAAATAATTAAATAAATAAATAATATAAATAATAACACATTGAAACCAAGATTACAATAATCCTAGGATTTACCACAATGGGAAATAACGAATTCACTTTACTTCCAAGCTGAGCCTTCTCATAGTCTCCTAGCATGCCATTGAGCATGATGGAGAGGTCCTCATGATGACTTCCATTTCTCAGTGGCAATGTTGTGTTGCATCCTTCTCTCAAGTTTTGCCAATTGTGAATCCCTAAGTCATTCCACAAAAAAACTTTCTCGAGAATGTAGTGCAGTAAAACCAATTAAACATCTCCTCCATGTAGTTTGATTGCATTGGATCACCACCATGTCGCGTGTTTTTGAAGTAGACACCCCTCGCTTTGTAGTGTGAATTTTCCATTCCTTGGGTACAGAAAATCTCTAATGACCCATATCGATGCATGAAATACGCTCCATGTGCAAATAACATATGCTAAAAATTATTAAGTAAATTGGAAAAAGGTAGGTGCAATGAACACTTTTAGAAGAATACACTTACAATGTAGTGTGTTATATTTCTCTCTCCCCAAGATTGAATGAAACACTTGGTGAACTCCACTAATGTCCCTTGAAACAATTGACATTGAATAGCACTAGACCTAGTCAAACCCATTAAGCCTACCAACTTATCAAAGCTTGACCAGACCTTCTTTCTCTTATTACAAAGATCAACTTGAGAGTCATTGTCCGTTGTGATCATGCATAGGTCTTTCGAGAGCTCATAATGTTCATTATTTTGAGTGCTAGTACCTCTTCTAAAAAATGTCTTGCTTTATTCCCTCTCATTGACACTTGTTGTAAACTATCTTGAGATTCTCCAACTTTCTTAACAACTAGGGTTACATTTCCACCATGACAACCAGTTGAATTAAGTAGTTCCTCCAATTTCTTTATAGCTTGAATAGATTTATGAACTGGCTTCATGAAAAATGCATATTCTATATGGAGCTTCAATAGTGTATCGAAAATTCTCATGAAGGCATGCAAGGTGCAAAAATGGACATTGACTAAAGGGAATGGAATAATGGGATTCCAATCCTTATCTGACATGTCACGATTAGGTGTACTAACATGGGATGCCTCATTAAAGGTATATCCCATTCAGTAGATGGAGATGCATCTCTGTCATCAGTTAAATCATCTATTTTGTTTTGTTTTCTCTTTGTTCGTTTATAACCTCATGTACAATATGGACAAGGATAGAGAGCAGATGCACCTTGTTTGCACCCTAACATGCATTTGATATTCTTTAAGTCTCCACCTAAGTGCCGCTCTACTTCAAAATCACCTAGCCCTTCTACAGTGATTTTGGCACCATGAATTTGAGAAGTTAACACCTCTGTGATCCATAGGGTCATACTGAAAATCCATGTAAGAACATCATTGGATTCTTTAGGTACTTCAATAGCACCTAACCACCATATATCTTTCTCGGATTGGACACTATATGTAAAGTGATGGGTAGATTCTTCACTTTCATCAATAATGGCATGGGCCATAGCTTCGTTCATTAGTGTCACACTAAGTCTCTCCATATGTCGTCCCTTTATGATTTGACATTCATCTAGCTTCAATACAAACTTGAGTTTGGAACCACAATCTACATCAAATAACAAACATTATATTAATAAAAATATTATGAATGTCACTATCACAACAATGGATATACCTTGAATTGTGGATTTGTAAAATTTAACCATTTCCTTTTGAAGCCTCTCCAAATTGACAAATATATTGTTGTACTTTATGTAGATGAATCCCTTTCTAGATGAGTTTTTCAACATCTTCTATATGCAAGTAATTGCCAAGAGTACTAGCTACATCCTCATTGGTCATCTTCTTCTTCAGAGATACCTTGTAACGGCATGGAAAAATGCTTTGGAAAATACCTTTGTTTTGCAAAGCCTGCTTCAAAAGATTGTACAATGCAGTGTTTGCTCTAGTACTAACACCTGCTTCATCACATACCATTTGTACCTAACAAGGACTAATAATATCTTCCAAGTTGCTTGCAAATTCTTTAATCACTTGGGTTTTGATGTGATTTCCTATTGGTGAATCCAAAACCATAAGAACATGTTTATTGCTAAGACAAGAATTTAGAAACTTCAATTGATCCTCCATTGTTGAGGAAGCACTGGCATCTTCAACAAATGACCTGCACAATAAGAAACTCAATCTAAAAGTTTTTTAACATAAATAAACAAGTGAAACACAAACCTAAGTGCATAAACATGTCGCTTACGTTCTCCACCACTAGTTGAAAGAGCTTGAAAGGATGATAATGGTCGGTTCCTATATCTCATCCCAAGTGGAGTCTCTTTTACTTGTGTAAGATTGGCTTCTAACTTTCTAATTGTGCTCTCCTTTTCTTCCACATCTTGTTGGAGTCTATTATTATGCTCATCCAAAGATTTGATAGCACTTTCTAAAGTGTGTATAGCACTTTCTAAACTGTGTATCTTGAAAAGGTTGTGATGACATTGCTACAATTTTCTATAGATGTAGAATGGTTAGACAATCGCTTGCAATAGCCTAGCACTCCATCTTCACCGCTACCAAGGATTTGTAGAAATGTGGAGATATTATGGAATCTAGGATGGACATTAGACATTGGATCTAAGGGATACAAAGCACCATTGACCCAAAGATCAATATTCTTCTCTCTAGCTACACGTTGTTCATTTTGAGAATCTTTGTCATTACTACCTCTAGTTGTTGGTGCAAATTCTGTTGGAACATGAACATGTACACTCTTTGAGTGAGAAGCATGCGTTGATGCTGTGTCCTGTTCGTAATACATGTGACTACCATGATGTTCCAAAACTCTAGTACCGAATAGGAAGAAGCACAGAGATGGCTGGAATGGCTTGTACAGTAGCTGTGTGCAAGAAAAAAAGTGTGTTTTGGTATGTGGATAGGTCAAAATGGTTTTTTCAGTGCGTAAGAGGGAAAATAAGTTTTTTTTTTCAAAAATTCATGTTTTGGGGCAAGCAAAGTTACGATTTTGATGATGTGACCCTTAACTTTTGGAGGGATTTTGAAAAGTATGTTTTTTTAAAGTATTTTTTATAAAAACAAGACTAAAAGAAGTAACTTCACATAAAAGTATGGGCCATTTTGAATAAAGAATAGCTAAAAAAGAGAATTTTTTAGAAAAGTCATTTTTTAATTCATAAAGATGGATGGATTTGAGGAGGTGAAAAGTCATTTTTTTCTCTCTCTCTCTCTCTTTGTGCAGAAGAGAGAGAAGATCCTAGCTCAGCCAAAAAAAGCCTACTTCAGCCTACCAAAAAGTGATCTATTAAATGCACTTTGTCCCCTTAACAAAGTACAAGATTAAGCTTAATCCCTAAAAATTAGGAATCCTTACAAGGCCCATGCAGGGTTCCTAATGCATGAGGAAGTATCAGTCTCTAGTGGGAAGTTTAATGTATGTTGCAGTAACAAGACCTGATCTTAGCTATGCATTAGGGGCAAAAAATGGACTTTGCATGGGCCTTGTAAGGGTTCCTAATTTTTAGGGATTAAAGAGCTTAGTACATGAGCTTAAGTAGGCATACAAGACCACTAGTTGTTTTGTGCAATAAAAAAATATTTGCTTAAGCTTTCTATTTGAATTCTCATGCATGAGAATTTATGGCCATCGAATTTTCTAGATCAATGGTCGAGTTTGAAATCCGTGGAGATTTGGAGAGACAAGGCAATCTTTTTTCATATGAGTGGGCCTAAGTTCTCACACTCTCTGCAACATTTTCCATCATTAGATCTTGAAGGATCATACAATCTTCCGTGAATGGGGCTGAGCAAGACTTCAAATTAGCTTTTGATGACTCTCTGCAATACTTTAGACCGTTAGATCATGGGAGATCCAATGGTTCTCCATGACTGGGGTTGAGAACTAAGGTGCAGTCATTTCCAACCATCAGATGAATGCCTTAATCGAATGGACCACGTAAAAAGGCACCATTCACTTCAAACTGTGACCTTCAACCATTGGATGTTGACCATATCTAATGGTCGATTTGTAAAGGCGCCCAAGATTGAAGATGTTTGTTATAGATTGTTCAATGAAGGCTCTAATCAAATGGTCAAAGAGTGATGGTGCATTTTTTAGAAAGTAAATGATCTAAGCCTTTGATTATCTTACAGATCCAAGGGGTCTTTTTCAATTTTGCTTTGACTTTCGCAAATCAATCATCACCTTTGGATCCTCAAGCCAAATCAAGGGCTCTAATTAAAATTTAAGCCTTCCAAAACCAATCACATAACCAAAACCACTAAGTTCTAGGTGGTTTTTCCCTTTTTGACCATAGAAAAACAAATGAAGCCTATGCCTAGCCTATGTGATTAAGGGACTAAACTGTGTCCACCACTCTCCTCTCATTGGTCCATTCCTAATCACTCCTTAATCTAAAAGGCTCATGAAGGGTTCATTTTTTCCCCTAATGGCAGTGGAAGTTCTCTCACAATTCATGCATTGCCCAAAGGATCAACATTGGATTGTAAGTCAAAGAGTTCTCAAATATATAAAAAGAACTACAAAAGAAGTATTATATTATCCTTTTACTTTAGACATAAAGTTGAGAGCATGTGTAGATTCAAAGGAATGGAAGGGATAAAAGAGAAGGAGATTGTATGAAGAGTTAGAAATTATTAATTAGTGATTGAGGGAGAGTTGTTGGGGTTTCACTCACGAATTAAGCATAAAGACATGAAGACATAAGTGGAAAGAAGAAGTACATGAGAACTATGGAACTTGGACACTCAAAAATCATGCCTATGTGAAGGGATAAATTCACACATGTAATATAGTGATAAAATTAGGATAAAAAATAGTCTAGAACTTTTAGAATTAAGAATTTGAGAAATAGGAGCATAAAGACTAAATGTATATACGATAATTTGATGAATAGACATTAAGAATAACTCGATTGTAAGTCCTAAGATAAAAGAGAGGCAATCATAATTTTTTGAGTGAGAGATTTGTGGTGAGAGATCATTTATTGAAGAAGATCTTTCTATGGCTATGAGTAGAATGAAGCCAAGCCATTTTGAACAAATCTTCTCTAATATTAAACACATGTTTGGGTAGAAGGAATTGATTAGATTCTCATTGTGCAAAGAAATCAAAGTGATTTCATAATTGTATGAATGATAGTTAGAAGTGACAAGTTTTTTGGTGCAAATTTCCATATACTTCTAGGGGTGAGATCTTAGAGTATAGTTTAAAGTTTTTGATGGTGATAGTTCATTTTAAATCTATCATCCTTAAAAACAATCCACCAAAAGATTTCTGCAAAATGGGATGCGTGCTCAAGGAAATAAGCTTAACAGTGAAGCCATGTCGAATCGATAAAGGTAAATTTCAGATTTTAGACATAGTGTATTTCTTGAAGACATTTCAAGTTATTTTCAAGTAATTACTTGAAAGTTTTGTTTGAAATTTGTTGCTTACTATATGTAAGAACTTCCACTAATCATTGAGGACAAGAATTTATGAGATTCAAGACAAATCAAAGAAGAATTGGAGTTAGAAGAAAAGGCACACCTACAAGAAGAGTAAATGTTCACATTTACCATATAAAGTATTATATCCTTTGGAATTTTAAAGATTTATTGAGTTAATGATGATTGTAGAGGATTTCTAATATCACATTAGCTTGATTTTTGTGATTTCTTATATATCGAGGGCACATTCATCTCATTGAGCATTCATCTTGCCACTTCAGCTATGTGTCTATCTTTCCTCTGTGCAACCCCATTTTGTTGGGTTGTATACCTACATGTATATTAACTTTTGATGTCATTATGACTTAAAAATTCAAAAACTCAAAGAATTGTTCTCCCCCTCCATCGAATCTAAGAATCTTTATGTACGTAGCCATTTCCATTTTAACAAGTGATCTGAAAAATTTAAAGTGACTAAACACTTGAGCCTTTGGTTTCATACAATACAACCATTTCATTTTTGTATGATCATCAATGATGATAGAAAAATACCTATTGCCTTCCTATGAGGGATCCTTGGTTGGTCCCCATAAATTGGTGTGCATCATGTCCAATGGAAATCTGCTCCTTTGTGTACTCTTCTTGAATGGAAGCCTTATGTGCTTCCCAAATTGACATCCCTCACACAAATGTTGCACACTTTGAGAGTGGAAATTTGGAAGACCACATACCACATCTCTCCTTTGCATATCCTTCAGATTTTGAAGCTTTATGTGGCCAATCCTCTTGTTACAAAAATCCACTTGGGCTATTTGCTTGTTTCCAAATGTTAAATAGACCATATCTGACTAGGGTAGTCTTACCTCCATCGTGAATAACCTTCATTTCTTCTTTCCTTTAGCTATCAACTTGTAACTTGACTTGGATCTTCCACAAAGCATCCTTTGTTTTTGAGCTTGACTACATACCCTCTTTCGACCATTTGTCCAATTGATACTAGATTCTTTGTGATTATGGGCACATGTAACACATGTTTAAGACACGTTGCACTCTTATTTTCATCCAAAGGAACATCACCTATGTGTGTGATCCTATGCTTAGTGACATCCTCTAATTCTACATGCCCTTGTGTGATTGGTTCATGCAAAGTGCAAAACATTTCCATATTGTAGCTCATGTGATTTGAACATGCACTATTGATATACCATGTGGTGGCTATCCCTTCTTTCCTACCACCCCTTTGCATCATGATTAAGATATTATCATTCTCTAATGTACTTGAAGTATTTTCAAAGTATTCTCCTTGGCTCTCCTTTGAGTAGCAATCCCTTGCAAAGTCCCCCATCTTGCCACAGTTGTATCATTCCTTTGTATAGTCATTTCCTTGATATTGAACTCCTCTTCCTCTAGATCTTCCATGTCCCCTTGATCCATAGCTTTGTCTCAAAGATTCTTGATCATTTCTTGATCTTCCTTTACATTTTCCTTGTCCATTGTGTCCATCTCTCTTTCCTTTGCATTTACCTACATAGAAGACTTGGGCTTCATTGCCCTTTGAATGGTCTCTAGTGAGGTTCATCTCCTCAGTCACGATGAGTGTGACTAATTGCTCAAAATTTGGTAGTGAGTCCCTCAGATATTCTACAAGTATCATTCTCCTTGAGTGCTCCAATTTCTTCATCCATAGCTTCCTTCCATACTGCCTTGGTCTTTGCCTCTTCATATGATGATGGCTCTTCAAATGACAAGTCTTTTGCAAGATAAAAAGAATGCTTAGTAACTAAAGAAGTGTCATACCCATATCCAATTGGCTTGTTGCTCTCCCTTTGTGATCTTCTGATTACTTGGTTGCATGATTCATGTATATCCTCCAACTTCTTTATCTTGGCTTTGCCTTTATATTTCTATTCCTTGAATTTTTCGAGGTTGATGATGTCCTCATCATCTGATTTGATGTCCTCATCATCTGATTTGATGTCCTCAATTTGATTTGGCTCCTCCTTGGTGAGCTTTGGAAATTCCTCTTCCAAGTCATAAGGCAACTTTACTTTCTTGCATTCACTTTCAAACCACGAATCATTCTCATCAAAGACAACATCTCTATTGACCATAAATCCCTTGTTGGAAGGGTTGTAAAACTTGTATCCTTTCTTATTCAAGTCATACCCTATGAAGATGCACTTCTCTGCCTTAAGGTCTAGCTTACCTCTTATTTGTGATGGGATATGCACATAAGCAACACGTCCAAATATCTTGCAATGATCAAATGAAGGTCTTCTACCATGCCATGCTTCATATGGGGTCATCCCATCAAGAGATTTGGATGGCAACCTATTAACAAGATAAGTATTAGTAGATACACTTTCTGCCCACAAGTAATTAGGTAATGTTTTCTCATTGAACATTGACCTAGCTGTTTCAACAATTATTCTATTTCTCCTCTCTGCCACCCCATTTTGCTCAGGGCTATACCTTGTTGTAATTTCTCTTCTGATTCCTCTATCCTGTAAGAATGCATCAAAATCATTTGAGAAGTACTCACCTCCTCCATGTGACCTTAATCTCTTAAGATTTCCTCCTATTCGGTTCTCAACAAGTGCAAGATACTTTTTAAAGCAATTGAATACTTCATCTTTGTGCTTCATAAAATATAAGATAGTCCACCTACTGAAATCATCAATGAAAGATACGTAAAACCTTGATCCAAAAAATGAGGGATCCTTGCTTGGTCCCCATACATCTGTATGGACAAGCTCTAGGTAATCTTCATGCATGTAGCCTTTCTTTGAGAAGGGTAACCTGTGAGATTTTCCAAATTGACAAGCACCACATTTATAGATCATGTTTTGCTTGGATACATTAGATATCCCAAGCACACATTGATCTCTACATATTTGCTTTGAAGTTCTCTCACAAATATGCCCTAATCTCTTATGCCAAATTTCAAGCTCTGACAATGTTTGATCTTTGTAGCTATAAAGTGCAATATTCATTGTATCTTCAAGTTCAAAAGTGAATAATCTACCTGTCTTTTCTCCTTTGGCAATTCTCTTGAATCCATGTTGGGGATCCTCCACAAATGCTCCACATTTGTTGAACCTGACATGCAAACCCTTTTCCACAATCTGTCCAACACTCATCAAATTCTTGGTAATTGTAGGTACATATAGAACCTTTCTCAATAGATTTCTATTTCCATCAGAGGTTTTAATATTTTTGTAGCTCAGTGATGAGTAGCACCTCCTTTAATGTCAATCCGGGAAGACGTGAGGATGGTATGAAGACCTCGAGCAAGTGGAGGCACAAGTGCGTGAGTGAGAAGCACACAAGCATGCACACACATACACACACACGCGCGCACACGGCAAGACAAAGAGGGAGAAGCAATGGAATTCTTAGTTTACTTTCAAAAGCTCTTACAAGTTTGTTTCAATTACAATCTACCCCCAAAAATGAGCTCTCTAGCTCTTTTTATAGTTTTTGACTAGCTTTGGCCCTGTTCAGACCTAGTGTCCAGCCTAGTTAAAAATTAGGTTCCAGGGCTTATTAGAGGGCTCAAACGAGATCTAAAAAATATGAAAATTGGCAGGTAGATACTTCTAAAGCTCCTCAAGCTGAAGGACTCCTTGGCTTGCACAAAATGGAGCTACAAAAAGATGAAATGGTATTTACAATGGTGTTTAGTGATGAGAATCACTTTTAATTGGTGTAGAGGTTTTGAAAAATTAAAGGTTGCCTTAGTGCTAGATCTGCGTGAGTGCTCATACTTGCTTCTTCATGAGGAAAATTATTGGCCTACTTGCCAGATCTTCTTTGACTGCCATGTCTGCTTGTGCTGTCCCTTCACTCTGACTCTCTTCGTCTTGTGGCTCCTTCGGTTCCCTGACTGCTGCCAACACCCCCCCCACTCTCGTGTCTGTCGCCCCTGATAGACCCTTGTCTAGAGGATTTTTGAACATAGTATTGGACGACATCGGAGGCTAGGTGGTGTTCTTCGAGTCGCAAGCCGCGTGCTAGATCTGTGAGCAAATCATCCCAATTCACAGGTCCGGGAACATCTGGATGAGGCACCCTCAATTGTTCTGAGTAAATAGTTCTCTCCACAGCAAATAATTGGAGGAGATGTGATGGTCTGGGTATAAAGATTTCAGAGTGATATTCCTAGAATCCTGTGATGAACATCTCCTCAAATGTCTGTTTAAAGCAGGCTGGGAGGTACTTGATCCTGGCGTGCCAAGCGTATATTACTTCAATTGACGGGGTGGTACTCATATCGTACACTAGATCTTGGTTTCCTGTCACAAAGCCTGCACCTGAGAAGTGAGGGTCCTTAATGTTTTTAAACGTCCTGAAAGTGATCAGCATTAATTCAAATATTTTCATACACATCTGGGCCATCACATCAGGATTATTGCGTAGCCGAGTACTCCAGTGACGGATTGTAGAAATCATGTAGTTGACCGTGGGGGGTCCTCGTGGAGGTGCTAGATAAACATAATTCAACCATTTTGCACAGGCTTTGATGTCTCTGACGGCAATAGTGAATTCAGGCCAGGTGCATCGTCGAAGAACTGGAATGTAACAAGGGTTATACTTAATAAACAACGGCATATTATTCCAGGTTCGGACCATTTCTGGATACGTTTCCAAAAGCCTGATTCTCCAGGTGGGTTGATGGATGGACCCACGCTGAGCACTTTCCGGTATATCATCTAGACCAAATTGTGTAGCAAATGTGGGAGGCTTGCCACATTGTCGTTGAATCTCCGCGTTGTAATCGGCCAAAAGTATACAGAATGGCACATATTGGTCATTATTGGTGCCTATCCATCTATGATGAGACATGCTTCTGAAATATTCAGACTTTATGACAGCTTCTTCTAAGTTCGCTAGTGATTGGATCTGAATGGCCACTCGTTCTTCGTGGGTGTTCGCTGTCCTTTCCAGTGTCTGAAGCCACTCGGGTGCTTCCACTTCCAATGTGTCTAGTCCCTCTGAGGTTCGTCGCCCGCCTGGCATTGGCATAGGAACATACGGTTCCTCGTACGAATCATCTACCTCAATAGGGACCAACTCTTCTTGCTCTGGTTCTACCACTGGAGATGGCTGCCTCTCGTATGTCAGTAACCTCTTTTGTAATTCTGCTACCTGCTCTGTTAAGGCCTTTACTTCGTCTGAGGTAGAGGTGGATGGGACACTCTTCGGTTGTTCTTCCTGTTCCTTAAGTATGCTCTGTAGTGTGTCACGTTCTCTTTCCAAGTCATCATGGGCTTCCAGGAGATCTGCATAGCTTTCCAAAATGGTTTTCATCGTCTCCGTGGGAATTGCTTTAAATTGCTCTGGATCTATCTCGTGAGGGGAGCCTTCCATTGCCGCTTCCAGATTCTCTTCATTTTGTTTTTGCAGCCTTTTGTTCTCCTCCAGTGCTGTGGCCATATGTTTCCTTAGTAGCACCAAGTTGCATCTGACTTGTAGGTTATCGGCCTGGTATACTTCGAGCAAAGCTTCTAGTTGTTTGACACCTGATTCTGTCGATGGTTGGGGTGCCTCCAATAGTGTTTGGTGAGCCTGCTCAAGCGTTGAATAGCGTTGATTCACTTCTGCATTTTCCTCTTGTAGAATGTGAAATTTCCTCTGTAAGTTCTGATGGTGTGTTGTCAGTTGTTGATACCGGCCGTCCAGCGTACTGTACTCATTCTGAAGCTGATATACACATTGATTTAATGCTAAAAATATGCTATTTACATTAAATGATGCTGGGAGGGGTGAAGATGCAGGGGGAATGGGGGCGGGAAAGGGAGTTGTGGATGATGTGGATGCAAGTGGAGATGTGGGTGGAGGGGGTATGGGAGATGAAGGTGGCATGGGGGGAGGGAGCGGTGCTGTGGCAGGAGATGTTTCCATAGTGTCAATTGTTTGAGTGACAGTGTAGATGGGGATCGTGGGTGGAGTGGATGTGACGTCAGTGAAAAGAGTGGTGAAAGTGGGCATGGTGACTCCCCCGAATTGGATTCCCGGAGAGAGTGGGATGCCCATGACAATGGTGGTGGTAGTGGACGTGGTGGTGCTAGTGTCATGTGGTGGCGTGAATTGTGTAGTGCGAGGTGGGGATGGTGGTGACAGTGGTGCTTCCTGATGTTCGTCTGCTTGCGTTGTCTCTCCTGGTGCTGATACAATGATATGAATTTGTTTCCCGGACCTCCTGGGACGAACGGGAACCCTCTTCTCAAATCTGTGAATGTAGGCCATTGCCTCATGGATGGCCTCATCCACTCCTACGGCGTCGGCATGAAGGTTTATGGACTCAATGAACAAATCGTCCACACCTTCCTCAGCTAGCAACTGGTTCATGAGTTTCTTGCCCGATTCCAGTGACATCTTATGCTGTTCTTGAACTAGTTGCATGGTTCGATATAGTCTTTTGATTTGTGCCGAATACGCAGGGGCACTTGCCAGCTCTGAAAGCTCGTCATATTCTTGTTCCTCGTAGGCTTCTTCTTCTTGTTCTGTCTCTTGTTCCTTGACATCGACTTCTACCACTTCTGGTCGGGTGGGGGCTGCTGTTGTTGTCTAGGGTTGTGGTTCCTGAGCACGTTCTGTTTCCGTCTCGAGATTAGAGTCATAGATCAGTCTAGCCACTTCTTCATCCGTGAGATCGTTGAGAGT
This sequence comes from Ceratopteris richardii, assembly GCA_020310875.1. NCBI lineage: Eukaryota > Viridiplantae > Streptophyta > Polypodiopsida > Polypodiales > Pteridaceae > Ceratopteris > Ceratopteris richardii. The sequence goes on from CM035421.1 coordinate 140,270,737, forward strand.
AAATCCTTGTGGGAATTCCAGATCTGATGGGACGGGTGGAAATACCAGATTAGGCCCCTCTGTGCTTGGTCTTGGTAGCCGGACTGTGAATGGCCTAATGCGTCGTGTCTGGGGAGGGGTAATTTCTGGTGTAGTGGTGGCTCCCCTTGGTTGAGCACAGGGTAATTGTACTCCCCCCCTCATCTTCTTTGATGGGGGACCTGCTGCTGATAGTCTTCTTTGGAATTCCTGGGTGCGGGGCCATATGAGTGCCCGCTGAATAGGCACGTCATATGCCAGACATCGGTAGATTATCTTTGTTAGAGCGCAACATCCATGAAGCACATTCTTCTACTTCTTGTTCCATCTTTGATGGGCTAGGTGAATCTGATCGATGATCCAGTGTGGTACATTGATGGGAAGGCTTTCTGTCTCTGCCAGATACAAGCTGAACCATATTTTCTTTGGAGGCATGGTGAATCTTTCCTGGGCGAGGAAAGCAAAATGTTGCATGACGGTCCCCAGGTGGAGAGCAATGGTCGGTGTCATCGCTACCATATCTTTCAACTTATTAAGTTCTTTGTGTTTCATTCTACCTGGAACCATGGTTTCCTTTTCAGTGGGGATGTGCATGCCATACATGCCTAACGCTTCTCGTACAAGATTAAGGGCCAGCTTGAATCTTTTAAGCTCATGACCTGGCAGTAGTGAGGGTAACACAAAGGTGCTGTCGCCTCCCTTGGCCCTGCTTGGCGTGATGGTACTGATAAGATATGAACAGCGTAAGAAATCCGGCTTTGGTAAGTGGGCCCTGAAGTAACTGTCCAAGCCGGCTTTGGTCCATACGGATCGCATGACTTCGGCGTTTTGATAGCTTTCAAACTCGCGCGTGAAAAAGTGGTATTGTCCCCATTTACCATTAAATTCCAATTCTGCTTCCCAAAAATAGGTTCCATCGCCCAATGGTCCAGCGACATCACTGAACCAGTGAGCGTGTTTACCTACTTGAGAAGTGTGCCCTTGAGGAGGATCTTGAATGGGGAGCACATGCACGGCTTGAAGTTCTTGCGGCCTTGCGGTGAGATGTGGCTCGAGGAGGAGTGTTTCTATGTCCACGATCTGTGCACCGGATCCGGCTTGAGAACTGGCACCTCCTGCTTCTGCCATGGCCCTGTTTGCTGGTTGGTTCTGTGAGAATATAGAACCACGTGTTAACATCGTTATGGACAGAATAAATCCGTTGTTGTCCTCGTTACAACATTAACATGAGGTAGATGGTGAGTTAGGGGTTAGTAAGTGCACGAAGACAGTGTGTGTAGTTAATGCTTGGGTAGTCCTAGGAGACTAATGCAGTTAGTAAGTGTGGATGAATTTACAAATTGGGGTCGGGGGGTTTATTATAGGTCTTAGGCTGCCAAATGCAGTGGATGGGTTTTGTGCTTGGTGTCGTAGAGGCTCTAGAGAGCTTTATAGGTGTACCGGCTTGAAAATGAGGCCTTTTAGGGACCCATTTACAAGCGATTATGTTCGTGCTCATGGGCCTTGGTGTGTTCTTGAGTGTTGAAAACGAGTGAATGCTGGCTGTGCGAGTGAATGGGTTATGCTGTATAGGTTGTGGCTTCGGCGTAGCTATTTGCGCCCGCAAGTAAGCCTTAGGCACCCAAATTTGTCTTGATTGTGGGCTAGCCTTCATCGACTTCTTGGGCACCCAAATAGATTTCACGTTAGCAGAAGAATTTCTGAAGGACTTCTTATTAGTGTCGTGTTGTTGGTTACTAATAAGAGGCTTTGCCCGTGTGGTTGGCTTGAGTGCAACCGGGTGTTCGCCTTTCCGCACCCATACTTGGTTTACTTGCTGAGATATTTTGCTGCGCAGGTACTTTTGATTTCCGGCATAGGTAGTACTCTGCTTCTTCTGCCGTTGATCCACCTTTGGTTGCTGCCTCCTTCTGGCCTTTGGAAAAGAAGGGAGTTCCGTTGCATCCCTGACTCCTTTTTTGAGAATATCATTCCTCTGCAACACATAGTTTTGGACAAGAACAGCATGGTCAACTTCATGTGCACCCCTGGAGGGACTAGGAGTCTGTGCCTTTCCTAGTTCCTTGAGTGCTCCATTATCTAACTCTACTGTAATTCGACTATGATTGACCCATACCTGAAGAAGTCCACTTCTTAGGTTTAAGTTGACTGCTTGGTCATAGATCCAGTCTTGACCCAAGACAAGGGGTTCAGTGAGATCCTCATCTTGACACACTAGTACTTTAACTGTCATTGCCTCGTCATGAATACAGAGGGGAAGTTCCACCTCGCCCATGCAAGGGGTTTCCACACCTCCCAATCCTATGAGATATGCTTCCACAGGATTGACAGCTAACTGCAACTCTTGACAGTAAGACACTCTAACAGCACTAGTGGCTGCACCTGAGTCAATCAAGGCTCTTACGGTCCTTGCACTCTTTCCTTGTCCTATATCCAAGGTTATGAAAGGTCGTCGATCAGTTATCCTATGTGAGCTTGTTCCTGCGACTTCACACATTGCCATATGATATCCTTGATCTGCATAGTCATTTGTTCTAGGCTGATCTCGGCCTTGCCTTCGCAATTTCATCCTCCGTATACGCTCTAGGGCTTCTGCTTGAGCTTCTTCTCGAATTCGCTTTTCTTCCTCTTTGCGTTTCTTAGCAGTGTTGAGTCGACTTAGCATTTCCTCCGTGAGAGGTTCTTGATACAACTTGACTCTGCATCCGCTAATATAGTTTGGGAGAACATCACCTTCTAATGTGGCTAATTGCACAGCTCCACTTGTGGAGATCCTATTGATGATCATAGGTCCATAGCCTCTCTTTTCTAGCTTCCTTGCGTGTTGTTTCAGTGTGTAGACTAAAACTAAATCTCCTGCTTTCAAACCCTTATCCTTCACATGGGCATCAAAGTATGCCTTCTGTCTCTTCTTGGCTGCATATATTCCTGCAGATGCTCTCAGTCTTGTTTCTCCTAATCGTTCAAGGTCAAAAAGTCTAGAGGAGAGTTCATGACCCGTCCATTCGTGCTCTTGTGCTACTCTCAATGTAGGAATCAAGAAGTCCAAAGGTAGCACAGCGTTTTGGCCAAATACCATTTGAAAGGGGATGGCTTGGAGTACCGTTTTGTAGGCAACTCGGTATGCCCAAACAACATGGTTTAGCTGTTTGTCCCAATCAGAGCGTTTCGTGTTCACTAATTTTGTCAGTACATTGCACAAGATCTTATTGGTGCTCTCAGCCTGTCCATTAGCTTGAGGGTGATAGGGGGCAGACTTCTTGTGTATTACCAAGAATTCTTGGAGTAGATTCTCAATCACTTCGTTCAAGAAGTGAGTGCCTCTATCACTTACAAGCTCTATAGGTAGCCCATATCTCGTGAATACATTCTCAAACAAGAATTTAGCAGTTGTCTGAGCGTCATTCTTTGTCGTAGCTTTTACCTCTACCCACTTAGTTAGATAGTCTGTTGCAACAATAATGTATTCCGCATGGGAACCCTTAGCTGGGGGATTAATAGGACCTACGAAGTCTATTCCCCACTTAGAGAATGCACGTCCACCCATCATAGGTTTCAGTGGCATCTCATCTTTTCGTATAGGATACTAAGTTCTCTGACAGACATCACATCGTTTCACATAGGTATGTGCGTCCATGTGAAGGGTCGGCCACCAGAAGCCCGCAAATAGTATTGCCTTGATCACCCGATCTGGTCCAAAGTGTCCTCCTGCTACACCTTGGTGAGCAGTTTCCAAGATCTTAAGATATTCACTTTCGTGGACACATAGTCTTAAGTAACCATCTTTACCACGCTTATATAGATTATCACCAATGAGTGAGTAATCTCGGGCTTCTTGTTCTAGACTCCTTTTCCTAGCCAAAGTCATGTCTGGAGGGAATGTGTTTGTCCTCATGAAGAATACTAGAGGTTCGCTCCAATCTGGCACAATGGATACTTGATAAAGAGTGGCGTGTTCCATAGGTGGTTTAGTGCAGCAGATTGGGCATTCCTTGCATAACTTTTGGACATCAACTTCCATAGTTGGCCAATGTACTCCGAGTCTCTTAGGGTCTGTAAAGTTCGTTGCTTTGAGTAGTGTTGCTCCAACGCACCTACATGTGTTAATTGCAACCATTTAGCGTACTCATCATCTTCTACGCAACAAGCCAAGATTCCTTGATCTGTGTGCTTGTACATGCTTCCTGCCATGATGTGGTACTTTTGGGCTTTTACAACCTCTCTATTCCGTGTGTTTACCACTGGATGGTTAGGCCCGTATGTCAATACTGGTACCAATGGCTTAGCCCACTGCGGCACCTCTTCCAAATTAAACAAGTAAGCATCAGGAAGGTCATCTGACACTCCTTGTGGGGCTTCTCCCGATGTGAGCCTAGAGAGGTGATCTGCTCTCAAATGAGTCCTCCCTTTCCTTACCACAACCTCAAAATCATATTCCATTAGCAAGAGAAACCATCTCACTAATCTTCCTGTATTGCATGGCTTGTTTACGAGGTATAGCAATGCTTGATGATCAGTAAAAAATTTAAACTTATTTGCAAGCAAATAGTGTCTAAATTTTTTGACTGCATATACCATGCCTAAACCTTCTCTCTCTGTAGTGGTGTAATTCCGTTCAGCTGCATTCAATTGTCTACAGGCATAGGCAATTGGAAGATCCATATTACCTTCACCAGTAGGTTTAGCAAGCACACATCCAATAGCATAATTGGATGCATCCACATGAACATGGAATGGCTTATTCCAATCTGGTGTGGTCAAGATTGGTGCTGAACATAATCTTCGTTTAAGCTCCTAGAAGGAATTCTCACATTCATCCGTCCACTCAAAGTTAGTCAGGAGTCCGTACATGGGCTTTGCAATGACAGCATACATGTGTATAAATCGTCGGTAATAACCACAATGCCCCATGAAAGCTTGTACTTCCTTGACATTCTTTGGCCTAGGTAGCTCTGCTATAGCTCTCACTTTCTCTTCGTCAGTAGATATGCCATTCTTTGACACTATGTGTCCTAGAATCTTGCCTTGCCTGACCATAAAAACGCACTTTTCTGGGTTCAGGCAGACTTGATATTCTCTACATTTGTCAAAGATTTGTCTGAGTTCAGGGATATGGGTTTGTCTAATGTTGGAATGAGCACAAAGATCATCAACATAGACTTCTAAGTTTTTCCTCAGGAACTCTTTAAATACATGGCACATCAGCCTTTGGAAGGTAGCTGGTGCATTGGTAAGCCCAAATGGCATTACTCTAAAGGCAAAAATGCCCCATTCTGTGGCAAAAGCCGTTTTATGCTGATCCTCTGGAGCTATGGCTACTTGATTGTAACCCGAAAATCCATCAAGGAAGCTGTACACTTCCTTGCCTGCCACTCTTTCTAAGAGATGTTCTGTGATGGGAAGCGGATAGTTATCTCGAATCGTGGCCGCATTAACCTTTTTCAAGTTAATGCATACGCGCAGCTTTCCATTCTTCTTGGGCACCACTACGACCATTCAGTGTGCTCAATTTCATAGATAAATCCAGCTTCAACCAGTCTATCTATCTCTTCTTTGATCTTAGCAGCGTAATTATCGTTATATGTATAGGGCTTTTGCTTAGAGGGTTTAGCATCTGAGGTCATGGGGATGGTGTGTGAGCATATATCAGGGTCAACACCTTTCAAATCCTTGTAACTCCAAGCGAATACATCTCTGTATTCTCTTAGCAATGCAATTAACGTATGCTCTTCTTCCTCTGTTAGGTCATTTGGCCTATGTACGTGCATCTCTCCTCTCCTTCTTCTAGGGCCACTACTATTTTCTTGGTGGTTTCCTTGTTATCATAGGCCTCTCCTGATTGTGCCTCTCATTTAGGCATTCTGATCATGACTCTCCTGTCATCTATCTCATACTTCTTAAAATTTTCTGGGACCTCAAACAAAGATTCTTCCTCTTCTGGTGAGACTTCTTTCTTCTTTCGTTTCTTCCCTTCTTCCTTCGGGGTCACATGTGTTGCTAATCTTACATCATTTGTAAGCTCTCCGTGTCTTTGGGGTTGAAATTCTACTTCATGGAAGTATTCTTCATCTGATGCAAATGGTGGGTCCATAATGATTGACTCTAGATCGGAGTCACTTGCATCCTCAAATGCATCAGGGCTAGGTTCGCATTCTTCTAGAACTGCCTCTCCCATGATTGGCTCTATGGAGAAGACTGAAATATCATAGCCATCCTCATCACAGTGAGGTGTCCATTGTTCCTCATTGATGGCTACATCCATTGTTGCTAGGATTTCTGCCCAGCCATGGGGTTCAAATTCCTCGTCAGGAAAGACTACAGGTGCATAGGCTGGGTCTTGGATTGATCTATGGGTTTCTTTCGCACCTGTCTCTCTGGCTTTCTCTCTCTTCTCTTCTTCTACTGCTACCTTGCACATCCATAAGTGGGTGTCTTCATGCATCCATGAGGATCCTGATCCTATGGAATGCACCGATTCCGTATCATCTTTGGCTCTATGGATGGGATTCCATTGGATAGGAGGTACATCTCTATGAGAGTAATCTTTGAGATTTACTTTGGTTGTAACACCTAAGTGTTGCAAATACAGGGAGTTGGTTCCCCAATCCTGTACCACTTGCAACTGTCGCATAAATGGTCTTCCCAAAATCATCTCATAGGCATGATTTTTGCTGAAGTCACATATGGCAAATGTATGCTCAAACTCGACACCACAGGTGGTGAGAGTTATTCCTTCTAGCAATCCTAAGGGTCTCTCAATATGACCATCGGCCATCTGTAGTTTCATTCTCGTTGGCCTGAGTGCTGGCTTGCCCCAACGCTTCCAGAGGGAGGTGGTGGCAATTGCAACTCCTGCACCTGAGTCCAAAATTGCCTTGGTGGTGTACTCCTGGTAGGTGATGGGAAGATAGGTGTTCCCTTATTCACCTTCACACATATCTCCTATCTTATCCAAGGGAATTTCTGGCACTGTCCTATGGGATCCTATCTGGGAACGAGGTTTGGCTATTTCTGGTACTTGTTTGGCTACATGTTTCCATAATTCAGGTCTAACCTTGAGTAGCTCTTTTAACTTGAGATTGCACTGCACGTTAGTGTTCTTCACTACCTCTGTGTTCCTAGGTATGACTGAATCTTCGTTTCTTACCATGACTGTAGGTGCTCTCATGCAGGTGGACCTTGCTTCCCATGGGCCTGTGAAATGGGGTAGTTCTTGTAAAGAATTAGACTCGAAGTCTAATCTTTCTTGAGATTGGACACTCTCCTGCTCTCCATAAATGGATGGGATGTCTTGTGGGAATTGGTCATGTGCATCATCCACAAGTTCAATGGGAGGAGGGACTTCACTTTCCTTAGCCCATTTGTCTTCTTGAATCTCTCGTAGGAATTCTGGTGTGAACCGATTCATAGAAGATGATGTGTCCGGCTCCGTAGAGTTAGGCACATAGGCTTCAGGCACATAGGCTTCTTGGGCAGGAATGCTTACTCTTCCACTTGCCTTGCCCTTGTTTTGAAAGGCAGGTTCCTTTTGTGATTGTGCCATTAGATTCTCTATTCTTTCTAGGGAGGGGGAATTGTCTGGTTCAATGGAAATTGGCACATAAGCTTTCGGTGGGGGATGGGTCATATTTTTACTTGCGTTCTCCCTTTCTTGATTTTTTTCTTCCTTGGCAGATCTTGCAATTATGCCCTCTAACTTCTCCAGAAGTCCATCCAAGTGTAATTGTGTCTTGGCTGAGCCCGAGTAATTGAAAAGGCGACTGGCTTCAAACATAGTCTGAGCCAATGCGACCATTTTCGCACAAAGCTTGGTTCTTTCTATCTCTAGGTCAGCTCTAGGGTAACACTTGTCATGATCTGTGACATTTGGCCCTTCTTGAATTCTCGCTTGATATGCTTTAAGCATCATGTCTATGTCTTCAGGAGTGGGATCAGCTAATACGGATCCTACTCTAGGGGGTGGTGGAATCATATGAGGTGGGTTGGAAGGTGGCGGATCGGATGGCGATGGGAATGGTGGTGGTGGGATAGTGTGAGAGGGGGTTTGAGAGGTGATTTCAGTTATCCTAGCTTTGGTTTCTCTCATGCTTTCCTCGAGTTCACTCATCTTTTTAGCCCATTGTCTTTTCATTCTTTCTCGACTATCTTTCCACGCTCTAGTCCTTTTCTTTGTCACGCTCTCGGGTTCACTAGCCTCTGGGTTCTTATCCTGGTCTACCCCTTGGTTCTGCTACAATGCCTGAGCTCTAGTCACTACGTGTACTGGTGCGGTGGACGTCACACTTCCTGTGGAGTCTACCACTAACCCAATAACGTTGATAGGAGTGATTTTTGGCATATTATTGGGGTTCTTTGGGCAATCTCGTAAGAGATGCTCTTTTCCACAATCTTGGCAAAAGCCTTGGATCGTCACTGACTGAGTTTGTGTAGGTGGAGGTAAGGGACAATCACGAATGAGGTGATCTCCTTGGCATCTGTAGCACGGTCCTCTTGGGAATGGAGGTCTTACTTGCCTAGGTTGAGGCCTAGGGTTGGGGTTTGCATACATGACGTTTGTGTAATCTGACTCCCAACTAGGTTCATTTGGCTCTTCGCTGTAATAGGACTCACCATGTTCTGGAGACTGCATGTAGTACGCCTGGGGACTATCAACATGTGTAGAATCAAAGCTATGGTCACTCGGGTCACTTTCAGAAAGCAATGGTGTTACAGGGACTATAGCTCTATTCAGGTTTTCTTCCTTTACTGGAATCACATTGGCTGGAGCTGGGGGTTGTTGTGCTAGCACCGGTTGAGGTCTTTGTTGGGCTTGATATTGTGGTTGATAATTTTGTTGTGGCCTGCCATATGGCTGTGGAGGGTACTGGTTCTGGTATCTTCCCTGTGGTGGATAGGGTTGGGGATAGGTTTGCCTAACTGTTTGCTTATTGTAGGGGCAATCTTGTGCGGTGTGATTGGTGTACCTCCGTTCTATGGTGCAGTACTGGCTACTAGGATTTACTTGGGGCTGAGCCATAATGGGGTAGACATTCGCCATGTGGTCACCACCACAAGTATAGCACCTTTTCCCAGGGGCGAACCTAGGAATTTTTTTACTAGAGACGCCTAATTTTTGAGCTACTTTTTCCGCAAGTTCCTCGATTGATGTGGATTGCATGGAAGAGATGTTAGAGGCACTATCCGAATCTTTGTATATCTTGGAAAGCTCTAACTCCTCCCCTAGGTTGTCCTCAATGTCAATACACATGCGTACACACTCTTCTATGGTCCTAGGGTCCTTCAAGTACACATAAGATCTCAATTTGGTACTTAGCAATCCATCCAGGAATAAAGCCACTTGCTTAGCTGGTTTGGGTAGCTCAGGGACAGGGCATCTTTCAAGATATTGCCTAAATCTCCTTCCTGCAAGTCTCACGGTCTCTTGAGGGGTTTGCTTGAAGCTGTGAATCAGTGAGGAGGTATTATGCCTTATGCCACTCTTAGAGAATTCAATAATGAAAGCTTCTAGGAGTTGGTCTATGCTCCTAAACTTCCTCTCATTTAGTGGCTGAAACCATGTCAGGGCAGTGTTCCTAAGGGTCAGACCAAAGGCATTGTACTGCGTGAATAGATCCTCCACTTGTTCAGCTCTCAGGACTTGCCTAAACTCAGCCACATGATCGTATGGATCTCCAGTGCCATCGAAGTAGTTCTTCATGGACTTAACTAGCTGAGTCGGTCTTAAGGTTCTTGTGTGCTCTCTAGGTCGTGGTAGAGGGAACTCATCCGTATTTCTTTGATTCCTGTGAGCTCTAAGTATCTCAGGTTCTACTCTATTTGTTTCCGTCCTTGTTCTTTCTCTGCCCACTGGGTTGGCAAAGCTTACTTCTGGTCTATCTCTACTTCTATCTCTTTGCATTCCATGAGCTTGGGATGTTCCAGCACCAGGGTGACCATAGGATACATTTGATCTTGGTTGGGGGAAAACGAATTCACCCTTCCAAGTGTAAGCATGCCTATCATGTTCTGTCACCACAAAGATCCTCTCCGAAACGTGATCTAAGTAGGTCACTCTGCCTGGGCTATCAGGATCCTTAAACTCATAGATCATGATAGTTCCTATATCAGTTGGCTGATTAGGTTTATACCTCCAGAAGGCTTCGTCAGTTTCTCGATTGAGGAGCAGCTCTATGCTCTTATTATCCTGGGGAATCCACTCTGGTGTTATAATCCTAGTGAGAACCGATTTGCCTCGAGGGGTTCTAGGTTCTGCACCCATGTTTCCTTGCTCCAGGTCACCTAAGTCCGCTTCTGAGATTACATTCCCAAATTCATCTGTCCTATCTGGGTGACTGGTGACTACGTATATGGTTCCTTCTTTGTCCAGGTATGCACCGTTTTCAAACTTGACAGCTGGGTGCTCTAGTCCTATGGATTGGTCAGGGTTTTTAATCCGGACCACGGATCTTCCTAGGCCGTCCTCATAGATACTAGCACCTAATCGGTTGGTCCTAAGGTATTCCAACTGTGTTTTGTAAGGGCCTTCTACCCTGTACAAGTATGGCACACCTGAACTTCCCGTAGGTCTGTCCATGCCTTGAGACATCTCTCATTCACTAGTCTCAGAACTTGGGTAGTATGAGTGGTGACTCAACTGCTGGGCCCAAGACCTTGCAGTATGATTGACACTAGCCTCAGAAGACCTAAGGCTTTGTCTCTCTCTTACTAGGTGTCGTCCTGATCTAAGGTTCATATGCCTAACTGATTAGCCCAATTTTTCCGGGTACAACCACGTTTCTGAGTCCTTTTGTATCGGTCACTTGGTTCTTTTTATGTTGAATATCATGTTTATACTCTTGTCTGATATCACGTCGTTAGGAATACTTGAGTTTAATTTTGCATTTGAGTTTGGTCGTTTCACGTTAGGTTCTTTTCCTTTAGAGTTGTCGTTCACACACACACAGGTTATCTCTTGACTTGCACTTGATTTCTTAGATAGTCTTTGATTTATCTCGTGCCTATCGTCGCCTGGAATTACTTCTAACACTACCCGCACTTAGCCTAAACTAAGAATTGACAGAGGGTGTTGCGGGTTTTCCAACCTTGAGTTCCTTTCCTTGTATTGTTGCCCTGGTGTGCCCAGGACGCGTGTTCCCAAGCCTGCACTTACTCTTGCCTTGCGTACCCTTCGCAGCTCTCAAAGGACCTGTAAAAGGCCCACTGTTAGCTCAAGACTAAAATTCGAAAGACAGAACCAATCACTTTCATTCATGTAACACTTCACCAATTTGCACTATGACTTTTTGGACACAACTCTAGAGACCCCTGAATTTTTGTTCCCCCTAGGTATGGTCACCTTCAAAAGACCCTATCTAATATTCCTGATCTCAATTTAATCGTAACCAGTCGATGTTTTTGTTGTACTCCCCGCGAGCTTTTCAACAAAACAAAAATCACGGCAAATGGATTTCGTATGAGAAAGTTATGCCAGCTCAGGGTTTTGGGGCTAAAACATGATTAAACTAGGTTAACAGGCAAACAGGAATTCTCGAGTTACTTGGGTCATGCCCTCGTAATGCAATACTACACCCTTGTGTTTGTCCCACACTTGGCCAAAATTTAAACCACTATTTTTGCCTTAAAAATTTGACCTAATTTGCCCTTCTAACGTGTTCGCAAAGTCTGTCGGTCGCGATTGACAGGTCAGTTGCGATCGACGTGTCGATCGCGATTGACAGGTCCGTCGTGGCTGTCAGTCGCGATTGACTGGTCAGTCGCGATTGACAGGGGTTACGAAAAGTCAATCGGTCGTGGTCAAAGGGTCGTTGACTCTGTCGGTCGCGATTGATGGGTCGATCGCGATTGACAGGTCGGTCGCGAGGGTCTGTCCGTCGTGGTCAAACAATCGTTGACTGTGTCGGTCGCGATTGACAGAGCCATCGGGGCTGTCAATCGTGGTCAAACAGTCGTTGACTGTGTCGGTCGCGATTGATGAGTCGATCGCGATTGATGACTCGATCGCGATTGACACGTGTCACGCGTATGGTCCGTCGGTCGTGGTCAATCGGTCGTTGACTCTATCGGTCGCGATTGACAGAGCCGTCGTGGGCTGTCAGTCGCGATTGACGTGTCGATCGCGATTGACAGATCTGTCCGTCGTGGTTTGTCGGTCGCGATTGACAGAGCGATCGCGATTGACAGAAATCTGAGGAATTTCAAGAAACTAAACACATTTTTGGGAAGCTCTTGGCCTGTAGATCATGGTTTTGCACTTTGTTTGGTGATTTGAGCGTTTTTTCTGTCGGTCGCGATTGACAAAAGTCGGCGACACACAGACAGTTACTTCGAAATCCGTACCTGCGCAGAGTGCTGGGGACGATGATGTGACCTGTACCTGCAAGACAGCTCAAGAAACATGCAAAAACAGCACACGCAATTTCGCTCTCTCGCTATCTCTCACAAGTGAAATGAGGCGAATGAGGTGGAGATGGTGATATACTCAAAAAACTGAAATTTTCGCGATGATGGAAATGGAGGTGGAAGATGGTGATGATGATGATGGGGATGAGGATGGTGAAGAAAAAACAAGAAAATAGATGAAAGTGAAGAAAATACCTACAACTCCAACGCATCAACTCTACGTCTTACCATCACACGCTCGTCCTCAAAGCTCGATCCCCGGCAACGGCGCCAAAATTTGGTGTAGCTCAGTGATGAGTAGCACCTCCTTTAATGTCAATCCGGGAAGACGTGAGGATGGTATGAAGACCTCGAGCAAGTGGAGGCACAAGTGCGTGAGTGAGAAGCACACAAGCATGCACACACATACACACACACGCGCGCACACGGCAAGACAAAGAGGGAGAAGCAATGGAATTCTTAGTTTACTTTCAAAAGCTCTTACAAGTTTGTTTCAATTACAATCTACCCCCAAAAATGAGCTCTCTAGCTCTTTTTATAGTTTTTGACTAGCTTTGGCCCTGTTCAGACCTAGTGTCCGGCCTAGTTAAAAATTAGGTTCCAGGGCTTATTAGAGGGCTCAAACGAGATCTAAAAAATATGAAAATTGGCAGGTAGATACTTCTAAAGCTCCTCAAGCTCAAGGACTCCTTGGCTTGCACAAAATGGAGCTACAAAAAGATGAAATGGTATTTACAATGGTGTTTAGTGATGAGAATCACTTTTAAATGGTGTAGAGGTTTTGAAAAATTAAAGGTTGCCTTAGTGCTAGATCTGCGTGAGTGCTCGTACTTGCTTCTTCATGAGGAAAATTATTGGCCTACTTGCCAGATCTTCTTTGACTGCCATGTCTGCTTGTGCTGTCCCTTCGCTCTGACTCTCTTCGTCTTGTGGCTCCTTCGATTCCCTGACTGCTGCCAACAATTTCCTACCTTGATCACTGAGTGCTTGGTGTCATCACATGTTTGTACCTGATGCTTACCCTTAGGTTCCTGAAGGTTAGAGAAAAGAGCTACATTGCCTGCCACATGGTTGGAACATGTTGAGTCAATGTAGAAGAGATGGTCATCATTCATACCTTGCTTTGAAGTCATATTCATGATCAGAAGAGAATCTTCTTGTTCCTCTGTATAGTTGTTGTAATCTTTCCTTGATTTGTAGCCACCTTGGTAGTTTTTATTATAGTTGCTGTTGTAGTTGTTGTTGTAACCTTGATGATGGTTGAATCTTCCTCTTGATTGTGTATATCCACCTCTTTGAAATCCTCTACCTCTCTGATTTTTGAAGTTCCTGTAACACTCATCTGTAGTATGATTTGATAAACCACAAACATTTCATGGTGAGGAGTTGAAAGGTCTCCCCTACCTTGCTTACCTCCTCTGCCCCTTCCTCTTGAGTTTATACCTCTCCTTGCATAGTTGGCTTGAAAGGTTGTTCCTTCGTCCTCGACCTTCTTGTTTTTTCCTTCCTCTTTAGACTTACTTTTATTTGTGTATAGGGCAGAAGAGCTATTACCTCTTGATGCGTCTCCATTCTTGTTGAGCTTGGCTTCATGGATAAAGAGTTGCCCCATGAGTGTGTAGTAGTTGTAAAGCTTTCCCATTTTTCATCTTCCTTAATGCCATTGATTACTTGTCTCACAATTTTCTCCTCTTCAATATTTTCTCCTATGCTTGCCAATTGATCAGCTAAATCCTTGACTTTGGTCACATACTTTGAGATGCCTTGCTTGGGTTTCTTTCTTTGAGTGGTAAACTCAATCCACAATTGGTTTTTCCTAGCCCATGTGTTGGAAGAGAAATAGGAAGACAATGTTTCCCAAGTCTTTTGGGATGTTTTACAGTTCCTATTGTGTGGAAGAAGAAAGTCAGAGATTGAGTTAAGTAAGTATGACCTTGCCAATGCATCTTTTGCACACCATGAATTGAGTCTTTCATGATCCTCTCTTGTAGGTTGTCCTTTGCTTTTGAAAATGGGCATCTCCTCATCTCCTAAGATGTATCCATAGAGACTCCTTCCTTGCAAGTATGTCTTCATCCTCAAGGACCATTCTTGTGCTTATTCCTATCCAATTTATCAATGAAAGAAGGAAAACCATCTCCCATTTTACCTTAGCTAGCTCTGATACCACTATTGGGAAAGATGGATGGACAGCCCAGAAAATGAGTTGGTACTGCTAATCCTTGCTTTGTACTAGCCCTCTTTTACTTCAGAAATGTCAACCAACTATGTGGGCTTGGTTTAAATTGCACCAGTAGCTCCCCCTCAAGCCTAACATGTTTGCTCTTCATTCCTCCTTGATTTCCTGCAAACCAATCATCAATTTAAATCCGTTCATCTTTGTTCCATCCAATGACTGTGAATATATCTGCACATTGTAAATGAGTTGATACATAAGATAGTTGAATCTCCTTATTAAGCAATTTTTCCCTCACATAATGATAGTGCACTTCAATATGCTTAGTCCTTGCATGATATACAGGATTAGTAGTCACAAGAAGTGAACTAGTGTTGTTTCCAAAGATTATTGGAGTGTAAGAGTGTATCTCCAAATCTGCATATAGCTGTTTAAGCCACATAGCTTTCTAAGTTGCATTTGCCAAACCTCTATATTCTACTTCTGTGGAAGATAAGGCCATAGTTGGTTGCTTCTTAGATGACCATGATATGAGCTTTGAACCTGCAAATGATAGGTAACCTGAAGTGCTCTTCCTATCATCCTTGGACTTAGCCCAATCTACATAAGAATATATCTTTATATCTATGTCAAAAGTGAAGGGATAGAATAACCCTTCATTCATTGTACCCTTTAGATACTTAAGCACACTTTTTGAATCTTCCATATGAGGCTTCCTTGGTGCATGCATAAATTGACTCAATGTACTTACTCCATAGGCAATATCTACTCTTGTTAGAGTAGCATAATTGAGACTTCCCACAAGTTGTTGATAGTTTGTAACATCATCAAGTAGTTCTCCCTCATGAGAAATCAGCTTATGATTGAGTTCCACAGGAATTCCTACGATTTTGGTGTTCTCCATCTTGAAATTTAACAGCATATCATGCATATGCTTTCTTTGAGTAATAAATATACCAGAATTTGTGTACACAAGCTCTAGGCTAAGAAAGTAGGTTCATAATCCAATATCACTTATTTTAAATTCTTCCATTAGTTGAGCCTCAACTTGCTTGATGCCATTAGCATCATTCCTTGTAATGATGATGTCATCTACATAGACACATAAGTAGATAACTTCTGATTTGTTCTTCTTAACAAATAAAGAAGAATCTCCCCTTTGCTAGCCACAAAGCCTTGGTCCTGCAAATAAGTAACAAGCCTATGGTTCAAAGCTCTAGGAGCTTGCTTGAGACCATAGAGTGCCTTCGTTAGCTTGCATACCTAACCTGTTTTATCTTCATCTTCAAAACTTGGTGGTTGTGCCATATACACTTCTTCTGATATCCATCCATTTAAGAATGCATTCTTGACATCTAACTGATATAGAATACAATTTTTAGAAGCAGCAACACTTACCAAAACCCTAATTGTTGGCATCTTTGCCACAAGTGAAAAGGCTTCTTCATAGTCCAGTCCATGAGTTTGGGAAAATCCCTTTGCCACCAACCTTGCATTGTATTTGTTTATAGAGCCATATGAGGATTTTTTGATTTTGTATATCCACCTGGATCAAATTACCTTCATGCTTGGCTTCTTGGGATCTAGATCCCAAGTATGGTTTTCCTAAAGTTCTTCTATTTCTTCCTACATGGCTTCTCTCCATTCTTTCTTCTTCCTAGCCTCTTCAAATGAAGAAGGCTCTTTTGTCATAGAGTCTTTAGTGATATACATAGAATGCTTGGTGACTAATGATGTATCATCGCCATAGCTTATGGGCTTTTTGCTTTCTCTTTGTGATCTCCTGAGTGCTTGGTTTAAAGACTCTGGTATGTCTTCTAATTGCTTCAGTTTGAGCTTTTCTCTTGACTTCCAAGCCTTGAAGTTGATCTGCTCTTCATTCTCTTAGTTGATATCTTCTGCTAATTGTTGATCTTCTTGAGTGAGGGTTGGAAAATCACTAAATGCTTTGTTAGTGGGATTGTACAGCCTATAGAACTTTTGGTTCTGATCATACCCAATGAATATACATTTCTCAGCTTTAGGGTCAAGTCACATATTTGGGTATATAATTTCCGAAAAGGGAATCCAAATGAATATCAAAAAGATAGTTGCAATATTAGAATGGACACATGCATGGAACTTTAATAGCTATAGATCTTCTTAGATTTATCAGGACGCTAGTGTAGATTCATAAGATGTCAAAGTTTGAGGTTTGGGGAAGCATATGAATAGTACAAGGAAGAAGGAGAAGGTTGGATCACAACACAATACAAAATGTGTTACCAAGTGAATGTACAAAGATAAGTGACCCATTAGGGTTATAAGTGTATATACAAGCTAGAAAAAAAAAACCTCCCAAAGAGGGAAAAAAATGAACCTAGGAGTGATAAGATGAACAAGGAGCTGGCACTCATGTATAAGGAAATTCCAAGATATGTGGAAAGAAATATGTCCACAAAAGGAAGTAAGCCCAAAGCTTTGCAAAAAGCTTCGAACTTCTCAACTAGGCAAAGTATTTGTGAAAAGGTATGCAACATTGTCATATGTGGGCACATAAGCCAAATGGATCTCTCGAGCAGAGAACCTCTCCCTCAAATAATGATAGTGCACCTCAATGTGCTTCTTGCGAGCATGGAATAGGGGGTTCCTTGCATCTGTCGATGCACTCTTTCTATTAGTAAAGATGGTGGTGGCAGTGTTGAGATATCAATCTCAACATGTGATGATTCAGGATGAGACGTACCACTTATTATCTCTCTGACATGTATACTAGTTAAATTGATATATTTCAAGAAAACTTTTAGTGGGCTTTACTATATTTATCTATCGTGAGTGATGTCACATTTTTTTTCTTGCTAGCTCACTCATTCGCGGACAATAGGAATTTCTTTACGTATTGGTCTTTATATATTGTACTATTTGTATTTTTGTATTAGTTCATTCTTATATATTCTATTTATGTAGTAGAAGAAGAAGAACAACATCATTCTTGATTGCCTCAATCTATGTGTGCTCCTCTCTTAGTGTGTGAAAGTGTGTGAGAGCTCTCTTGCTTATCCCCTTTCTCATGAGATAGTATCAAAGAAAGGTTGGTTGTAGAGAGCTCATGAAGAAGGGTGACAGTGAAGAGTACATGAGAAGCCGTGGAGAATGCACACTTCAAAAATGACCTCCATTTTGAGCTACGAGGTGGGGCCCATAGAAAAAACAAGCTAATTTGATAGCAAGAAAGGTTGACCACATGGTGTGAAAAGGATGCTCTTACTAGGTTTTATCTACTAAACTCAATCTCTGATTTCTTGTTACCACACATTAGGAACTACAAGACCTCCCAAGAGACTTTTGAAGTACTCTCATCATATTTCTCCTCAAAGACGAGCTAGGAAGGATCAGTTATGGATGGAATTTACAACTCTAAAGAAACAACCAAAGCTAGGAGTGGTTGATTATGTAACTAAGATGAAAGATGTGGCTGATCAGCTTGCAAGCATTGGAGAGGAGATAGAAGAAGAGCACATAGTTATGGAGATCATTAATGGTATCAAAGTTGATGATAAGTGGGAGTCCATCACCACAACAATGGACCTCTACATGGATATGCAAATACATGACCTCAACACCTTGATGGGGCAAGTCTTCACCCATGAGACAAAGCTCAATAAGAATGGTGATAAGTTTAGAGGTAACCAATCTTTTTCCCTTTATACAGATAAGAATAAAGCTAAGGATAAAGCTAAAAGCAAGAAAAATGAAGAAGAGGCTAGTAACTCTCAAGCTAATTATGCAGGAAGAGGAAGAGGTGCGAGAGGAAGAGGCAAAGGAGGGGGAGATACTACAACAATTCACCTTGCAACATTTGTGGTCTTATCAACCACACCATAGATGAATGCTTCAAGAATACAAGGAATCAAAGGGGAAGAGGCTTCCATAGAGGTAATTATGGACAATCCAAAGGTAGATTCAAGAATGGTGGAGGCAACTACAACCATAACTACAATCAAGGCTACAACAACAATAATTATCAAGGAGATTTTAGAGGAAGAAGGGACTTAAACAACTATACCGAAGACCAAGAAGATTCACTACTCATCATGAACATGACATCCAAGCAAGGTAAAGATGATGAACATCTTTCCTATATTGATTCCACTTGTTCCAATCATGTGGCTAGAAATGTAGCCTTATTATCTGATCTTGAAGAACCCAAAGGGAAGCATGAAGTAGAGACAGGTGATGATACTAAACACTCAATCAAGCAAATTGGAAATCAAGACATCTGATGGTAGCATGAACCTTTTGAGTAAAGTACTCTATGTGCCAACTATAACCAAAAACCTAATTAGTGCTGGACAGATTGCTAAGAAAGGTTTACACGCTAGATTCACTAAGCATGGAGCATATGTGGAAGACCCTCAACAAAGCTTCAAAAGGATTGCTAAAGTTGAGAAGTCTCGTAGATTATTCACATTTGAAATTGAAGACACAAGGAACATAGCACTATTCAATTATAGAGATCAAACCTTATCTGAGTTAGAAATATGGCACAAAAGGCTAGGACACATAGGAGAAAGAACTCTCAAGCAAATATGACGTGATCAAAGTGTGCTTGGCATTCCCAATGTGACCAGGCAACATGTGATATACAAATGTGGAGCACGCCAATTTGACAAAGCTCACAAGAAACCATTCAATAGGAAGGAATACATTCATGAAGACTACTTGGAGCTTGTACACACTCATGTGTGGGGTCCTAGCAAAGATCCGTCAATCTCAGGTTCAAGGTATAATGTTTCATTTATTGATGATTACAGTAGATGGAAAATCCTTTATTTCATGAAGCATAAGGATGAGGTATTTACATGTTTCAAAAAGTACTTGGCACTAGTTGAAAACCAAACAGGAAGGACCTTGAAGAGGATTAGATTTGATGGAGGTGGTGAGTATTTTTCACATGAAGAGGATTAGATTTGATGGAGGTGGTGAGTACTTTTCACATGAATTTGATTCATTTCTAGGACAAAGGCATAAAGAGGGAAGTAACAACAAGATATACCCCTGAATTGAATGGAGTGGCAGAGAGAAGGAACATGTTAATTGTGGGAGTTATTAGGTCTATGTTGAATGAGAAGAAGCTACCTAATTACCTATGGGCAGAGGATGTTTCCATAGCCACCTACTTGGTCAATAGGCTCCCATCCAAATCATTGGATGGTATGAAACCCTATGAAGCATGGAATGGCAGGAGACCCTCATTGGACCATTGCAAAATATTTGGATGCATATTAAATAATTCACATTGGGATTCTTTTCCAAAGACTAAATTGTCACGTAACACTTGGAATACTTGAAACAATCATATAGTCTAGAAGATCAATCACAAAACATATTAGGAAAGGTTGTAAGACTTGATTCATGAGTTTCATGAATGTTGTAAGAGCATTGGTGAGACAAAAAGCATTATTGAAAATTCATACTACCCATACGTATTGTGGAAGAGAGTCTTGGTAACGTCCTCTACCTTAATCCTAACTTAGTAGTAGTCTTGTCTAAGTTTCAACTTGTTGAATCCTAACTAGTTGAATAATCCATCCCTAGATTGCAAAATGTATTCTTAATAGTTACCTTATTTAGAGCTTTATAGTCAATGCTTAGTTGCATGGAGCCATCCATCTTGATTACCAAAAATTGATACTGAAGGTGATTTATTGGGCCTAAGCAATTCTCTCTTAACACATTCCTAAACTTATTGTTTTGCCTCTTTATTCTAGGATTAACTTAGCCTATCGAGAATCTGACCAGTAGGTTTATTTTTTTATGCCCATTCAATTTCATTATTGATATCTCCCCTAGGAAGCGGCAATCCACTTGGTAACTCTTTTGGAATTCTTTTAAATTGATCACTAATTATTTTGGAAAAAAATGAATAATTCAAATCATTTGAATTATGTGTATTACTTGACAAACCAATTACAAGAGATTTAGTATGTACATCATCATCCTCAGACGTAATGAAGTAGAACTCTTCTATGGCATTTCTATGTAACACTTGCTTGAGTTCTAAAGAGAACACTAATTGCACACTAGACACATGGTCTTTACCATGGATCTTGAATGTTCTTCCATCTTCAATGAATTCTAGAGTGAATAAATGGTGTGTTTCCCATACCCCATCACCATTGATTCTCTATGTCTAGATCCATTCACTCCATATTGATAATTTGGAAGATGAGCATATCATGATATTCATGAATCTTTACCTCCAAATTGCATACGTAATATCCCATATACTTTTTTCTTCTCCTTGCATTATAAAGACAATATAACGATGAACACTTAATTTGGTGAAGTTTCAATTGCTTAGCCAATTAATAATCTAAATTTATGTGTTTTGAAGTCATCTATCATTATTTAGACAAATATCCCACAAATTGACCCATGTAACTTTAACAGACCATGTGGAACAAAAGATTGTGAACCTAAATTGAGTTAAGGGTCCTGAGTATGAAGTGTCCCCTTACAAAGATTCTATAGTTTTGTAGTGTGTTATCATGAATAGGTAAAATTTTCAAAAGGTAGACACATTTTTTCCCTTATCTTGAGATATTCCCCTTTCTTTAGTTGGTATTACACAATGTGTGATTGTGTGAGAGGAGTGTGTAACAAAGATTAACTCTTTTGGCTTTTTCAAATTCCTCTTAGAAATTGAAGGTCCTTTTGACTTAAGTTTTTAAAACAAAACTCAAACTTTTTATAAGTCAAATTTTTTTTGTAGATTTTATTTATCTAATTTATATAAAGGAAGAAGAATTTGGAAACGAGGATGATAGGCATCTTGTCTCTTCATATATCTCAAAAACGTAATGGCCTTGTATGAGGCTCTGGGTGTGTTTCTTTGGACTTCTATTTTGATATCCTTCTACAACTCTCACAAATATGCACATTATCTTAAAGTCATTCAATGTCTAACGATTCATTAGAATATATAATTGATTTTTTTTATAGTAAGGTCTCATACTCCAATAAATTAACGGCAATGCATCTTAATTATTGATCTACCATAAATACTTATAGATTCGGTGTTCACACCCTTTCTATTTAAACTCTCAACACATTTGATATTCTCACCCTTTCTGTAATTTCTAAATATATAACTTTTTTCCCATTAGAGCACTTAATTTCTTGTAACCTTATTGGTTACTTTAAAAGTTGTCATATCCTATCAATAAGAACATCAATTTTTCTTTTCTTTGATTAATTCATTATGAATATATAAACACTCATCTTAGTGCTCATATTTGGACACCATCTTGCCTTGTGTGGGCAAAAGACTTGGCAACATATTGCCTTGACTATATAGTCATTCATTTCTCGCCAAAATCATACAACACAAGAAGTAAGAGTCCCCATCACCTCATCCCTACAGCCAACAATGGGTGCTATCTCGCCCCTATTTGATTAACGGGATACTTGAGGCGCCTCCTCACCCATGTTTGGAACTATCATGAAGAATGTCCATGAGTGACCCTTGACCTATGGAGCAATGGTGACTTGAGAAAAGGGTGACTCAAGACTAAGGAAACTTTCTCGCCTTTGCTATGCTATCAAAGTAACTTGAACCCCTCCTACTGGTGCATCTAGCAAGCTGAAGAGTTTTTCTATAGCCTTGAGGAAGACACACATAGATTTCTCTACATATAGAGAACTACATGTGAACTCATGATTATTGATATTCATAGTATTTACCTTGGATAAATGTAAAAGATAAAGTGAGATGAAGGAACGTCATGATATTAGAGAGCCCATTCTAGGACTCTAGTAGTTGGAATCTAATTTAAATCATTCCTCAAATGTAGGATCACTTTTAGGTGAACTACCTACCAAGTTCAAATTCAAATATGAGTATAAATGCTCATATCTCTTAGTCATGGGGATGAGAGTAGATTTGGGCAAGATTGAGCTACAAATCCAAGTCTACATTGAGCTCACATCCTCTAATTGTAGCCCATATACTCCCTCCATATCATATTTGCAATAGCATTCATATTTGGATACATTTCATTGAGTCTTCTCTACATTCTGCTTTAGTACTTCCACGTATATAGTGAATTTCTTCAATTGATTTCTCTGCATGTAAGCAGTTATTTGTATAATTTAACTTGGAATAGTTAGAGTAAAGTTTTTAGTACCTACTCATCAAATTTCATTAGATTTTACTAAGTAGATATTGAGATAGGAAGCTCTGAAGCTCATTGTGTTTGCACATCTTCTAGTTTGTAAAAAGTTGGGTGACCCCCCTGACTTGTTATATTTGTTTTTCCTTGTGTGGTATAGCTAAAATCATCAAATAACTTGCTTCAATTAACTATACACTTCAATCAGATGTGTGAAAAAGCTCTGTGGTCAATTCATACTAGGTTGTGTGCACCATGCATAATATTGAGACCCTCTCATCCAAAAATAGAAGTTCTTCACATTCCTTGCACACAAGAGTTATCTGTTTTGATGCAAACATTTGAGAGTGAGGTTTCAAATGAATTTATGGTTCTTAATGCACATTTTGGAAGCTAAGGAAGTCTACTAAGCACCCTTGGAGTTATATTGGCTGGTGTAGAGCAGGTTTGTTGCAGCACCAACTAGACTCAAGATATCACCTCTTCATAGTGGTATCAGAGCAACTAAGCATCATGGGTGATGGATTCCCCTCATCCATTGACAAATTGGATCAAGGAAATTATTCAGCTTGGTCACTCATAATGGGAGCTTATCTTAAAGGGAGGAACATTTATGGTTACATATGCGGAGATGAGATGATTCCAATCCTTAGAAGCAAGAGCAAACCAACACAAGAAGAACAAGAGAGGTTGAATACATGGTGGTCAAAGGATGTTTTAGCAAGTTCATACATTCTTAAATCTATCTCAAATTTTTCACTTCCACACATTAGGTATTGTAAGACGTCACAAGAGACATGAAATTCTCTTGAAAATTTCTTCTCATCAAGTACTAAGGCAAGAAAGAACCAATTTTGGATGGAATTCACCACACTCAAGAAAATGCCCATGCAGAGTGTGATTGATATTGTCGCCAAGATAAGGGACATAGCAAAGCAACTTGGAAGAATTGAAGAATTCATTGATGAAGAGAAAATAGTAAGGCAAGTAATCAATGGAATAAAGGGAGATGACAAATGGGAAGCTTTCACCATAGCCATGGACCTCTCCATGGATATGCAAGTTCCTAATTTCAATACCCTCATGGGACAATTGTTTGCACATGAGGAAAAGCTTATGAAGAATGGAGATAACTCAAAAGGTAATCAATCCTCTGCTCTCTACACAGATAAGAATAAGAACAAAGACAACAAAGGCAAGGGTAAGAAATCTAATGATGAAGCTAGTACCTCTCAAGAAAACTTTGCAAGAAGAGGTAGAGGCTCAAGAGAAAGAAGTAGAGGAGGAAGAAAAGGCATGGGGAGAGCTCAAGGCTCATCTCCATGTGCCATATGTGGTCTAAAAAATCACATGATTGAAAATTGATTTAGGAATCCTAGGAACCAAAGAGGAAGAGGTTACAACAAAGGAGGCTATGGAAGCTCAAGAGGAAGATTCAACAACTTCAATGGATACAATAAAAAATCATACAACGACAATAACTATCAAGGAGGATGCAAAGGAAGGAGAGACTATAACTATGCAAATGAACAAACTCAAGAGGACTCACTCCTTCTGATGAATATGACCATGAATGAAAGTAAAGAAGATGAACATGTATTTTATATAGACTTAAGTTGCTCAAATCATGTAGCAAGGGATGTAGTTCTACTCTAAAATTTGGAGGATCGAAGAAATAGACATGAAGTCCAAATAGGAAATGACACAAGGCATCCAGTTGACAAGATAGGTTATGTCAAGACTCCATATGGTAATATGAACCTATTGAGCAAAGTATTGTATGTGCCAACTATCACCAAGAATCTCGTAAGCGTAGGATAAATTGTTGAGAAGGGATTACATGTCAGACATATAAAGAATGGATCATTTGTTGAAGACCCACATGAGGGATTCAAGAGGATAAAAAGAGGAGAAAAATCAAGTAGATTATTCACATTTTGAACTTCAAGACACTAGAAACATTGCATTGTTCAATTATGGTAGTCAAACTCTATCAGAGTTGGAAATTTGGCACAAGAGATTAGCTCACATAGGTGAAAGATCTCTCAAACAAATCAGTTGGGGATCATAGTGTACTTGGTCTACCAAATATATCCAAACAAAACATGATTAATAAATGCAGTGCTTGTCAATTTGGTAAACCACACAAACAACCCTTCACAAAGAAAAGCTATATACATGGAGATTTATTGGAGCTATTCCATATAGATGTATGGGGACCAAGCAAGGAGCATTCAATCTCTGGATCTGGGTATTATGTATCATTAATTGATGATTGTAGAAAGTGGACCATACTATACTTCATGAAGCATAGAGATGAAGTGTTTTCATGTTTCAAAAAGTATTTAGCTCTTGTTGAGAACCAAACAAGTAGAACCCTAAATAGATTAATGTTGGATGGAGGGGGAGAATACTTCTCCTATGACTTTGATTCCTATCTCCAAGAGAGAGGAATCAAAAGCAAAATCACCACGATATATAACCGAAGCAAGATCGAGTGGTAGAGAGAAGAAATAGAACAATTGTGGAGGCTACATGAAAGAAAATACCCAACTACTTGTGGGCAGAGGCATTGTGTATAGCCACATACTTGATCAATAGACTCCCATCAAAGGCTTTGGATGGTGTGACACCATATGAAGCATGGAATGGAAGAAGACCTGGCCTTGATCATTGCAAAATCTTTGATGCATAGCATATGCATACCTTCATAGATCAGAGGTAAATTAGATCCAAAGGCAGAGAAATGCGCCTTCATTGGACATGACCTTAATAAAAAATGATATAGGCTATACAATCCAAGTAACAAAGGATCCATTGTAAGTAGACATGTTGTGTTTGATGAAAATAAATCTTGGTTTGAAGATGATTATAGGAAAATCAAACTTCCCTATGACCTAGAGGAAGACTTTTCGACATTATCAAAGAAGAATGACCATACACTTGAAGCATCAAATGATTCTCATGACGATCAAAAGATTCCGAGAAGGGAAATTGTTGATATATTTAGGTAGTGATGTGTGTGAACACTCTAGGACCACCGAGGCACTTTTTTCCCTCTTTAAGAGGTTTTTTCCCCCCCCTCTCTATATACGCCTATTGCAATAAAGGGCTACTTATCTTTGTACATTCTCTAGTAATACATTCAGTATTGTGTGTTGTGCTCCAAGCTTCTTCTCCTTCCTTGTGTTGTTTGTGTGCTTCCGCAGATGTCCATCTCCAACAATTGGTATTAGAGTAGGTCGTCGCTTCATCTAGGGCGCCGTCGACACTCCTTCGGTTGCAGTCTCAGAATCGCACGAATTTTGGTGAGCATACTCAGTATGTTTCTGAGATCAAAATTGCTTTGCTCTGTGGTGCCAACATCGCGATCTGAGCTTGTTTCGGCCTCCGAACGCACTATCATAGCGTTGTGTAAGCTATTTCATCTTTTTGTGCCAAATGTATATACCAGTTTCTGTTGGCCAATATAAGCGCCTCCAAGTCTGTTATAGGTCTAGCAGAATTCATCTAGGCAGTTCTGTTCAACTTTTTGAGATACAATCAATTTTTTGCATCAAGGTATTTTAGTCATTGGCCATGGTTGAAAGCAGTGATGTATTCCGTATGTTGGTTGTTGAGGATAAGTTGGATGGTACCAACTACCCATTATAGGCTTATATGATGCCATATGTGTTGGTTGGAAAAGGACTATGGAACATTGTGAAGGTTGTCGAAAAACGTCCTATCACACCTGTAACTGTTACAACTGCAGGTACTGAAGCTGATGCAAAAGGTGTCAAAGATGATGATATTCTGCATATTCCTGTTCGTGCTGTGGTTTTTGCTACACCTACTACAGAGCAGATTCGCTGGGATGGCAGAGATGCCCACGTACATGCATTGATAGCTTTGTCTATCAAACGTGCCATTATTCCTCACATTCGCTCTTGCAGAATAGCTAAGGATGCTTAGGATACACTTACCACATTGTACCAAGCTAGGAATGAGGCTCGTGTTGCTTGCCTCTAAAAACAGTTGGAGTGAGCACATGAATGAAGGTGATTCTATGGACAATTTCCGAATGAAGATCAAAGACTTGAAGGAACAGTTGATTTCTGCTGATGAGGTTATACTAGATAGCTCACTTGTGCAGACCATTCTGAATGGTCTTCCTGATTCATATCAGAGTTTTGCTTCTACTCTTCGGTTGATGATGAAAGGCAATCCAAATGCCTTATCATTTGAGGAGTTAGTCTCTGTTTTGTTGCAGGAAGATCACTCCAGGCATAACAGGTCCATTATGCGAGTTGCAGATCAAGCTTTCCTAGCTAGTCAGAAGGGCAAAGGAAAATGGAGCTCTTCAACTAGTAAGTAGAAATCTGCTAATTCTACACATTTGAAGAAGGAAGATAAAGATGAGAAGAAATCAAAAAAGCAAAAATTGCTTTGTAAGTACTGTAAAGGGAATGATCATATAATAAAGAACTGTCCAAAACTGGCTGCTAAAGAGGCAAAGAAAAAAGAGGCTGGAATGGTTGCTGCAGAGGCCTCTACACCAAAAACAGAGTCTACTAATCTTGTGCAGGAAGAAGAATGGGTGTTTACTACTGTCTGCAGTTTTGACCCATCTTCCCATGTCTGCAGTAGACTCAGATGTTTGGTATTTTGACAATGGGGGACCAAACATATTACCTCACAGCACAGTTTCTTCTCTTCACTCGAGCCTACCCCTACGAGGAATACTGTTACATGCGCCAACAAATCCTCTTATCCTGTTATGGGAGTTGGTAAGATCATTTTGACTACTGCTGATGGTAGTTCTTTCACTTTGTCAGATGCTTTATCTGTGCCAAGGATCAAGAAGAACCTGTTGTCAGTTTCTGCATTCGCCAAGATTGGCTTGGTTGTGAAATTCTTTGGTGACAGGTGCACAGTTCATCTATCAAATGGAAATGTGATTATTGCTTGTGGCATTTTATGTCATGGGTTGTATAAGCTCATAGACTATGAAAGATTTGTAAGTGATTCAGCATGTGCAGTACATGATTCTCAGACTATGTCAGATGCAAAGCTTTGGCATGCACGCTTTGGTCATCTGAATTTTGCTAGTTTACTACGCCTGCAAAAATCTGAAATGGTGTCCTCTTTGCCCAAACTTCTGGCACCTGGAAAACATGTTTGTGAAAGTTGTATTTTGGGCAAAATGAAGTGTTCCTCATTTCCAAAAGATGGTTCGATTCGGGCTACTCCGAAATTGCAGCTTGTACATAGTGATGTCTTTGGTCCTATGCAGACACCTTCTTTTGAAAATTATCTTTATGCAGACACCTTCTTTTGGAAATTATCTTTAATTCGTGACTTTCATTGATGATTTTTCCAAGCATGCATGGGTATATCCATTGAAGGCAAAGTCCAAAGGGCTCATGTGCTTCAAACAGTTTTTGGTTTTGGCTGAAAATCTGTCAGCATGTAAAATGGGCACCCTCCGTTTCGATCAAGGGGGGGAATATATGTCTTCTGATTTTAATGCATTTCTGGCTGAACGTGGGATAAAACACTAGTGTGCAGTGCCCTATACACCTCAACAGAATGGAGTTGCTGAACGAAAGAACATGTCTCTCATGGAGATGGCGAGGTGTATGGTCAAAAGTCAGGCTTTACCACATAGTTTCTCACTTGAGGCTATCATGTGTGCAACATATGTACTGAACGGGTGTCCCACTAAAGCGCAGCAGTCTATCACTCCATATGAGGCTTCGCATGATCGCAAGCCATCTATTCCTCATCTGCATGTTTTTGGTTGTTTGGCATATGCATTGATGCCCGAAAAACATCGTAGAAAATTAAATGATAAAGTAGTAAAATGTATTTTTGTTGGGTATAGTTCTGAAAGTAAAGGCTATCGTCTGTATCATCCACAGACTAAACGCATTCTGGTTAGCTGTGATGTTGTTTTTGTGGAGGATGCTATTCAACCATTGCTTTCATGTACTAAGGAGACATGTGTTAGCTCCAAAGACATGTATGATACTTTGCTGCCTCTTTTTACAGATGGACATTCTAGTGTTGGTCCTAATGAGGCAACTTCTCAGCCTTTGCAGGTTTCATGTGATGATGTAGATCATTCCATTTTTGATGTAGGTTTACATGATGCACTTATTGATGAGAGAGCTGATATTGAGCAGGCAAGAACTATGCCAAAATGGCTAGTGCAGACCTTGTGTGACAACAAATTAGATGCACCTCTATCATATCGTACTCGATCAGGCTCTCATAGTGCCTCTTTTGCATCAGATTGCTATGCTATGGTGGCATCTAGTCTTTGTGATGAGACTGAGCCTGTTTCGTTTGATGAAGCACAAAATTTAGAAAATTGGATGGCTGCTATGCAATCTGAATATGATGCAATAATGAAGAATGGTACTTAGTCTCTATGTGACTTGCCTCCTGGCAAGAAGGCCATTGGCACTAAGTGGGTATACAAGCTGAAGCGTAAACCTGATGGTACAATTGACAGGTATAAGGATAGGCTTGTTGCAAAGGGTTATGCACAGGAAAGGGGCATTGATTTTGATGACACCTTTGCACCTACATGCCGTATGACAACTGTTCGGAGCATCTGTGCACTTGCGGCCCATCATGGTTGGAATGTACATCAGTTGGACATTAAAAGTGCATTTCTGAATGGTGAGTTGCATGAAGAAGTGTTTGTTTTTCAGCCCCATGGCTTTGTGTAGAAAGGGCATGAGAACCAGGTGTGCAGGTTAAAGAAGGCATTATATGGTTTAAAGCAAGCACCACGTGCTTGGTATGAAAAGATACATGCCTATTTGATTGCACATGGTTTTGAGAACAGTCCAACTAAAAGCACCTTATATGTTAAGCGTGCTAATGATGTACTTCTGATCATTGTGGTTTATGTTGATGACATGCTGCTCACTGGTCCTCATGAGAGGCATATTGCTGATTTTTAACTGTTGGGGAGATCAGCTTGGCATATGTGCCCACTGCAAGAGAATATTGCAGACCTTTTCACAAAGTCTCTGCCTAGGGAGAAGTTTGAAGCTTTCTGCAAAGCTTTGGGCTTACTTCCTTTTGTGGAGTGATTTCCACATAGCTTGGCACTTCCTTATACATGAGTGCCAGCTACTTGTTCACCGCATCACTCCCAGGGGGGATTTGTTGATATATTTAGGTAGTGATGTGTGTGAACACTCTAGGACCATCGGGGCACTTTTTTGCCTCTTTAGGAGGTTTTTTTTCCCCCTGTATATACGCCTATTGCCCTAATGGGCTACTTATCTTTGTACATTCTCTAGTAATACATTCATTATTGTGTGTTGTGTTCCAAGCTTCTTCTCCTTCCTTGTGTTGTTTGCGTGCTTTCGCAGACGTCTATCTCCAACATAAAATCAATTCTTGGAACTCTAAGGCAAAGCCAGGGTGCATGAGTTGAGAGATGCAGCAGAATCTTCTCAAAAAACCATAAGAAGATCAACTAGAGAGAAAAGGAAGCCATAAAGGTATGGATATGATACATCGTTGGTCACTAATCATTCAATATATCTAGCATGGAACTCAAACTTTGAAGAGCCTTCAACCTATGAAGAGACAAAGGAGAAGCCTGAATGGAAGAATGTCATGGAAGAGGAGATAGAAGCCTTACAAAAGAATCAGACTTGGGAGTTGGTACCCAAGACCTCATCTATGAAATTCATAGGTTCAAGATGGATATATAAGATAAAGAAGAATTTTGTTGGTTCAATCAATAGGTACAAAGCAAGGCTAGTAGCTAAAAGGATATGCACAAACTCAAGGTATTGATTATGAAGAAACATTTTCACTTGTTCCAAAGATGCCTACCATTAGAGTACTAATGAGTGTTGCATCTTCCAAGAATTGGAATATTTATCAAATGGATGTCAAAAATGCTTTTCTAAATGGACGGATATCCAAAGAGGTATACATGGCTCAACCTCTTGGTTTTGAAGATCAATCATATCTAGAATATGTGTGCAGATTGAGGAACGCCTTGTATCGCTTGAAGCAAGGTCCTAGAGCTTGGAATTATAGACTTCTTGCATACTTGTAGGATAAAGGTTTTAATGTAATCAAGGCAGATCCTTCCCTCTTAATTAAGAGGAACCAATGATAGGTCATATACCTATGTGTAAATGTCGATGACATTATAATCACAGTAATGATGTAGAGGGAATTAGAAAGATCAAAGCTCAAATGAAGGTAGAATTTAAGAACAATGATCTTGGATGCCCACATACTTCTTAGGTTTGGAAGTAGTATATATAGAGAAAGGTATGTTTCTCACACAAAGAAAACAAATTAAAGATATACTTTCTAAGATCAAAATGGAGAACTCACAAGTTGCAAATACTCCCATGGAGGCAAATCTGAAGTTGAGTGCTCATGAAGGTGACTTAATTGAAGATAAGACTAGCTATCAGAGTCTGGTTGGAAGCTTAAACTATGCTACACTAACTAGAGTAGATATATGCTATGGAGTAAGTGTGTTGAGTCATTTCATGCATATTCCGAGGAAACCTCATATGGAAGCAACCAACAGAATTCTCAAGTATTTGAAGGAAAAAATCAATGATGCAGTATAGTATCCATGTACATGTGATATAGATATAAAACTCTTCTCTAATGCAGATTCTGCAGGCTCTAAAGATGACAGGAGAAGCACCTCTAGATATCTTACTTTTGTAGGTACAAAGTTGATTTCATGGTCCTCAAAGAAGCAACCCATAGTTGCAATCTCATCAATTAAGGTTGAGTATAGAGGACTTACAAAAGCTACACAGGAAGCAATGTGGATTAAAACCCTACATTATATTTTAGGGCTAAAGACTTCCACTCCACATATCTTTGGAGATAATATTAGTTCTTTACATCTTGTTGCTAACCCAATCTATCATTACAAGACTAAACACATAAAAGTGCATTATCATTATGTTAAAGAAAAGATTAGAAGCAAGGAGATTTAAATTTCATATGTGTCAACTCATCAATAATGTGCATATATGATGACAAAGGCATTGAATGGAAGCAGGTCAAATAGATTCGAATCAATGATTGGACTGCAAGAAATCTTGAAGGATTGAAGACTCAAGCTCCTTAGGATTGCTAGGGAGATATTGGTGCATTTAGCAAGCTTGAGAGTTTTGCTAAAGCCTTGAGGACTACAAACACATATTTCTCTACATATAGGGAGTTACATGTGAACTCATGCTTGTTAATATTCATAGTATTTACCTTGGATAAATGTAAAAGCTAAAGTGAGATGATGGAATCTCATAATAATAGCAGAGAGTCTATTCCATGACTCTAGTAGTTGGAATCTAATTCAAATCATTCCCCAAATATAGACTCACTTTTAGGTGCACTATCTACCAAGTTCAAATTCAAATATGAGTATAAATTCTCATACCTCTTAGTCATGGGGGTGACAACAAAACTGAGCAAGATTGAGCTACAAATCCAATTCTACATAGATCTCACATCCTTTAAGTGTAGACCACTTACACTCTCTCCATATCATATGTGCAATAACATTCATATTTGGATAAATTTCATTAAGTTCTTCTCTACATTGTGCTTTAGTACCTCATTTGGTCATGGAAATGTTGGGTTTATCCATAAAATTCATATTTTTGGTTTAGGAAAAGAAAGATTGTTTTGTGCATCACTTGCAAGCCATATTTTTGATCCAAGTGAAATTCATGATATATGTTTTTAAAATTTACATGTACAAGCAGAAAGCTTATGGAAATTTTGTAGCATTTTTTGAACAAAAAAAGTTCCAAATAGGAACTTTTACATGCTTAAAAGAAGGATTTCCTTTTTGGACCTTATGCATGCTACACATAGTTCTAATAAAGATGTATATGCCTTTTTGGCATATGTTATGTATGCAGATCAATGAAGTATGCATGGATTGATGAAATGAAAGGGAGATTAAAATTATTTAAGCTTAAATTAGGATTTGACTTCAAAAAAATAAAGGAATAATGGTGATGGAGCCAATTTTCCATACTCAACCGTTAAATTCATATGTTTTTGGCTTATTATAGAAAATGCAAATTGTGGTGTTAGCATCTTCTTGTTGGAGTTTGAGGTCTTCGAGACCACACAAAAATCACAAAGAAGAAGAAGAAGAAGCTTGGATCACAACACACAATATTGAATGTATTACCAAGAGACTGTACAAAGATAAGTGACCCGTTAGGGTTATAGGAATATATACAAGCCAAGGGAAAAAACCTCCTAAAGAGGGAAAAAAGCACCTCGATGCTCCTAGTGTATTCAAACACATCACTACCAAAATATATCAACAAATCCCCCCTAGGAGTGATGCGCTGAACAAGGGGCTGGCAATCATGTATAAGGAAGTTCCAAGCTATTTGGAATCAATCCACAAAAGGAAGTAAGTCCAAAGCTTTGTGGAAAGCTTCAAACTTCTCCCTAGGCAAAGCCTTTGTGAAAAGGTCTACAACATTCTTCCATGTGGGCAAATATGTCAAACTGATCTCTCTAGCAGAGATCCTATCCTTGACATAATGCTAGTGCAGCTCAATGTGCTTAGTGCGAGCATAAAACATAAGGTTCCTCGCAACTGCCAATGTGCTCTGACTGTCAGTGAAGATGGTGGTGGCAGAAGAGTGTCCAATAGCCAAATCAACCATAATGTGTCTGAGCCACACACACTCAAAAATCATTGTAAAAGCTATCCTATACTCAACCTCACAACTAGAAGTGGCCACAGTTGGCTACTTCTTCCTCAACCAAGATATGCATGAGCTACCAAGCATGAAGCAAAAACCGTTGTGGACACATGACTGTCATTGCAACCAGCCCAGTCATAGTCAAACAATGCATGTAAACCTGGTAGTATTGATCCCCCCTTGGGATAAAACAATCCAAATAGTTGGGTACCATTCAATTAGTGAAAAATGCACTAAATATCACCTGCCAATGCTTGACACTTGGGCAATGCATAAATCTGCTTATCTATGAGGAAACAAACTGAATATGTGGTTGCATAATGCATAAGTAACTCAAGCATCCAAAATCCTATTGATAGAGAACAACATCAAATGCATCTTCAACATTATGAAGACTCAATCTTAAACCTAGTTCCATAGGAGTGGCAATAGGCTTGCAATCTTCAAGGCCAAAACATTGTAATAATGTTTCAATATATTTTGTTTTACACAAAGCTATTCTTCCATCAACTTGCATAAATTGAATGCCCAAATAATGATGCAAATGCTCCAAATCTGACATCTCAAATGAAGCATGCAAATTAGCCTTAAAATCAGCAATATGCTTCTCATTATGAACACTGAGTAGCATGTCATCAACATAGACAACAATGATCAAACGCACATCATTTTCACGCTTATCATATAAGGTGCTCTTAGTTGGAATGTTCTCAAAACCATGTGCAATCAAGTAGGCATGCATCTTTTCATACCAAGCACATGGTGCTTGCTTCAAACCATATAATGCCTTTTTCAACAAGCACACTTTGTTTTCATGCCCTTTCTGCATAAAAGCACGAGGCTGAAAAAACATACACTTCTTCATGCAAGTCACCATTCAGAAATGTAGTTTTAATGTGCAATTGATGTATGTTCCAACCATGATGAGCTGCAAGTGCACAGATGCTATGAACAATTTCACTCAGCATGTAGGAGCAAAGGTTTCATCAAAATCAATGCCGCTTTCTTGAACATAACCTTTTGCAACAAGCCTAGTCTTATACCTATCAATTGTTCCATTAGGCTTACGCATCAACTTGCATACCCACTTAGGGCCAATGGCCTTCTTTCTAGGAGGCAAGTCACATAAAGACCAGGTATCATTTTTCATAATAGCATCATATTCTGATTACATAGCAACCATCCAATTTTCTAAATTATGTGCTTCATCAAATGAAATAGGTACATTTCACTACTTTATCATCCGATTTCTTGCGTTGTTGTTCAAGCACTAATGCATATGCCAGACAACCAAAGATGCGTAGATGAGAAATAGATGGCTTGCGATCATGCCAAGGAGTGATAAACAACAATGCTTTAGTGGGACGCTTGTTAAGTACATATGTTGCACACATAACAACGTCAATCCAAAAACTATATGATAAAGCCTGACTCTTGACCATACACCTCGCCATCTCCATGAGTGAAATATTCTTCCTTTTAGCAACTCAATTCTCTTGAAGTGTTTATGACACTGTACACTGATGTTTAGCCAAAATTGCATTAAAATCAGAAGACATATATTGCCCCCCTTAATCAGAACAGAGGGTGCCCATTTTTACATGCTGACATATTTTTAGCCAAAATAGAAATTTTTTGAAGCACATAAAAACTTTGGACTTTGCTTTCAATATACCCATCCATGCTTGGAAAACTCATTAATGAAAGTCACAAAGTAAAGGTAGTTCCCAAAAGAAGGTGTTTGCATAGGACCACAAACATCAATGTGAACAAGCTATAATTTTTTAGTAGCTCATACCAAACCATCTTTTGGGAAGGAGGAATGCTGCATTTTGCCCAGAATACAGCCTTCATAGACATGTTTACCAAGTGCCTCAAGTTTGGGTAGAGAGGACACCATTTCAGATTTCTACAGGCAGTAGACTAGCAAAATTTAGATGACCAAAGCATGCATGCCAAAGCATGCATGCCAAAGCTTTGCATCTGACATAGCCTGAGAATCTTGAACTAAACATGCTGAGTCATTCATAGATTTTTCATAATCTATGAGCTTATACAACCCACAACATAAAATGCTAGAAGCAATAATGAAATTTCCATTTGATAAATCATGAACTATACATTTGTCATCCATAAATTTCACAACCAAGCCAATCTTGGCTAATGCTTAAACTGATAATATATTTTTCTTGATCCCAGGCACAAATAAAGCATCCAAAAATGTAAAAGAACTACTATCACTCGTAGTCACAATGATCTTACCAACTCCCATGCCGGGATAAGATGAGTTGTTGGTGCATGTGACAATATTCCCTGTAGGGTAAGGCTCAAGTGAAGTGAAGAAACTATACCATGAGGTAATATGTTTGGTTTCCCCACTATCAAAGTACCAAACATCTGAGTCTACTATAGACATAAACTATTCATGCAAAGATGGGTCATAACTGCAAACACTAGTAAATGCCCATTCTTTATTCTACATAAGTTTTGCAGACTCTGATTTAGGTGTAGGGGCCTCTGCAACAACCATTCTAGCCTCTTTTTTCTTTGCCTCTTTTGCAGCTTGTTTTGGACAAGTTCTTTTGACATGATCATTTCCTTTATAGTATTCCAAAACAATTTTTGTTTTTCTATTTTCTTCTTGTCTTTTTCATCCTTATTTGATTGTGCAAAATTAGCAGATCTTTGCTTACTACTAGATGAGTTCCATTTACCTTTGCCCGTCTGACTAGCTAAGAAAGCTAGATCTGCAACACTAATAATGGACTTGTTCTGCCTAGAGTGATCTTCCTGCAACAGAGCAAAGAATAACTCCTCAAATGTTAAGGCATTTGGATTGCCGTTCATCATCAATTGAAGAGTAGAAGCAAAACTTTGATATGAATATGGAAGACCATTCGGAACAATTAGCATAAGTGAACTATCTGGCAAGACTTCATCAGCAGAAATCAATTGCTCCTTCAAATCTTTGATCTTTGTCAAAAAACTGTCCATGGAATCTCCTTCATTCATGTGCTCATTGTCCAATTGTTTTTGGAGATAAGCAACAAGAGCCTCATTCATTGCCTAGTATAAAGTGGTAAGTGTATCCCAAGCATCCTTTGCTATTTTGTAGGAGCCAATGTGAGGAATAATGGCACATTTGACAAACAAAGCTATCAATGCATGTGCCTGGGCATCTCTACCACCCCAACAAAGTTGCTCCATAGTAGGTGCAATAGGAACTACAACACAAACAAGAACTTAAAGAACATCATCCTCAACACCATTTGCAGCACCTTTAGTAACTATATTTGCAATTGTAGTAGGATATTTTTCAACACCTTGCATAATATTCATAGTCCTTTTGCAACCAATAGATGATGCATAATATATGCCCATAATGGGTAATTGGTACCATCCATCTTATCCTCAATAGAAAATATACAGAATATATCACTACTTTCAGCCATGGCCACTGACTAAAATACCTTGATGTAGAAAAATGATCGTATCTCAAAAATTTGAACAAAACCACCCTATCAAGTTCTGCTAAACCTGTAACAGACTTTGAGGTGCTTATACTAGCAAAAGGAAACCTATATATATGTTAGGCACAAAAAGATGATATTTCTTGCACATGCATTACTGTTGATATATTTAGGTAGTGACGTGTGTGAACACACTAGGACCACCGGGGCACTTTTTCCCTCATTAGGAGGTTTTTTTCCCTTGGCTTGTATATATGCCTATAGCCCTAATGGGTTACTTATCTTTGTACATTCTAGTGGTGATACATTCAGTATTGTGTGTTGTGCTCCAAGCTTCTTCTTCTTCCTTGTACTGTTCACGTGCTTCCATAGACCTCGAACTCCAACAATTGGTATCAGAGCATGTCGCCGCTTCATCTAGGGCATCATCAACACATCTCCGATCAGAGTCTCAGAATCGCATCAAATTTGGTGAGCATACTCAAGGTGATTAGGAGATCAAAACAACCTCGCTTTATGGTGACGAAATCACGATCTGAGCTCGTTTTGGCCTTTCAATGCACTATCATAGTGCTTGTGTAGGCTATTTTGTCTTTTTGTGCCAAAGATATATATAAATTTTGGTTCGCCAATAGGAGCGTCTCAAATTCTACTACAAGTTTACTTGAGAGGGTGCTTTTGTTCAACTTTTTAAGATACATTCAATTTTTTGCATCAAGGTATTTTAACTAGTGTCCATGGCTGAAAGCGATGATGTATTTTGTATGTTGGGTGTTGAGGATAATTTGGATGGTACAAATTACCCATTGTTGGCTTATATTATGCATCATGTATTGGACGCAAAAGGACTATGGAATGTTTTGCACAGTGTTGAAAAATGTCCTATTACACCTCCAAATACAGGTACTGAAGATGATGCAGATGGTGTCGAAGATGGTGATATTCTTCAGATTCTTGTTTGTGCTATGGTTCCTATTGCACCTCCTGCAAAACAAATTCATTGGGATGGCAGAAATGCTTAGGCACACGCATTGATAGCCTTGTCTATCAAACGTTCCATTATTCCTCACATTCGATCTTGCAGAACAGTTAAGGATGCTTGGGATACACTTACCACATTGCATCAGGCAAGGAATGAGGCTCGTGTTGCTTATCTATGAAAACAATTGGAGAGTGAGCACATGAATGAAGGTAATTATATGGACAATTTTTTGACAAAGATCAAAGACTTGAAGGAACAATGGATTTTTGTTGATGAAGTTATACCAGATAGCTCATTTGTGCAGACCGTTCTGAATGGTCTTCCTAATTCATATCAAAGTTTTGCTTCTACTCTTTGTTTGATGATGAAAGGCAATCCAAATGCCTTGTAATTTTAGGAGTTAATCTCTATTCTATTGCAAGAAGATGAGTTTAGGAAGAATAGGTCCATTATGCATGTTACAGATCAAGCTTTCCTAGCTAGTCACAAGGGCAAAGCTAAATGGAGCTCATCTACTAGTAAGAAAAAATTTGCAAATGTTGCACATTCGAAAAAGGAAGACAAAGATGAGAAGAAATCAGAAAAGAAAAAATTCTTTTGTAAGTACTGTAAAGAAAATGATCATGTCATAAAGAACTGTCCAAAATTGGCCGCAAAAGAGGCAAAGAAAAAAGAGGCTAGAATGGTTGTTGTAGAGGCCTCAACATGTGTAATGCATGATTCTCAAGCTATGTCAGATGCAAAGCTTTGGCATGCATGCTTTGGTCATCTGAATTTTTCTAATTTGCTACGCCTGTAGAAATCCGAAATGGTTTCCTCTTTTCCCAAACTTGAGGCACCTAGAAAACATGTCTCTGAAGGCTATATTTTGGGAAAAATGCAATGTTTCTCCTTTCCAAAAGATGGTTCAATTCGAGCTACTCAGAAATTGCATCTTGTACAGAGTGATGTATGTGGTCCTATGTAGACACTGTCTTTTGGAAACAATCTTTACTTCATGACTTTCATAAAATTATGATTTTTCACGCATGCATGGGTATATCCACTCAAAGCAAAGTCCAAAAGTGTTTATGTTCTTCAAACAGTTTTTGGTTTTAGCTCAAAATCTATCATCATGTAAAATAGACACCCTCCATTCTGATTGAGGGGGGGGATACATGTCTTCTTAGTTTAATGCATTTTTGGCTGAACGTGGGATAAAACATCAGTGTACAATGCCATATACACCTCAATAGAATAGAGTTTCTAAACGAAAGAATAGGTCACTCATTGAGATGGCGAGGTGTATGGTCAAGAGTCAAGCTTTACCACATAGTTTCTGGCTTGAGGTTGTCATGTGTGCAACATATGTACTTAATGGGTGTCCCACTAAAGCATTGAGTTGTATCACTCCATATGAGGTCTGGCATGGTCGTAAGCCATCTGTTGCTCACAGGTTATCTAGCATATGCATTAGTGCATGAACTTCAACACAAAAAATTGGATGATGAAGTAGTGAAATGTATTTTTGTTGGGTATAGTTCTGAAAGCAAAGGCTACCGTCTGTATACTAAACGCATTTTGGTTAGCCGTGATGTTGTTTTTGTGGAAGATGCTATTCAGCCACTACTTTCATGTACTAAGGAGACATCTGTTAGCTCTAGAGACATGTATGATACTTTGCTGCCTCTTTTTACAGGTGGACATTCTAGTGCTAGTCCTAATGAGGCAACTTCTAAGCCTTTACAAGTTTCATGTGATGATGTAGATCATTCCATTTCTGATGTAGATTCGCATGATGCACTTGTTGATGAGAGAGCTGATAT
Organism: Ceratopteris richardii; assembly: GCA_020310875.1. Lineage (NCBI taxonomy): Eukaryota > Viridiplantae > Streptophyta > Polypodiopsida > Polypodiales > Pteridaceae > Ceratopteris > Ceratopteris richardii. Next base: position 140,310,464 of record CM035421.1, read on the forward strand.
TGAGGAGGCAAAAACTATGCCAAAATAACTAGTGCAAACTTTGCGTGATAGCAAATAAGATGCACCTCTATCATATTGTACTCAATTAGGTGCTCTCATAGTGCCTCTTTTGCATCAGATTGCTATGATATGGTTGTCTCTAATCTCTATGATGAGAATGAGCCTCTCTTGTTTGATGAAACACAAAATTCTAAAAATTGGATGGCTGTTATTCAATTGGAATACGATGCTCTCATGAAAAATGGTACCTAGTCTTTATGTGACTTGGCTCCTGGCAAGAAGGCCATTAGCACAAAGTGGGTATACAAACTGAAGTGTAAACCTAATGGAATAGTTGATAGGTATAAGGCTAGGCTTGTATGCACAGGAAAGAGGCATTGATTTTGATGAAACCTTTGCACCTACATGTTGAATGACTACTGTTCATAGCATTTGTGCACTTGAAACTCATCATGGTTGGAATGTACATCAGTTGGACATTAAAACAACATTTCTGAATGGCGACTTGCATGAAGAAATATATGTTTTTCAGCCGTGTGGCTTCATGCAAAAATGGCATGAAAACTAGGTGTGCAGGTTAAAGAAGGCATTATATGGTTTAAAGCAAGCACCACGTGCTTGGTATGAAAAGATACATGCCTATCTGATTGCACATGGTTTTGAGAACAATCCAACTGAAAGCACCTTATATGTTAAGGGTGCAAACGATGTGCTTTTGATCATTGTGGTGTACATTGGTGACATGCTGCTCATTGGTCCTCATGAGAAGCATATTGCTGATTTTAAGGCTGATTTGCATGCCTCATTTGAGATGTCTGATTTGGAGCATTTGCATCATTATTTGGGCATTCAATTTATGTGGGTTGATGGTGGAAACGCTTTGTGTCAAACCAAATATATTGACACATTATTGCAGCATTTTGGCCTTGAAGACTATAAACCTATTGCCACTTCTATGGAGACAGGTTTACAATTGAGTCTTCATGATGTTGGAGATGCATTTGATATTGATCTCTATCATCACGCTATTGGATGCTTGATTTACTTATGCATTACTCAGATATATATTCCATTTTTTGTCTCACAAATGAGCAGGTTTATGCATTGCCCAAGAGTCAAGCATTGGCAGGTGGTTAAGTGTGTCTTTCACTACTTGAGTGGTATCTAACTACTTGGATTGTTTTATCCCAAGGGGGGGATCACTACCGTCAGATTTACATGCTTTTTCTTACTTTGATTAGGATGATTGCTATGACACTCGTGTGCCCACTAGTGGTTTTTGCCTCATGCTTGGTAGCTCATGCATATCTTGGCTGAGCAAGAAGAAACCTACTATGGCCACTTCTAGTTGTGAGGCTAAGTATAGGGAAGCTTTCACAGCGACTATTGAGTGTGTGTGTGAGTCAGATGCCTTGTGGTTGATTTGGGTGTGGGTCAATCTCCTGCCACCACCATCTTCATTGAAAGTTAGAGCACATTGGTAGTTGCAAGTAATGGGTTACTTACTCTTGTACATTCTAGTGGTAATACATTCAGTATTGTGTGTTGTGCTTCAAGCTTCTTCATCTTCCTTGTGGTGTTTGTGTGCTTTCGCAAACCTTGAACTCCAACAATTGGTATCAAAGCAGGTCGTCGCTTCGTCCAGGGCATCATAGATACCCCTCCAGTCACAGTCTCAAAATCGTATGAAATTTGGTGAGCATACAAATTTTGGTTTGCCAATGTAAGCATCTCAAAGTCTACTACAGGTTTAGTAGAATGTGTTAGGATAGTTCTGTTCAACTTTTTTAGATATAGTCATTTTTTTGCATCAGGATATTTTAATCAGTGGCCATGCATGAAAGTGGTGATGTATTTTGTATGTTGGCCATTGAGGATAAGTTGGATTGTACGAATTACCCATTGTGGTCTTATATGATGTGTCATGTATTGGTTGCAAAAGGACTATGGAATATTGTGCAGAGTGTTGAAAAATGTCCTATTACACCTACAAATACGAGTATTGAAGCTGATGCAGATGGCATCGAAGATGGTGATATTCTATAGATTCATGTTCATGTTGTGGCTTCTATTGTACCTACTACAACGCAAATTCATTGGGATGGTAGAGATGCTCACGAACATGCATTGATAGCCTTATTTGTCAAACATGCCAGTATTCCTCACATTCCCTCTTGCAGAATAGCTAAGGATTCTTGGGATACACTTACCACATTGTACCAGGCTAGGAATGAGGCTTGTTTTGCTTACCTCCAAAAACATTTGGAGAGTGAGCATATGAATGAAGGTGATTCTATGGACATTTTTCTAACAAAGATCAAAGATTTGAAGGAATAGTTAATTTTTGCTGATGACGTCTTGCCTGATAGTTCACTTGTGCATACTGTTCTAAATGGTCTTCTTGATTCATACTTTGCTTCTACTCTTCGTTTGGTGATGAAAGGAAACCCAAATGCCTTAACATTTGAGGACTTAGTCTCTGTTCTATTGCAAGAAGATCAATCTAGGCACAACAAGTCCATTATGTGTGTTGCAGATCAAGCTTTCCTATCTAATCAGAAGGGGAAAGGGGAATGGAGCTCTTCTATTAGTAAGCAGAAATTTGCTAATTTTGCACAATCAAAGAAGGAAGACAGAGAAGAGAAGAAAATAGAAAAGTAGAAATTGTTTTGCAAGTACTATAAAGCAAATGATCATGTCATAAAAAATTGTCCAAAAATGGCTACAAAAGAAGGAAAGAAAAAAGAGGTTGGAATGGTTGTTGTAGAGGCCTCTACACTGAAAACAGAGTTTGCTAATCTTGTGCAGAATGAAGAATGGGCATTTACTACTGCTTGTAGTTTTGAACCATCTTCTCCTGAATAGTGTATGTGTTGGAACATCAAGCTTACACTATGCTTGAGGTGGATTTGATCTACATCAAAGGCTATCGCGTCGAAAGAATATCCGTTGGAGAGTTCTTTTTCATATGCTCATTTATTGTATTTTTTGAGAATATTTTGATGGCTCATTTACCATTGTAAAAGCCTTGAGTTGTACACATGTAAAGGTAGAAAGATAGAGCCCAAATCCCACGAATATGTGGTGGTTGAAGTTGCATTCAATCAAGCAATCAATCACCTAAAAGTAGATCAATCAAGATCTTCACTTTTCCTAGATTGTAGGGAAGTGAATTGATTCCCTCCAACAACCAATCCCACCTTCATTTGAATTCAAATTCAAGTTGTAAAAGTTGTGGAACACTCCTAGAGGCTATATAAGGAGTTGAAGTCTCTTGTATTATACATGGAAGCAATATACATACACTTGTGACCATCATTGTCTTGCTCCTTCAATTTTCTGCATCATCTTCTTCGCCAACAGTAATCTTGCAGAGGCTGCTGCTCTCTTCTCAGAGCTCCAAATTGAGTGCAAGAGGACTCATTGGAAAGGTATCAGGGTCTAGTTTATGCCTGTAAATTTTCAAAGAATTTGGTTCAGCAGATTTGGAGAAATCTTAGTTTTTCTACCTCGGGGTCAATCTCTGCATATTCCTGAAAAATAGGAAGTACCACCGGTGAATGTCGCATTCATTCCTATAGCATATTTTGCTTATTCCTTATATTTTTGTGCATTCCATACACTAAACCCTATGTGTATTACTCCCATAAAAGGAGTTTTTCTAATTGTAATCACGCTGGTCGCTATGGGCATTTGAAGTTCATTGTCTCTTCCATAGATAGTAAGTTTTTGAGCTAGTCGACCCGCGAACCTATCTGTTTTGTATCGACTCATTCTCCTTGATGATCCAAGGTACATAGTGTGTTTCTTTGCACTTATCATATGCCTATAAGGTCTATTTGAGTCTCCATAAGCTCAAGGGCTGGTCTTGTGCCGGTTGGCTTGACCAAACTTCGTCGCTTCGAAACGCACTTTTCTACCTTCGACAAGCTTCTCCAAGTTTCTTTCAGTATGTATGCAGTAGACTCACATGTTTGGTATTTTGATAGTGGGGCAACCAAACATATTACCTTGTAGCGCAGTTTCTTCACTTCACCTGAGCCTGCACCTATAGGGAATACTGTCACATGTGCCAAATGGGCATTTACTACTGCTTGCAGTTTTGAACCATCTTCTCTTGAATAGTGTATGTATGCAGTAGACTCAGATGTTTGGTACTTTGATAGTGGGGCAACCAAACATATTACCTTGTAGCGCAGTTTCTTCACTTCACCTCAGCCTGCCCCTACAGGGAATATTGTCACATGTGCCAAGGATCAAGAAAAATATGTTATTAATTTCAACTTTAGCCAAGATTGGCTTGGTTGTGAAATTTGTTGATGATAGATGTAGAGTTCATGATTTGTCAAATTGTGATGTGATTACTGCTTCTGGCATTTTATGTCCTGGGCTATATAAGCTCATAGACTATGAAAAATATATGAATGATTCAGCATGTGCAGTACATGATTCTCAAGCTATGTCAGATGCAAAGCTTTGGCATGCATGCTTTGGTCATCTGAATTTTGCTAGTTTGCTACACCTACAAAAATTTGAAATGGTGTCCTCTTTGCCCAAACTTGAGCCACCTGATAAACATGTATGTGAAGCTATGTTTTGGGAAAAATTCAGCATTCGTCCTTCCCAAAAGATGGTTCAATTACAGCTACTAAAAAATTGTAGCTTTTGATGTGTGTCGTCCTATACAAACACCCTCTTTTGGAAACTATCTTTACTTCGTGACTTTCATTGATGATTTTTCTAGGCATGCATGTGTATATCCACTCAAAACAGTGTACACCTCAACAGAATGGAGTTGTTGAACGGAAGAACATGTCACTCATGGAGATGGCGAGTTGTATGGTCAAGAGTCAGGCTTTACCACATAGTTTTTGGCTTGAGACTTTCATGTGTGCAACATATGTACTTAATAGGTGTCCCATTAAAGCACTGTAGTCTATCACTCCATATGAGGCTTGGCATGGTTGCAAGCCATCTGTTGCTCATCTGCATGTTTTTTTTTGTCTGCCATATGCATTGTGTGCCTAAACAACATCGTAGGAAATTGGATGATAAAGTAGTAAAATCTATTTTTGTTGGGTACAGTTATGAAAGCAAAGGCTATTGTCTATATCATCCACAGACTAAACACATTTTGGTTAGCCATGATGTTGTTTTTTGTGGAGGATGCTATTCAACCTTTACTTTCATGTACGAAAGAGACATCAATTAGCTCCAAAAACATGTATGATACTTTTCTCCCTCTTTTTACATGTGGATAGTCTAGTGCTAGTCCTAATGAGGCAACTTCTCAATGTGATGATGGAGATCATTTTATTTGATGCAGATTTACATGATGCACTTATTGATGAGAGAGCTGATATTGAAGAGGCAAAAACTATGCCAAAATGGCTTGTGCAGACTTTACATGACAGCAAATTAGATGCATCTCTATCATACCATACTCATTTAGGCTCATATGGTGTCTCTTTTGCATCAGATTGCTATGCTATGGCTGCCTCTAGTCTATGGGATGAGACTGAGCCTGTTTTGTTCGATGAAGCACAAATTTCTGAACATTGGATGACTGCAATGCAATCTGAATATGATGCTATCATGAAAAATGGTACCTCGTCTTTATGTGACTTGCCTGCTACCAAGAAGGCCATTAGCACTAAGTGGGTATACAAGCTGACACATAAATCTGATGGAACAATTGACAAGTATAAGGCTAGGCTTGTTACAAAGGGTTATGTGCAGGAAAGAGGCATTGATTTTGATGAGACCTTTGCACCTACATGTCAAATGACTACTGTTCGTAGCATCTGTGCACTTGCAGCTCATCGTGGTTGGAATGTACATCAGCTGGACATTAAAACTACATTTTTGAATGGTGACTTGCATGAAGAAGTGTATGCTTTTCAGCCCCATGGCTTTGTGCAAAAAGGGCATGAAAATTAGGTGTGCATGTTAAAGAAGGCATTATATGGTTTAAAGCAAGCACCACGTGCTTGGTATGAAAAGATATGTGCCTAACTGATTGCACATGGTTTTGAGAATAGTCCAATTAAGAGCATCTGTTGGAACTCAAAGTCAAGCACAAGCATGGAAGCACATCAGAAAAGTGGACACACAAGAAGAGGGAGCAAGTAGGGAGCTCCAAGAAGTGTATGTCAAATTTTCAGAAGAATCCCCTACAAAAATAGTTATTTTGATCACTCAAACCATTGTAAATATCATTTCACCTTTTTTAAACTCCATTTTGTTCAAGCCTAGGAATCCTTGAAGTTGAGGTTTATTAGAAGTATCATCCTACCAATTTTCATAATTTTTAGAGTCCATTTGAGCCCTCAAATAAGCCCTAGAACCTAATTTTTAGCTAGGTCGGACACTAGGTCTAGATAAGACCAAAACTAATCCAAAAACTATAAAAAGAGCTAGAGAGCTCATTTTTGGGGGTATCTTGTTAGAGAATAGAGCTTGTGTAGATTTCAGCTTTTGTAAGAGAACCCTTTGTAATAGAAGCTTTCCATTGTTCCTCTCTTTGCTTTTATTGTGTACACATGTGTGTATGTGTGTGCATGCTTTTGTGCTTTCACTCACACACTTGTGCCTTCACTCGCTCACGGTCTTCATACCAATCCTCACATCTCCGCGGATCGACAAGTAAAGGAGGTGGTGCTTACGCTTGAGCTACAACACCTCATATGTTAAGCATGGTAATGATGTGCTTCTGATCATTGTTGTGGATGTTGATGACATTAGGTGGTTAAGCACATCTTTCGCTACTTGAGTGGTACCCGGCTACTTGGATTGTTTTATCCCAAGGGGAATCACTACCACCAGATTTACATGTCTTTTTTTACTCTAACTGGGTTGGTTGCTATGACACTCGTGTGTCAACTAGTGGCTTTTGCTTCATGCTTGGTAGCTCATGTATATCTCGATTGAGCAAGAAGCAGCCTACTCTGGCCACTTCCAGCTGTGAGGCTAAGTATAGGGCAGCTTTCACAGCGAGTGTTGAGTGTGTGTGGCTCAGATGCCTTATTGTTGATTTGGGTGTTGGTTAGTCTTATGCCACCACCATCTTCAAAATTACAATCAGAGTGCATTGGCAGTTGCGAGGAACCCTGTGTTCCATGCTCGCACTAAGCACATTGAGGTGCATTACCACTATGTCACGGAGAGGTTCTCTGCTGGAGAGATCAACTTGGCATATGTGCCCACACATGAGACCTTTTGACGAAGGCTTTGCCTAGGGAGAAGTTTGAATCTTTCCGCAAAGCTTTGGGCTTACTTCCTTTTGTAGATTGATTCCACATAGCTTGGCACTTCCTTATACATGAGTGCCAACTCCTTGTTCACTGCATCACTCCCAGTGGGTATTTATTGATATATTTAGGTAGTGCTGTGTGTGAACACTCTAGGACTGCTGGGGCAATTTTTTCCCTCTTTAGGAGGTTTTTTCCTCGGCTTGTATATATGCCTATAGCCTTAACGCATTACTTATCTTTGTACATTCTAGTGGTAATACATTCAGTATTGTGTGTTGTGCTCCAAGCTTCTTCTTCTTCCTTGAGCTATTCGTGTGCTTCTTGCAAACCTCAAACTCCAACAAAAACTTTGGGCTTACTTCCTTTTGTGGATTGATTCCACATAGCTTGGCACTTCCTTATACATGAGTGCTAGCTCCTTGTTCACCACATCACTCCTAGGGGGGATTTGTTGATATATTTAGGTAGTGATTTGTGTGAACGCATTAGGATCACCAGGGCACTTTTTTCCCTCTTAAGGAGGTTCTTTTCCCTCGGCTTGTATATATGCCTATAGCCCTAACGGGTTACTTATCTTTGCACATTCTGTTGATATATTTAGGTAGTGATGTGTGTGAACACACTAGGACCGCCGGGGCACTTTTTTCCCTCTTTAGGAGGTTTTTCTCCCCCGGCTTGTATATACGCCTATTGCCCTAATGGGCTACTTATCTTTGTACATTCTCTAGTAATACATTCAGTATTGTGTGTTGTGCTCCAAGCTTCTTCTTCTTTCTTGTGCTGTTCGCGTGCTTCCACAGACATCTAACTCCAACAATTGGTATCAGAGCAGGTCGTCGCTTCATCTAGGGCACTGTCGACACTCCTCCGTTTGTAGTCTCAGAATCGCACGAATTTTGGCGAGCATACTCAGCGTGTTTTCGAGATCAAAACAGCTTCGCATAGTGGTGCCGAAATCGCGATCTGAGCTCGTTTCGGCCTCCGAACGCACTATCGTAGTGCTTGTGTAGGCTATTTCGTCTTTTTGTGCCAAAGGTATATACTAGTTTTTGTTCGCTTGTATAAGCATCTCGAGGTCTGCTACAGGTCTAGTAGAATTCGTCTGGGTAGTTTTGTTCAACTTTTTGAGATACAGTCAATTTTCTGCATCAAGGTATTTTAGTCACCCGCCATGGCTGAAAGCAGTGATGTATTCCGTATGTTGGCTGTTGAGGATAAGTTGGATGGTACCAACTACCCGTTATGGGCTTATATGATGCGACATGTGTTGGTTGCAAAAGGACTGTGGAACATTGTGCAGGGTGTCAAAAAACGTCCTATCACACCTGCAACTGTTACAACTGCAGGTAGTGAAGCTGATGCAGAAGGTGTTGAAGATGATGATATTCTGCATATTCCTGTTCGTGCTGCGGTTTCTACTGCACCTACTGCAGAGCAGATTCATTTGGATGGCAGAGATGCCCAGGCACACGCATTGATAGCTTTGTCTGCCAAACGTGCCATTATTCCTCATATTTGCTCTTGCAGAATAGCTAAGGATGCTTAGGATACACTTATCACATTGTACCAAGCTAGGAATGAGGCTCGTGTTGCTTACTTCCGAAAATAGTTGGAGAGTGAGCACATGAATGAAGGTGATTCCATGGACAATTACCTAACAAAGATCAAAGACTTGAAGGAACAATTGATTTCTGCTGATGAGGTTATACCAGATAGCTCACTTGTGCAGACCATTCTGAATGGTCTTCCTGATTCATATCAGAGTTTTGCTTCTACTCTTCGGTTGATGATGAAAGGCAATCCAAATGCCTTGTCATTTGAGGAGTTAGTCTCTGTTCTGTTGTAGGAAGATCAGTCCAGGCAGAACAGGTCTATTATGCGTGGTGCAGATCAAGCTTTCCTGGCTAGTCAGAAGGGCAAAGGAAAATGAAGCTCTTCTACTAGTAAGCAGAAATCTGCAAATGCTGCACATTCGAAGAACCAAGACAAAGATGAGAAAAAATCAGAAAAGCAGAAATTGTTTTCTAAGTACTGTAAAGGGAATGATCATATTATAAAGAAATGTCCAAAACTGGCTGCAAAAAAGGCAAAGAAGAAAGATGCTGGAATGGTTATTGCAGAAGCCTTTACACCAAAAACGGAGTCTGCTAATCTTGTGCAAGAAGAAGAATGGGTGTTTACTACTGTTTGCAGTTTTGACGCATCTTCTCATGAGCAGTGCATGTCTGCAGTAGACTCAGATGTTTAGTACTTTGACAGTGGGGCGACCAAACATATTACCTCGCAGCGCAGTTTCTTCTCTTCACTCGAGCCTGCCCCTACAGGGAATACTGCTACATGTGCCAACAACTCCTCTTATCCTGTTATGGGAGTTGGTAAGATCATTTTGACTACTGCTGATGGTAGTTCTTTCACTTTGTTAGATGCTTTATTTGTGCCAGGGATTAAAAAGAACCTGTTATCAGTTTCTGCATTAGCCAAGATTGGCTTGGTTGTGAAATTTGTTGATGACAGGTGTACAGTTCATGATCTCTCAAATGGCGATGTGATTATTGCTTCAGGCATTTTATGTCGTGGGCTGTATAACCTCATAGACTATGAAAGATCTGTAAATGATTTGGCATGTGCAGTAAATGATTCTCAGGCTATGTCAGATGCAAAGCTTTGGCATGCACGCTTTGGTCATCTAAATTTTGCTAGTTTGCTACGCCTGTAGAAATCTAAAATGGTGTCCTCTTTGCCCAAACTTGAGGCACCTAGAAAACATGTTTGTGAAGCTGTATTTTGGGCAAAATGCAACGTTCGTCCTTTCCAAAAGATGGTTCAGTTCGGGCTACACAGAAATTGCACCTTGTACATAGTGATGTTTGTGGTCCTATGCAGACACCTTCTTTTGGGAATTATCTTTACTTCGTGACTTTCATCGATGATTTTTCCAGGCATGCATGGGTATATCCATTGAAGGCAAAGTCCGAAGTGTTCATGTGCTTCAAACAGTTTTTGGTTTTGGCTGAAAATCTGTCAGCATGTAAAATGGCCTCCGTTCTGATTGAGGGGGGGAATATATGTCTTCAGATTTTAATGCATTTCTGGCTGAACATGGGATAAAACACCAGTGTACAGTGCCGTATACACCTCAACAGAATGGAGTTGCTGAATGAAAGAACAGCTCACTCATGGAGATGGCGAGGTGTATGGTCAAGAGTCAGGATTTACCACATAGTTTCTGGCTTGAGGCTGTCATGTGTGCAGCATATGCACTGAACAGGTGTCCCACTAAAGCACTGTAGTCTATCACTCCATATGAGGCTTGGCATGATCGCAAGCCATCTGTTGCTCATCTGCGTGTTTTTGGTTGTTTGGCATATGCATTAGTGCCTGAACAACATCGCAGAAAATTGGATGATAAAGTAGTAAAATGTATTTTTGTTGGGTACAATTCTGAAAGTAAAGGCTATCGTCTGTATCATCCACAAACTAAATGCATTCTGGTTAGCCGTGATGTTGTTTTTGTGGAGGATGCTATTCAGCCATTGCTTTCATGGACTAAGGAGACATTTGTTAGCTCCAAAGACATGTATGATACTTTGCTGCCTCTTTTTACAGGTGGACAGTCTAGTGCTGGTCCTAATGAGGCAACTTCTCAGCCTTTGCAGATTTCATGTGATGATGCAGATCATTCCATTTCTGATGCAGATTTACATGATGCACTTATTGATGAGAGAGCTGATATTGAGCAGGCAAGAACTATGCCAAAATGGTTGGTGCAGACTTTGCATGACAGCAAATTAGATGCACCTCTATCATATCGTACTCGATCAGGCTCTCATAGTGCCTCTTTTGCATGAGAGTGCTATGTTATGGCTACATCTAGTCTGTGTGATGAGAATGAGCCTGTTTTGTTTGATGAAGTACAAAATTCAAAAAATTGGATGGCTGCTATGCAAGCTGAATATGATGCAATAATGAAGAATGGTACTTGGTCTTTATGTGACTTGCCTCCTGGCAAGAAAGCCATTGGCACTAAGTGGGTATACAAGCTGAAGCGTAAACTTGATGGTACAGTTAATAGGTATAAGGCCACGCTTGTTGCAAAGGGTTATGCGTAGGAAAGAGGCATTGATTTTGATGAGACCTTTGCACCTACATGCCGTATGACTACTGTCCGGAGCATTTGTGCACTTGCAGCCCATCATGGTTGGAATGTACATCAATTGGACATTAAAACTACATTTCTGAATGGTGACTTGCATGAAGAAGTGTATGTTTTTCAACCCCGTGGCTTTGTGCAGAAAGGGCATGAAAACCAGGTGTGCAGGTTAAAGAAGGCATTATATGGTTTAAAGCAAGAACCTCGTGCTTGGTATGAGAAGATACATGCCTATCTGATTGCACATGGTTTTGAGAATAGTCTAACTGAAAGCACTTATATGTTAAGCGTGCTAATGATGTGCTTCTGATCATTGTTGTCTATGTTGACGACATGCTGCTCACTGGTCCTATTGAGAAGCATATTGCTGATTTTAAGGCTGATTTGCATGCCTCATTTGAGATGTCTGATTTGGGGCATTTGCATCACTCTTTGGGCATTCAGTTTATGCAAGTTGATGGTGGAATGGCTTTGTGTCAAAGGAAATGTTTTGACACATTATTGCAGCATTTTGGCCTTGAAGACTGTAAGCCTATTGCCACTCCTATGGAGACATGTTTACGATTGAGTCGTCATGATGTTGGAGATGCATTTGATGCTGTTCTCTATCAGCAGGTTGTTGGATGCTTGATTTACTTATGCATTACTTGGTCGGATATTTAGTTTGCTATCTCACAGATGAGCAGGTTTATGTATTGCCCAGGATTCAAGCATTGGCAAGCGGTTAAGCGCATCTTTCGCTACTTGAGTGGTACTCAGCTACTTGGGTTGTTTTATCCCAAGGGGGGATCACTACCGCCAGATTTGCATGCTTTTTCTGACTCTGATTGGGCTGGTTGCTATGACACTCGTGTGTCCACTAGTGGCTTTTGCTTCATGCTTGGTAGCTCATGTATATGTTGGTTGAGCAAGAAGCAGCCTAGTGTGGCCACTTCCAGTTGTGAGGCTGAGTATAGGGTAGCTTTCACAGCTACTGTTGAGTGTGTGTGGCTCATACGCCTTATGGCTGATTTGGGTGTTGGTCAGAATTCTGCCACCACCATCTTCACTGATAGTTAGAGCGCATTGGCAGTTGCGAGGAACCTTGGCCCTCTCTTCCTTACTTCCCCCTTCTTGAGTGGACAATTCCACTGTGAATGGCTAGGAGACAGACACCTAATGCACAGGTTCCCTCTTTTGGCCCTCTCAAACTGATTTGTAGGTAACCTAGGCCCTTGAGATCTTTGTTTTTTAATGAAATTTTTTTTTTCCCCAATGGCAACTTTTTCTTGAACTTAGTTATGCTAAGAGGCTTGTGGGGATGATCCATCTCCATAGGAGTATATTGAGGATGGTTATGGTCCTCATAGATCTGTGCATACTTGAGCACCTCCTCAAACATCTTAGGTGCATTCCTTCTTACCTCTCTCTTGATGGATTTATCTAAGCCTCTTACAAACCCTTTGGTTTTTTGGAAGTCATCTAAGCCCTTAAGTTTCAAAATGATCTCTCTATAATGGGATATGTAGACCTTAAGAGGCCTACCTCTCTGAGTAATCCTATCCCACTCATCCCAATTCCTCTCCTCCTCATTCTCAGGAAGAAACTCTTTTAGAAAAAGAGTTTCAAACTGAGTCCCATCTGTAGGGATAGAGTTCGCCTCCTTTAGACTAATCCACCACTTATAAGCACACGGGCCAAGCGAGAGACTCACCTCTAGCACACGGTACTCTGGTGGGGTGCCCTTGAGTTGATGCAAATCATGATACTTCTATAAAAAAGTGTAGATTGCATCCTTATTTCTATCTCGGTGATCCCCCGTAAAGGTAGGTGGCTTTAAGTCTTTCAAGAGGGGAGCTTCCCTAGAGCTCTCTCCTTTGTGTTTACTAGGAAAAGAAGTATCTTTCCTAGTCATCTCTAGAGGAAGAGTAGGAGTTTCTCTTTCCTTCATAGCTAGGAAAGAGGTGACATGAGTCTCAAGTGAGATCATTTGAGACTTAAGTTGCTGAATGAGAGATGTAATGTTACCTATCTCTCTCTCTAGCCTAAGGGTCTGTTCCTTTAACTCTACAAATTGGTCATGAGTAACAAACTCATCCAAAAGTTCCTCATATGTATATTCTTCTTGTTGGGGCTCTTTTCTTATAATTTTCCCTCTACTTTCTGCCCCATTTCTACTTCTTCCATTCTAAAATCAGGATCCTCTAGTTGCTCTTTAGATGGAGAAGTGTGTTCAATTATTTGTTTCCCTTGAGACTCCATATTTCACTTCCCTTCCCCCGTTTGCCAACTAGAGTATATGAAAAGAAATGGAAGTAAACTTTGAATATGCAAGAAGAAGAGAAATATATCACAAGAGCACTTCCCTGGTACAAAATTAAGCTGCAAAGCGAAATCCAAGTGATATTTGAAGCTTGAGGTCACTGATTTGAGATCCTCACTAGGCCCAAACAAAAATTTGAAATGTCTGGTTGGTCAGGGGAAGTTCTAATCACCAAAAACCAACAAGAACAATGCCAAAACCATGTAGCAATAGCCCCAAACGGGTAAACTGAGTGAAAGTGAAGCCCTTTTGAAATTTGACAGTCCTCGACAGTCCACGAAATGTAACCTAGCACCTGTATTTCAAAGATATAAAGCTATGCCAAGTGAAAAAAGTGGATTTGGATGTTGGATGATGAAAAACTAGGCTTGAAAGTGGCCGCCTAGTTCCTATTGAAGCGCTATAGAGAGATTTTGGTAAACCAAATCTTGTCCAAATCAACCATCGATGGTCTTTGAGCAAAACTAGGAGTGCAGCTTCATAAGCTGATAAATATTTTTAAAATCGGATGTCATATGACCAAGTTACAGTGCGGAGAAGTTGGGTATGTCACAGGTAAGAAGTAGAAAAGCTAATCTTCATGGAAGGGTGAATTTGAGAACCCATAACTGAGAACCTGAAGCTCTTCAAGATAAACCCATGACCCATATCCCATATCCACAACCCATATTACATGTATGCATCATATTTGTCCCCTAAGCATTGATTTATAGCATGTTTTTTTCTCCCCCAACTTAAGGTAAAAACTCAAATTAAAACGCTTTACCTCCTTTTTCATTTGGTCCTCTCAATAGAACTCAAAAGTAGGCATCGATGGAGGATTAATATCCCACATAAGGGGCAGCCACGCTGAAAACTGGGTATATATAAAGGACCAAAAGGTTCATTCTCCCATCCAAGAGGAGAGGAGGAGGGAGGAGCCATCAGCTTCTATTCTCACACATCGATGTGTGTTGACTTGTTCTTGGCCGCATGTTCACACTCACTTCTGTCCTGTACCACTGTTGTCGCGTTGTCGTCTGGCTCAGATACCAATGATGTAAAATCTCCTAAGTCCTGAGGGATCCCTTGATTTTTGAGGTCGCTCTGGCATGCTATTCCATGCTCGAAGACAGAGAGAGACTCCGAAGATTATCAGTCCCCCCGCCGCATAGCCATCCTTAATTCCCCTCTTGATGGGATCACTAAGTGGCATCTCACATGAGTGCCACTTGTCACTCATGCGTGTGCCCTTCTAATTGAACCTTAGGGATGGTTCACACCATCCCTTCTCTAGTGATTTCCCACATGACAAAAAACCCACTAGTATGGACTAGGGGAAATAACTCCAATTGAGTGCTTTTTCTTGATGGCCAAAAGGAAAAGGGACACATGATCCAATAAAATATACCAAGAAGATAATGACTTGAAATAGGCATTCCTTCAATTATCCTAATAAAGGGAAAAGGAATCTTCCATTAATACATGAAAGATTCTATCTCTCCATGGACATCATCATGTCTCACAGTTAGAAATGAAAAATAGGATTAATTCGTGTGATTTTGAAAGTAAACTCTAAAGCTTTCAAGCTTCATCCAAAAGTATGACTTGAATCATAGGAACACAAATATGATCTAAGGGAAAGTGAGGCTTGGAAGAAAGTTAAAAATGATTATCCTTTGAACCTAAGATTTACTCTGATAGCCCAAGTCAAAAACCAAATGAGAAGAATAAGAAATATCTAGTTACAATGTCAACATAGGACATCCAAAGCAGATCTAGACTACAAAGGGAGACAACTCTTGAAGGGTGAGAAAGATCTTTATGCTTTGAGATCTTAAAGCTTGAGTATCAATCTGAGGCTTGAAAAATTGGTTTGAATAATCCATTCTTGCAAATACTCGTGATTAATCCATTCTTGCAAATACTCGTGATTGTAAAGATATTAGGATCTTTTGCAAAAACTATGAGGTCCCATTTTAGGCATAATGGAAGGAAGCAATAAAGTTTTAAAGAACAAATAAAACATATTGAAACATATATTTCAACCAATTAGAATCTTCAAGATTTAGGTTGATATTAATGGATCTTAATCCCTTAAAGTGGACTTTCAATATTAAGTAAAACTTTTGAAAGAACATTAGAACCACTTTAAAAAAATTATTCATGTTCTCTCCAAACATAGCGGATACAATATCAGATAAATAATCTACCTAGACCATTCTAATGGAAATGGTCGGGCATCAAAGATTCCCCTTCATTTATGTTAATCTCTTAATGGAGATGAATCATAAAAAAGAAATGTACCCATTTCATTAGTCCAAATATACAAAATTTGTGTACATCTAGTAGAAAGTGATTTGAATAAGGATTATGAAAAGATTCATCTACTTTTCAGATTGAGATAGGGTTTGAAAATAGAGAGAAATCTATAAAAAGAGTCTTAAAATCCACCTATTTTGCTATGTTCATGCACAAGTGATGCATATAAATGAACCAAGATAGCAATTTAGTTGGAGATACTTGGAATCCACCTAATGTACATGTTTATGCTATCGAGGTACATGTTTATGCTATCGAGGCCTGATTTGCACATAGAAAAGAAGTGAATTGGTATTGATTGGAAGCTTCTCCAAGACACTTGATTTACATGTGAGCGCTTGGAGGCTCTTTTTTAAGAAGATATGTGATTTTTGAAGCTTAGAAACCATGTGATCATCGTAGGCACCCATGTGATGGAAGCTACACATGTGCCTTTGTAGATGAATTGCCTCCTTGGCTTTGGATATGTTGGTTGGGTGGAGACATGCATCTCTCCCTCTTAGGTGGCCTTGCTAGTTAGATTGGATAGTCACTAGAGTACTTGTTGGATGGTACTACAACAAACATCTTTTTGGATCCCATGAGAATCCCTATCTTCTCGTGCTCTTGGCATGGATGAAAATTTCCTCTTCCATCAAACATAGAATAATTTATCTTGCAGAGGAAAAAATATTCTTCATGCATTTATAACATTGCGCAAGGGTATAGAAGCAAATGACGTGTTTATTCCATACACGAGGAGTAATGAAGCCCAATATTAAACATTCATGATTATAAGCACCTTAGTATGCACATGGCTATGAAGGTTTGTACTTGGATTTCTCCACAATATGTGCAAAGGCATTGAAGAGATTGACATTGAAGAGATTGAATATTAATGAAGTATTACAGTGGAAAAATTCAATGACACAAATATCGTGATTCAACAACCCAACCCCAACCCCAATCGAGATTTATGGTTGGAATGAATGTTCATGTATTAAATACATGATTCTTGATTTAATGAGAATAAAGAAATGTTCTATATAGACATACCAATGTTCTATGCGATCCATCCATATGATCAAGTAGTGAGATTCCTTGTGCAAACCCAAACTTGAGTTTGCTTGTGTATATGTAGGATCAATCTTGAAGCTTTTTATGAACTTCATTTTGAATACCAAATCTTGCTAGCTTTATTGGTGTATAGAGGTAGGAATAATCTTGAGGCTTCCTTGGTGGATTACCTATACAAGTTGTAAGGTGCTATCTAAGGCATGGACATACTATTCTGTAGTGGCATAGTAGCTACATAAGGTAACTCATGATGCATTTGTTGGTTCATATAAGAGTGCCCTATCATGATCTGCAAAAGGAAGATTTGAAGATGAGGGCAAACGGATCATTCGTAAGCTCTCATGAGTGTACCATACATGATGTGGAAAAGGGTAGACTTGAAACCCATTGTTGTTTCGTTCCATGAGTGTAACATAGAGTACATTTGTACCCCTTTGCTACATGGACAAGCTCAATGGTGTTAATCAGGCCTTGCACCATGTGGTGTTGGCACCAAACTACCTAAGGTGGGTAAATAATAAGGCATTTGTGAGGTTCCTTGAGAGTGCACCATAAGACTGCAGCATATCTGACATCAGAAGCCATGGAGTCGGACTATGTTGGCGTGAAACAACTGAACTCGGGCTTCCATCGTCCATCTCGTTGAGGGGTGCAGTGGCTCGCTGAACTGATGGACTGTGTGCTCGTAGTCGTCGAAGTTATCTCAGGTACCACTGCTAATAGCGTTTTCACTCCGCTTCGGAGTGCTGTTGCATGATGAGAACTCTTCTCCGTTGATGGAACACTGGGCGATGTCGTAGAGGGCTTCAGCAACCCAGGACATACACGGACGATCGTCTTGCAGTGGCGCCAGACATAGAAAGGCGACTTCGGCGACGCGTGCTGCCGTTTCGTGCAATTGCGCCATATTTTCGTAGTGATGATGTTTCAGAACGGGGTCTATGAGCTCATGGAGAGCTCCTGCTTGTATCTTTGCCACTGCGAGCCTCGAGAGATTAATGTGGCCAGTTTGGTTAGTCTGAGACATGTCAATTGGCACCTTTCCGGATATGAGTTCCATTAGAACCACGCCGAAGCTGTAAACGTCGCTCTTTTCATTTAGACGGTGGTATTCTTCATATTGCGGATCCACATACCCCGGCGTTCCCTGAGGTGCTGTGGATACGAGCGAAGTGCTCCTCATGGTATGGGCTTTACGTGACAGCCCAAAGTCCGCGAGCTTCACATGGAACTTCTCTCCCAGCAGAATATTTGTGGATTTTACGTCCCTGTGCAGAATAGGAGGATCCTGCTGGTGCATGTATGCGAGTGCTGCAGCTGTCTCGGATGCTATTGACATCCTAGTATTCCACAGCAGGTTTGCCGTTTTTCGAGTTCCATGTAGATTATCTGCCAGAGTGCCATTGCATGCAAATTGGTACACCAACAAGAGCTGTGAAAGGCTCTCGCAGCAGAAGCCATGGAGTCGGACTATGTTGGCGTGATCCAAAGAGGAGAGTATACGGAGTTCATTCAGAAATTGTTCGAACCTTCTCGTGTTATTTGAGTTGAGTCTTTTTATTGCTACTTTCTCGCCGGTGCATAAGAGCGTCCCTTCGTAAACTCTTCCAAATCCTCCATCACCAAGTATTTTATTTTCTGCAAAGCCGTTTGTGGCCGCAAAGAGCTCTATATACGTGAACTTAGTTATGCACTCAGGGAACGCACCTTCATGGGCGAGGATCCGCTTAACTTGTTCTTTGTTCATGGAGTCCTCCATTGCAGATAGCTGTTGACCACCATCTTGAATTTGTCTCGCCTTTCTCCACTGACAGAAGTATGCACCGAATGCCGCAATGACAACAGTGACAACGACAACCGCTATACCGGCAACAATCCCTGCTTTCAAAATTCAAAGCAATTGAGGACAATTATTTTTAGCATAGTTGTCTTCAGACAAGATATGCTTAGAATTAGGAATCAGAACGTAAAAACTGTGAGGCTTACCGATTACTATTGAGATCGTAGTTTTACAAAGACCACCACAGTGCTTTTTCTCAACGGAACCACAAATATTTGTAGTCAGGTTTCCATTTCCGTGAGTAGGGCATGAGCATTGAAAACTTCCAGTGATGTTGTTCAGAGTGCAGGTACCGTTGCTTGATTCACAGGTTTTGCAGTCATAGTAGTTCTGTGAGATGTACCAGGCCATCTGGATCGACAAATCTCTCTTGTCTGTTTTCGGTAGTTCATAAAACATTATGGTGTCGGAACAATTGTATATTTCCTCCATAAAAGTAATATTGGCATCCTCAGAGACGGCGTCAAAGCAAGGGATACCACTGTTTATTGCCTCGGAACTCTGGTTGAAGCATACAGAGTGATATGATAGGCATTTTGGAGATGAGAAGGTAAAACCGTTGACAGTCTCATTCACATGTAGTTGCTGTGTAAGTGATACGCTGCAGTTTGTCAGAAGTATCGTATTTCCGAAGGGAGAGAATGTTAAACCGAAAGGAAGGGACCTGGAGGAAGAAATGAGCAATCTTTCTTGCTGGCCTGGAGAACAGGCATCAAGAGGGGGTTTGGTTTGTGGACTTGAAGCAACAACTACTCTACCGTCTGTGATGCTGTTGGAAGTGATGCTGATGATCGACACCAATGGTATCGAGAGAGGCTCAGGTGACCAGGTATTGGAGTTGTTGCTGCAGTTTATCAGGAACTCGGGCAGGTTGCAGCCACTGGTGGATGTGTTGGAAACCATAATGCCAAAGGGGAAGGAGATATTGGAGAGGGAACCACAGGTGGAAGGACATGTCTGTCTGTCTGGTGGTGGAGGTAGAACCGATGGCAACGATGTAAGCTTGTTTATTTCAAACGATGAGGAGGGGCAGGTAGTGGCGAGAGTAACGGTGAAGATGAGAAGCGTTGCAGATGCAGAACTTCCATGGAAAGAGGGGAAGGTGAAGGCGTGTCCCTTGATAATCTGAGAAAAGGAGATGAGGAGAGCCATTCAACAAGAGCATGGCACTTAACTGTCCTTGCAGATGAGGGGTATTAACAATGCTCCCGTCAGAGTATTCGATGTGAGTAGTCATCCCTTGAAAGGCAAAATGAGAGATAAAAGCCAATGACATTCCATTGGGATGGAGAATTGCAGGGTTGACTATTGGGAGTCTAGAGTTCTATGTTCTTAATAGCCATGGATGCGTATGATACTTCTACCCACCCTCACACAATATGTTCTCTCATGCGAGCCTGCTGGAAATTGTGGATGTTTTGAAGATACAGAGTCACAATCGAGAGAAGGTATGCGATTATTTCTTCTTTAGCTCCTCTCTTTCTCTCTCATCCTCTTTATGTCTGTTTTTTTCTGCATAGAGAGGTGCTCCACACTCTCTTACTGCTTCAGCATTCTGGAAGCGATGACATTTCTCAACATGTTCACATAGCTGTCTGAGTGCAGAAGACATCTTGAGTCTGACGGCAAACCCATTTCACATAGCGAATTGCAGCATTTCACGCAATGAAAATATGCGTGCACATGTTCTTCAAGTGACGGCTGTTTATCTTTTTGTCTAGATCGGAGATGGGAACGCTGCTGTTGACTTGGCGTTTGTCTCCTTTCTCACCTAATGAATTCTTGTCACTTCAAGTGTCAACAAAGTCCACATTGAGACGTGTGAGCAATAATGCAGTCCAATGACAAAGGTAAGTGGTTCGCAGTCACATTTTGTCGATGGATGAATCATACCCACCCGCTCCTCCTTTTTTACTTTCCTCTCCACCTTATCTATGTGAACGCAACAGTATAGATCTGCAAAAGCACTTTATTGTGCAAGACAGGCTAAGGAGGAACGATGTCTGCATTTGCGTTGTTATTTCTGTGTATTTCCTCTCCACCTTATCTTTGTGCACTTAACAGTAGAGATCTGCAAAAGCACTTTATTGTGCAATACAGGCTATGGAGGAACGATGTCTGCATTTGCGTTGTTTTTTCTGTGTAAAGGGCTTCCTTATCTGCTAGGCATCAAATTCATGGCGTTATCCTTTTACTCATCAGAAAGGTCTATTCTCCTGTGTGGTAGGTGCACGAGACTAATTTGAGCTAACCCAAGTAGAATACAGACTACAGTTTCGTTTCAAATCTTCTTCCAATCCGCATAAGACTTTTCACATGTTTTGTGGACTGTGATAGAGCCTTCTTTAATGGTAGTGCCATCTACCGAAAGGGCCTGGGTAAAAGTCTCTAACCTACCGTGAAGAAGGAAGTGATGAACTATTCTCCCAAGCATGCCATATATAACACTCGGTGGAATCGAGTGTCTTCAACTGAGATATTCAATAAATACTCGAGTGGTCACATGAAAGCTACCTCGCAGGTTCAGCAGTGCAAACCGGTTGGTTGAGTACCCGTCTCACTTGGGTGGGGCAAGGGTTCAAGCTCCACTGGTGGCACCCGGTGAACATGCCCGTATCCTTCTAGTGAGATGAATTGGTGCCTTAGAGGAATTTTTTTTTTTGAGAGTACAATGAATTGAAAAGACACACACTCGACCTCGTAAGGTAGAGGCTTTGAATCTCGGGGAGGAAATCCTGAGTTCAAATCTTGGCTCGACATATTCATGAGTTCCCCAAGATGGGTGTCCGTGAGTTCCCCAAGATGGGTGCCTCTTTGATTTGTTGGCCTTCGGGCATTCTTGATCGAGTATCAACAATAGCATGCCATACACGTGCAAGTTGTGGCAGCTCCTCATTGGTTCGAAGCAATCTTCTCTTAGGGTCATGCTTCTTCATTTCCTATCTTTAGGAGGGAAGAATTGGTGGCCTTTGGGGGTGTATTTGTTGGCCTTCGGGCATTCTCATAGGGGTGGCATATGGACATGTTTTTGGGTGGGCCGGAGATTACTTTTTAGGTCACCGAAAAGTGTATTAGAAGCACGTGGATGTTTGGTCACTAGGCTTTGGGTGGTCGGAGATGGATTTTAGGTCACCAAAGTTAGGTGCACATGAATGTCTAGTGAACAGATTTCGGATGGCTGAAGAAGTAGACTTTGAATCACGGAATTTAGCTACATATGAATATTCAATGGCTATATTTTAGGTGAATAGGACATACAAAAACATTAAAATAATCTATAAGTCTACAAAATTATTAAAATAATCTACAAATGATTAAAATCATATATAAATCTACCATGTTTTAATCCTCCAAAAACGTTCCATGAAGAATTCTAGTGCCGCAGTGCGGTGATGTTTTTGAAACTCATGTTTAAATGTGAAAACTGAAATGGATAAGAAGCAGACATTTTGGATTTTCCATGCTGTTTTGACTTTGTAAATAAGAAAAAATAATAAAATAATATTAGTTGAATTTCAGATCACTCGAACGGACTGGTGCTAACGGGCACTAGTTTGTTGAACTGACCTGATTTCGATCACCTAAGAAGTGCTAAAATCACCTGAAATACCGTGAAATTGTTCCATGTGCAAAGGGTATCAAAGGGTATCAGTACTATGTGCCTTACAAGTGCATGTTGTGGCAGCACTTCATCGGTTCAAACCAATCTTCTCGTGTGGTTTCTAGGTTCATGCTTTTTTAGTTCCTATCTTTAGTGGACCTTTGGGTTGCATACATCCCTAGTAGGTGCTAGGTGTTTTACCTTTGCTTGTGTTCAAGGAAACCCCCCCCCCCCCCCCCCGGGGTACTATGCCACCATGGAGGAGAGAAATAGGATAGGGATACCGGGGTGGTTTCACAATGGGCCAATGGAACCAACTTTTTCACCATAGCACCACCTGGCAGAAAGTTAGTGGGAGGTATTGTGCTAAGGGCCTTGGCGCCTTCAATTTTCCTTTATGATCCCCTTCCCTCCTTGGAGGAAATTTGTGGCAGGTGGAATGAAAGAATGAATGGCATTGGAAGCTTCCCCTTGCATAAGATGGCTGATGTTACTTGAGAACAGCTTTCAACTCTACCATCTGTGAACAGGATGATGGCTTTTAACAGCTTCCATCGACCGTTCCTTAGCCTCTTATTAGAATAAGGAAATAAGCTGATATGACCATTGAAGTTTTCCTAACTTAAAATGTTGATTTTTTCCTCTCATCTTTTTTCTTCTGTTTTTCAAACCTTTACTATCCAACCTGCAAAATTTTCAACTTGTAGACACTTTTTTTCTACAATTTTTTTGGTATTTTCATGGGGAACTCAACACTTGACTAGTTCAATGATCTGTAACGTCCCTTCAAGTGTTTACTCTCCAAATTCATTCTCCTTCTTATCCAGAATGATATCCGGGTCAACTAACTTTGATTAAATTATGCCCCTGTTTTGTGGGATATGGAATGTTGGGCGGGTAGTATTTCAAAAATATTATATTCTGCATTATCAAATCAACATACTCTTGATGATTTATGAGATTTCTTTTGAAAGAATTGCATTCGTTTGGGCCTCCAACGCTAGGAGGACCCACAAAAAAACATCATACAGTTTTAATATGTCTCTTTGACCTTTTTGACCCCCTCCTTGTTCTTCAATGAAAAGAAATGTTCTTTGACTCCAATACAATTTCCTTGACCTTTTTGGCCTCCCTCTTGTTTTCCAATAAATTAAGGTCTCTGAGCCTAGTTATTCAGTCCTAGTTTCTTTCCATGTCAGCATCCTAACCCTTGGCACAAATAGTGAGAATCCTTGTCTAGCTTCTTCAATAGAGGGAGGTTCTTTGTTTCCTTGCTTTTACCCATCACTCCATAGCCTACTTCAAGAAATTTGGAAGGGACTTTTAATTTGTACTGTCGTTGACAAAAAAAAGTTTCATTTGCTCTATCAGATTTAATAATGAAAAGAAATAAGAATCAAAGTAAAATGTCATGCTAAGAGGTTATCCCTTCATTTTGTTTCTTACAAAGACTACTGAGAAAATTTATTCTTTGTTTCAGATTTATTACTCTAATTCTCTCTCTCTCTCACACACACACAGTGGGGGCACATGGATGTTTAATCGGGTAACCTTTCGGGTCATCGAATAGACAATTGAGGGCACATGTATGGTACATACGATGAACTTTGATGAGTGGATTTAGGGGCACATGCACCTACTAGTAAGAAGAAAACGCAATGCACGAGCACTTACAACTTAATTCAATTGTTGGGTGACGGAACAGAAAAAAACAGAGGGGTGATAGTCCGTTCAAGTCATCCTTTCTTTCACCGTACAATTCAGCAAGAGCACTTTCCACATTGGCCAAAAAGCAAGAAAATGATCGAACTTCTGGTTGCCTATCTCTCATGTGCCCCCCTATATTTTTCTCTCTCTCTCTCTCTCTCACCTCCCCTATATTTTTCTCTCTCTCTCTCTCTCTCACCTCCCCTGCCCCTTCTTTTCCTCTCCCCATTTCTTTTGAGACTACTCTGTAACATTAAGGAAGACTATTGTTTATTTTCAACGGCATGAAACATAAATGATGACGCCTATTAATATGTAAAAGATGGAATCAGTCACCAACCAAAAAGCCAAAACTTTTGGCCGACTCTAGAGGCTAACGCTTGCGATTATAAGCAGTCACCAAGCAAAAAGTCAAAAGTTTTGGCCGACTAGATTATACGTAGACTAGATTGCATCACTTTAGAAAGATCTCATACTTTTCATATGTAGTTACTAAAGGCAATACGAATCCATCGAACCTTGTGACTAGGAATACACTACCAAAGTATTAACAAGGAAAGTTTCTTACATGCTTATGAAATTTCTCAGCTTCATACACACACACACACACACACACACACACACATATATATATATATATATATATATATATATATATATATATATATATATATATATATATATATATATATATATATAGATACATACACACACACATATATATATATATATATATATGTGTGTGTGTGTGTGTATGTATGTATCTATATATATATATATATATATATATATATATATATATATATATACATACATACATACATACATACATACATACATACATACATACATACATACATACATACATACATACATACATACATACATACATACATACATACATACATACATACATACATACATACATACATACATACATACATACATACATACATACATACATACATACATACATACATACATACATACATACATACATACATACATACATACATACATACATACATACATACATACATACATACATACATACATACATACATACATACATACATACATACATACATACATACATACATACATACATACATACATACATACATACATACATACATACATACATACATACATACATACATACATACATACATACATACATACATACATACATACATACATACATACATACATACATACATACATACATACATACATACATACATACATATATATATATATGTGTGTGTGTGTGTGTGTGTGCGTATGTGTGTGTATGTATATGTATACACACACATACTATATATATATATATATATATATATATATATATATATATATATATATATATATATATATATATATATATATATATATATATATATATATATATATATATATATATATATATATATATATATATATATATATATATGTATATATATATATATATATATATATATATATATATATATATATATTCTCAATGATAATTCTACATATGCTTTGAAATTAATATAAAATAATGTATTTATTACAATCTTTATTGATGGAACTCAATGTGAATATATCTGTTCATACTTTTCTTCTTCATCGATTGTCTATGCATAAGCAAGTGCATTATAATTGAACACTTAAGGAGGTGCAATAAAAAATAAATCATTACAATTCTTCAAGCAACAACTATGATGAATGAAAATCATAATCTATTCATCAATTATTTCCTTGCTTATTCCTCTAAAACTTGAAAAATGGTCAATCCTTTATTCTTGGTTTGAGAGATCTGTAATCTCTATGACTTTTTACAACAATAACAAAATTATAGTAAAAAATTATCTTTCTTATGCAGAAAGTCATTATCCAATGCCCTCTTCTTTGGTCCATTTACATGTTCTATATTCTTATGGTTTTATTATCTGTATGCTTTGGATCATCTTTAAAAATTTGAGTCTTTAAGCCTATTCATGTGCCCATATGTTTTAATTCTAAGAAATTAAATTTATAAATAAAGAAGTCATAACATACTCTATCTATAAATCTTTGTAGCATTGAAAATAGCATGCATTATGTGAGAAAGGCTTCTCAAAAATAAGACTTGCAAATGATGTATATGTAACTCTCCTCCCATCCATATATACCCTCTTGTATTCTAAAAATAGCAATGATATGGAATGTTCTAGTGTTACCATCTGGGCATCATGCAACACTCATCCCCATTAGGGTATCCCCCGAGCTTGGGACCATGGCTATGGTTGTTCCTTGTCCCACACACACATGGAATGATTCCTATGGATCAATGTCATGAGCCTTGTGGATCAATGCTTGAGACTCTCTCCCCCTTCTAAAGATCATTGTCCTCAATGATCAATGAGGGAAAGTACTTGCAAACTAGAGCTTCCGATTCCCAAGTAGAGTCAATAAGTGGTAATCCTCTCCTAGCTACTAGATACTCTTGGATGACACAGTTCCTCAACAGTTTCTATCTCCGATCTAATATCCTGTCTAGAGAATGATCTGTGCTATCACTTTCTTGCAAAGAAACAATACCCTCTATTAGATTATCCATCCTAGAAATATACTTGCAAAGTTTATTGACATGAAATACTGGATGGACTCTGCCATCTGGAGGAAGCTCTAACTCGTATGCAACATCACTTAGCATTTTAAATATCTTCCAAGGTCCAAGAAACCTTCGTGAAAGTTTTTAACACTTCCCTATGGATAGTGAAGTAGATCTAGCTAGTACCTAAAGAAAGACTATCTCCCTCCTCAAAGGATATAGGAGATCTCTTTCAGTCAACATACTCTTTTGCCCTATGAGCAACTTGTTGCATCTTGGCTTTAGCTATTTATAAATTTTCTTAGACGTTCGCTAAGAACTCCGAAGCACTAGGACATTTCTTTGGCATTCCTATGGTACTGGGAGCATTGGGATTCATGCCATAGTTCATCTCAAAGGGAGACATTCTTGTCACCTTGTGAGGCCTATTGTTATAAGCGAACTCTACTAGTGGCAAATAACTATTCCAATCTGTCTGTCTCTCAAACATATATGCTCTCAACATGTCCTCAAGAATATGGTTGATTCGCTCGGTTTGACCTTCTGTCTGTGGATGATCACCACTACTCATTTTTAATGATACTTTCAGTTTGTCAAATACAAACTTCGAGATGTGTTGTGTGAATCTTACATCCCTATCTGAAAATATGGATGTCGATAACCCATGCAAATTGAAGACATGCTAGATAAACAACTCCACTACTTGTGAAGCTTCTATTGTCTCTTACGTGGGTATAAAATGAGCCGTCTTGCTCAATCTATCTACCACAACTAGGATAGTATCCCGCTCACTTCCTTTGGATCCGTGGTAACCCGACTATGAAGTCCATGGATACATTGTCCCAGTTATGATCTGGAATTTGTGAAGGATGCAAAAGACATGGTGTCTTCACCCTTTCTACTTTGTTGAATTGACTTATAAGGCATTGTTGAACATAAGTGTGGACATCTTTGGCTAATCCATGCCATCAAAATGTTCTTCTAACAAGCTGTATTGTCTTGTCAACACTAGGATGTCCTACGTAAGGCACATCATGGTTATCATGCATAACTTTTCTTCTCAAATCTTGGGAATCTAGTATGCAAACCCTTCCTTTTCGTTTGACTATTCCATTCACCTATGAGAAATTGGAATACAAAATGGACTTATTGGATCTGCTAGGTGAAGAAACAACTGTAACCGCCCATCTCCTATGATAGAGTCATCACTAATGGCTCTAATAATCTATAACAAATGTGGATCTTCCACCTGTGCTTCCTTTATCTCTTCAAGCAATGAGCTTTCTTAAACTGTAAAGCTCATTTGATACATTATTCGTGATAATGCATTAGCTATTTTATTCTCTTTTCTATATAGGATTTCCATGTGAAACTCCTACATGGACTCAACCCAACCAGCCTATCTGCCTCGAAGAAATGTTTGACTACAAAAATACTTGAGTGTATGATGATCTATGTATACCTTAAAGTCTGCACCATAAAGATAGTGTCTCTAGACTTTAAGCGCATGCACCACTGCATACAACTCTTGTTCATGCACTGGCCAATTGCATTGTGCACTACTCAATTTCTTAGTTTCAAAAGCTATTGGCATGCCACTTGGCTCAAAACTACCCCTATGGCTATGCCACTAACATCTATCTCTAACTCAAAGGGTTTCTGTGGATCTACCACTTTGAGTATAGGAGCCTGTGAAATAGCTTATTTCAGAGTATCAAAACTGTCTTGCTGCTCTTGCTTCCATGCAAATGGAACTTTTCCTTGAAGCAAGTTCGTCATAGAAGCTGCTATCAATGAATAAGAAGAGATGAATTTTTTATAAAAATAAAAAATTCCTAGAAATGATCGTAATTGCCCCTCATCGTGAGGAGAAGGCCAAGCTAGAATAACTGAGACCTTCTTGGGATCCATTTGAACCCCATCGGCTGAGACCACATGCCCTAGAAACTCTACCCTCGAAAGAAACAACTGAGTCTTCTCCGGATTAACATACAACGGATTCTCTTTTAAAACATCTAATACTACTCTTAGATGATTCTCACAATCCTATAGTCTAACAAATATGTCATCCAAACATGTGGTGGATGTTCTTCTATTCCGTGAATGAATAGAAGGCATTCTATCTTTTTTGTTCTTGACTCCTTTGAATCTTAAGACACACGGTGTCCATATAAGGATGAATTTATTCTTATTCCTTCCTTTAGCGTTATTGATGTTGACACATATAAAACCTTATTAATTTCTAAAATTCTTTCTTAGTGACTTGTGCCCTTGTGAATCATATTTACTATTCCAATCTCCTGAAATATCTTGCTTGCAAATTTGGTGGGTATCCTCTTCGTGTAAGCTACTAAGCACCTTATTCTAATGACCTTGCCAATACTTGCTATTGCCTCAAGACCACCCTTGGGCTTATCCTTGAGTTAATCTTTCCCATTCAATGATATCTACTAGATATCCACAAGCTTATACGATTCTTTGATCAGAATGGTACTAAGCATTCACCTTGATCATTCTATAGTTTGAATGTTCTATGTATACTTAAAACAAGTAAGTGGCAGTGGAAAATAGACAAGTCACAAGCCTTTTCTTAAAGGAAATTTTAGTATGTTGGCTAATCTTTAATGCATATGCATACTAAATTCTAAAAATTTTGGCAGCATAACAACATAATTTTGAAAATCGAAAAAATTATACTAGTATTCGTCATGCAAGTTTTATGATAATGGTGCCAACAGGAAAACTCTAACTACAAATAGACCAAAGGGGATTACACAACTTGACAAATTTCTTTTTCTTTCCTTGTTGAACTTGCAATAAATACTTACTTGTCCCTGCAAATAAGAATTCATGCACCGAACAATACTAGGCAATATCCTAACTATGTGTATACTATAGATAATATGCACATATGAAATTTCTATATGCAATATAAAGCAAAAAGAAAGTAGTGGTGCATATAGGAATTGAGATTAATTGAGGTGATTAAATATGATTGTGAATATTGGGATGGACTACTTGAGTTGGGATGAGTCATGAGAGTGATTGTAAATGAACGAACATTGATTTCTTGGGTGGTAAGTGAGGAAGCATGAATATAAGTACATACAAGAGAAAAGAAGGAGATCGAAGCACAGAGACATGCAATGGTTGGAAGAGCTCTCTATCGATAGATGATCAGTCATATGAGAATGAAGTAAGTGAGATCTATAAGTGAATACCTAAGTGACCACAATAATAGACAAATTTGGGTGCCTAAGACTTGCTTATGTGCTCAGATAACTACAAATGAGCTCTTAGGTTCTAGCAAGTCACCATCAATCCCACCCCCACTAGAAACATAGAATGAAAGCCGTTGTAACTAAATCACCATGTAAATTACCTCAGTGTGCGGGCAACGTCTCCGTATCCAGGCACGTACAACGGATCCTCATCAGTGCATGTGTGCGTGAGTGTACTCAAGAGGGGGTCCTATGGGCTCCGGAATGCTCCTCTAAATTCTTTTGCTACAGCGATGTCCATCGTCTGCTACAACTCTCGGCAGCGATGCTTCATTAGCAAGGAAGAAGACGATTGTTCTCATGCATGAAGCGAAAAAAAACACCAAAAAAGCTCCGTGGAAGGAATCCCATGAATGTCAAAACCTTTTAATTTTGGCTACCTAGCTCTGATACCAAGCGTGAGAAAGCTTTCTCAAAACTAAGACTTGTGAATTATGTGTGTGTAACTCTTCTCCCATCCATATATACCCTCTTGTATTCTAAAAATAGCAATGATCTGGAATGGTCTAGTTTTGCCATATGGCCATCATGCAACACTCATCCCCATTACTATTGAATACCTTAGGGTATCCCTCGAGCTTGGCACCTTGGCTATGGCTAGTCCTTGTCCCACACACACATGGAATGATCCGTATGGACTAATGTCATGATCCTTGTGGATTAATGTCTAACACATTATGTTCTTGAGTTGGATATCTATTTCCTTTACATAGTAACTACTTGAATTTAATATTTCATATTAAGGGTATGTAAATGTGACTTTTTAGTCAGTATTAGAGACACTCTTATCTTGAAATATATGTTTGACATGACTTTTCAATCTGTATTAGAGACACTCTTGTAATACATGTTTGACATGACCATTTCTTTAGCATTCATATTTTATATTTGGGAAGATGAGTGACAAGTGATATGAAAGAAAATCACCACTTGAGGGTGATTCTTTAAAATTTTGTACATACACATGATTGGCGTAGTCACATACAAAAACTATTAAAATTCTCAAATGGAAATACATACATGTATACATGAAATTATGAACTTGGAAACAAGCATAACATGTATATTCTCTCTATAATTATAGGATTTATTTGGTTGCTAATCTTGTACTTTCATTTTTATTGCTACCACCATTAGTTCTACTACTGTGATTGCTACTACTATTGCTGCTGCTGTTGCTACTACTACTACTACTACTACTACTACTACTACTACTACTACTACTACTACTACTACTACTACTACTACTACTACTACTACTACTACTACTACTACTACTACTACGACCACGGCCACGGCCACGGCCATGACCACTACTACCACTACTACCACTACCACTACCACTACCACTACCAATACCACTACCACTACCACTACCACTACCACTACCACTACCATTACCACTACCACTACTACTACTACGACCACGGCCACGGCCACTACTACCACTACTACCAGTACTACCACCACCACCACCACCACCACCACCACCACTACTACTACTACTACTACTACTACTACTACTACTACTACTACTACTACTACTACTACTACTACTACTACTCCTCCTCTCACTATTGCGACTTCTATAGATAGTGCTACTCCTATTCATACTACTACTACTACTACTCTTGCCATTGCTTATTCTATTGATAGTGATATTTATATTGTTAGTGCTATTCCTAATGCTACTTCTATTGGTAGTGCTATTGCTATTTCTTTTTTATTGATAACTGTTGCTTTCTTTTTTATTGATAACTGTTGCTGCTACTACTACTACTACTACTACTACTACTACTACTACTACTACTACTACTACTACTACTACTACTACTACTACTACTACTACTACTACTACGAGTACTACGACTACTACGACAATGACTAGGACTAGGACTAGGACTAGGACTACGACTATGACTACGACTACGACTACGACTACTACTACTACTACTACTACTACTACTACTACTACTACTACTACTACTACTACTACTACTACTACTACTACTAGTACTACTACTACTACTACTACTACTACTACTACTACTACCGCTACTACTATTATTGCTACTTCTATTCCTACTTTTACTGCTATTGTTACTGCTACTGCAATTGCTATTGCTATTGATACTACAAGTGCTACTCCTATTGCTATTACTACTCCTACCACTATTGCTACTCTCACTACTACTACTACTACTACTACTACTACTACTACTACTACTACTACTACTACTACTACTACTACTACTACTACTACTACTACTACTGCTATTGCTATTGCAACTGCTATTGCTTTTGCTAATGTTATTGCTATTGCTACTCCTACTGCTACTGCTACTATCCTTGCTACTGATATCGCTATTGGTATTGTTGCCCTTGGCATTGCCCTTGCCGCTATCATTGCTGCTACCGCTATCGCTACTCTTAAGTCTATCACTAATCCTATTGCTACCATTACTCCTATCGCTACCACTACTCCTATTGCTACTGCTACTACCATTACCGCTACATTGCCACTATTGCGACCTATACCACAATCACTAGCACTACCACTACCACTACCGCTACCATTACATTTCCAATATCATCACCACTACCATGATCATTAGCACTTCCACTACCATGACCATTACCACTACCACTACAACTACCAATACCCCTACCAATACCTCTAGCACTACCACTACCACTACCACTACCACTACCACTACCACTACCACTACCACTACCACTACCACTACCACTACCACTACCACTACCACTACCACTACCACTACCACTACCACTACCACTACCACTACCACTACCACTACCACTACCACTACCACTCTTGGATGACCAAGAAATGATTTTTGAACCTGCAAATGATACATACCCTGATGTGCTTCTTCTATCATCTCTAGATCTGGCCCAATCTGCATCTGAGTAGGCCTTTAGCTCAATATATGAAGTAAATGAATAAAAAAAACCTTCATTCATGGTCCCCTTTAGGTACTTGAGGACTCTCTTGGCCGCTTCCATATGTGGTCTTCTTGGCTTATGCATAAACTAACTCAATATGCTAACACTATAGCATATATCCACCCTTGTGAGTGTTGCATAGTTCAAACTTTCAACCAAGCTTTGATAGCTTGTGATGTCTTCAATTGGCTCTCCATAAGCACTAAGCTTATGATTTTGCTCCATAGGTGTACCTACACACTTGGTATTCTCCATCTTGAACTTGACGAGCATGTCATGCACATACTTCCTTTGTGTTATGTATATACCTGAATCTGTGTAGATCAACTCCAATCGAAGAAAATAAGTGAGTGGTCCAAGGTCACTTATTTTGAACTCCTCCTTCATTTGAGTCTTTACCTGTTTGATTCCTTCAAAATCATTGCCTGTGATAATAATATCATCAACATACACACATAAATAGATCACTTCAGATCCATTCCTCTTTATGAACAAAGAGGTATCCGCCTTGCTAGCTTTGAATCCTTGGTCCTGCAAATAAGTCATCAATCTGATCTTGGAGCTTGCTTCAATCCATACAAGGCTTTATTTATATTGCATACAGAAAGGTTGTCTATGAGCCTTGCCGAGTTGACAAGCTTCACACTTATAAATCATGTGTTTCCTTGTGATATTCGGCAAACCAAGTACACTTTGGTCCTTGCAAATTTGTTTGAGTGTCCTCTGACCAATGTGAGCAAGCCTTTTGTGCCATACCTCCAACTCTGTGAGAGTTTAAGATCCATATCTAAACAAAGCTATGTTCTTTGTATCTTCCACTTCAAAAGTGAAAAGCCTTACTGTCTTTTCTCCTTTGTCAATCCTTATAAAGCCTTGCCTTGGGTCTTCAACATATGCTCCAAATCTGTTGAATCTAACCTGCAATCCTTTTTCAACAATCTATCCAACACTTATTAAATTTTTGGTAATTGTAGGGACATACAAGACTTTGCTTAAGAGGTTCATATTCCCATCTGATGTTTTCACATTACCTATCTTCTCCACTGAGTGCTTTGTATCATCTCCTGTTTGCACTTCATGTTTGTTGTGAGGATCTTCCAAATCAGAAAGTAAAGCCACATTTCCTGCTACATGATTTGAGCATCCCGATTCAATCTGAAAGATGTGGTCATCATCCTTACCCTTCTTCACTGATAGATTCATAATCAATAATGAATCTTCTTGACTTTGGTCCTCTGCATAGTTATTATAGTCTCTTCTTCCTCTATGGCCACTTTGATAGTTGTTGTTGTTGCGATTGTTGTTGTAGTAGTTGTTGTTGTAGCCTCCATTGTATCTGCCTCTATTTGATCCATTGCCACCTTTATTGAATCCTCTTCCTCTTGAGTTCCTCGGGTTCTTGAAACATTCTTCAGTAGTATGATTAGATAAGCCACATATATTGCAAGGTTGAGATGATTGGAATCTCCCCCTGCCTTGCTTTCCACCTCTGCCTCTTCCTCTAGCTCTTCCTCTACCTGCAAAGTTTGTTGGGAAAGAGCTACCTTCATCTTCATTCTTCCTATTCTTTGACTTGTCCTTGACCTTAGCTTTATCAGAATATAAGGCGGAAGTTTGATTACCTCTTGAGGACTCACCACCTTTGCTAATATTTGCTTCATGAGTGAAGAGTTGGCCCATGCCTGTGTTGAGGTTGGGTACATGCATATCCATGTATAAATCCATGGCTGTTGTGAATGACTGTCATCTGCTTTCATTCATTTATGATTTGTCTTTTTCTCCTCTTCAATTACCTCTCCAATGCTTCCAAGTTGGTCGGAAATCTCCTTCATCTTTATGACATAATCAGTCACACTTTGCTTCGGGCTTTTCTTCATTGTAGTGAATTGCATCCACTATTGGTTCTTCCTTGCTCGAGTGTTGGAGGAGAACACTACAACATATCGGGCGTATACCGAGGCTTCTACCGAGGAAAAAGAATGGGCGTAATTTTTCCCTGACATTGGTGTAAGGATTGGTTTAGGCGTCGGAACCAAAGCGCCAGTATAAGCATCGGTATAAGCATCGGTATAAGCATCGTATAAGCATCGGTATAAGCATCGGTATAAGCATCGGTATAAGCGTCAGTATAAGCTTCGAAGAAAGAAGCAAGTGCATTCCAAGTCTCTCTTGATGTCTTGCATCCCTTGACATGAGGTAAAAGAAAATCAAAAATTGAGTTTAGAATATAGGATCTTGCAAGTGCATCCTTCGAACACCAATTTGAAAGTCTTTCTACTTCTTCATGTGATGGTTGTCCTTTGTTCCTCATGGTTGGCATTGCTTCATCTCCAGATATGAATCCATATAGATTCCTCCCTTGAAAATAAGCCTCCATCCTTAGAGACCATGCTGGATAGTTGTTTCGATCCAATTTGTCAATTTTTGATGGAAATCCATCTCCCATGTTGCTTGACATTGCTCTGATACCATTGTGAAGAGAGATGGTGGATGCAATCCGAAGATGAGTTGGTGCTGCTACAACTGGCTTCACACCAGCCAACTGAGACTTCAGAGTTTATTATTAGACCTTGAGCTTCCTAAATCCACCAAAATATCAGCCAAGTACTTTGGAACATGTATCTCAAAAGTTTAAGTCAAGATAGACTAATTATAAGATGACTAGCTCCCAAAACTTGCTATTTTTTAACATACACCTGTTGGGAAAAATGAATAGTGCTCTCAACCTCGTAGGAATTAGAAACATTCCTTTTAGACATAGAAAATAGACTTAGCAAGATTCCCACTCGAAGTTAAAACACTTCCATTCATCAAGTGATCAGTGAGAACAAGTTTTATCAAATTCCGGAACATCTTGCCATTCTCAAAGCTTTGTAGAGATAGACTAGTGAGTGGTAAAATGCAGCTATCTCCCAAATTATAAATCCAATGAACATGAAACTTTGTATGCACAAACTAGATAGAGAGAGAAATTCAACGCACTTTAAAACTTTGAAAAAGGTTGAGTAGAGCTCGAGATATGGGCTTCTCAAGTTACTACTCTAAGTGAGTATAACAGAGAACAAAACAGAGAAGTAGAGAATGATGAATGTATAAATTCACATATGATTACAACCACATTGGCAATGAATATTTGCAAAATGGGAGTATAATGATAG